>JANCMC010046647.1:505909-925887 GCA_024363005.1 Charaxes varanes
CGAGCGCATCCTGTGCGAAGCGCACGAAGCCGGTGTGACGTTCCGTGCGATAGTGGTGGGCGTGCGCGTGCACCGCGAAGAAATGTATATATTTGGTTGTTTTCGGGTTTACAAGTTAACCATCACCCTCAATTCAGTTCATCGCTCATCGAGCGCATCCTGTGCGAAGCGCACGAAGCCGGTGTGACGTTCCGTGCGATAGTGGTGGGCGTGCGCGTGCACCGCGGCGCGCGGGAGATGCTGCGCCGCCTCGTGGCGCGCGGCGTGCCGTGCACTTACGCCGACATCACGGCGCTGAGCTTCCTGATGCGCGACGTGAGTATAACTACGTCATCGTCATCCCCTGCCATTTCCCTCCCGCTGTTGGGTTAGGTTAGGTTAGATCATCAATCGTCGCCAATTGGGCCGCAGGTGTCGAAGGTGCTGATCGGCGCGTCGTCGCTGCTGGCCAACGGCGCCGTGCTGGCGCCCGTGGGCTCCTTGCAGGCGGCGCTGTTGGCGCGCGCGCACAACGTGCCGCTGCTCGTGGCCTGCGAGACGCACAAGGTGTCCGACGCCGTGCAGACCGACGCCTTCGTGTACAACGAGATCGGTGAGTGCAAAAATAAAATTTGCAGTTATTTAATAAGCACCTTTATTGCATCAGATACGGAAGCCTTCTACATAAACGAGTCTTGACATTGTCTTGATCACTTTATTAAACTTTACACTACTACTTATTTCTACTAACTTTATACTACTACTACTACTTATATATTTACTACTTTTCAAGACTTTTTTGTGCTTACTTTAAAAACCTATCAAACTTGTAATGCCTTTTTATACCTCTTAAATTTGTATCGATGCTAAGGACTTCCTTAAACTACACTTTGTTTTTATAAGATACTTGTATAGTCGAGCAAGAAAGTGCTGTACCATTTTGCATGACAGCTCCTGATTAAAGAAAATTTTGCTAAGGGTTATTGTTGGAAATTACACAACAAACAAAAATAAGTCTTTTAACTAAATGATGTGCAAACGACATTCGACTTTAGCAAGCAAGTGAATCAATCTCTTGGTCGATTATACCTGCTTAGCCGCAAATAAAAAAATAGTTTTGTGGTTATGTGTTTTTTTCATAAAAGTAAAATTTCCACTTTGTCGCTTATTGAGGTACCTTAACTTATTTGGCTTCATATCACACAAACACAAACGTATAATTTACGTATAATTAAACGGTTATAAGGAATATCATACAGTTAAACTCTCTCTTATGTGGTATTTGGAACAACAGACTCGGGAATGACATTCGGGAGATGTCTTTAAATAAATTTAAAGCTTTTATAGAATGTGAGCTCATTCAAAAATCCTACTATAATGTGAAGGATTATTTGAATGATGATAATGCTTGGGAATAAATTGCTCTAACCAAATCTGAATTATTGTGAAAATGGTGATAACAAAAAAAATATCCGACTGAGTTTGTTGCGGGCTCTTCTCAGGGCGGGGTGCGAGGAACCCTAGTAAACTTAGCTTTTAAATCGCAAATTTTATCACCAAATTGTTAAATGATTAAAAATATATATATTAACAATATACATATGACGTTCATAAGTGCTTATAAAAAAAATATATGAATAAACGGTTTTGACTTTAACTTAAAGAAGAGACAGAGAGGTAATCCATACTACAATTGCTCACATAGATTTTTTAGAAAATTAATAAATCATTAGTTGATTAATTTATTCCAGGTGATCCAGATGATATAATCGACAAGACAGATGACAATTCTCCGTTAAAAGACTGGCGGTCGAACCCTAACCTAACGCTGTTGAACCTGACGTATGACGTCACTCCTCCCAGCCTCGTGACCGCCGTCGTCACAGAATTAGCTATATTGCCCTGTACTAGTGCCCCGGTTGTTTTACGTTTTAAATTATCTGAATATGGGCTATAAGTAATTATATACTTGGTGAAATATTCGTATCGTATTATTTATATCTTGCCGTGAAATATACTCGCGTGCAAACAAATCGACTCAGACGTATATTGGCATAAGAGATTAATTTTTAAATTTATCTCTTCTATTATTTCTATTTTCTCATTATTTATTTGAAAATTGCTGTATTGTGAGAATAATGATCAGGCTTTCCAATAAACAAAGGTTTATGAAAATAAGAATAGCTGTCTTCCGAATAAACAACCTTCTTTGCCAATATAGGGCTCGAGCCAATTCAGTTGCACGCGAGTATGAATATTTTTATTATATGTATATCACAGCTACTTAATAAATATACTTCGTCGCAAAAATTAAATTGAAAATTGTGTCATTGGAATCAGTTGAAGTATATGATACATTTGAAGTATTATTTTATAAATCTGAAAACATTTTTTTTATATAAATATTTTTAAAGTAATTTATGTGGATATTTGTTAATTATTATGAAATAATTTTTGGCAAATTCCTAACGATTTTGCCAAAAATGCTAGTTGTCGTATGTTGACCGCTTCAGTCCCCATAAATATTAACTCAAGGCTTGTCCCTTTAAGTTGGTGCGTCATTTTTATGAGGCAAAGGTTTAAATGCTGCATTTGCAGCATTTTTTCTTATATTCTCTTTTTTAATAACCTATTAAGCTAATTTGTTACAAGCCTCATACTCAATGGGTGAGACATGGAAGACTGTTCTTTAGACCCATCAAACAAAATGACCGCTCTAGTGTGTAAATGTTTATTAAAAATTATAATTTGTATACAAAAAATTAAGTGTAAATAAAATATATAGTACAACAGTCTAAAATGCTCAAAGCACATATGATTATTCAGGTATGATTCATTAGATTTGATAAGTCTTGTATCAAAATAGGCATTGTAAGAATTTCAAAGTTACTCTATTACTTTTAAAAAATGCAACTGAGGTAGAAGTTGTGTATACTATTTGCAAACACGTTATATTTTAAAAGAATGTAGTACTTTCAACCAATTTTAAGATTTCTGTCCAATGTTGTGTCGCTATATACAATGACTTTGGTCTTTTTTTTTTCATTAATAATGTATATTGGTTCATGTGGCTAAAATTAAATTAAAAAATTTCCCCTTATAGCCACTACACGTTTTGATCAATTGTTGCAAAAAAACAGTTAAATTGAACAAAAAAATTCTAGAGCTCTGTGAAGACCTACCAAAATGAGCAAAAGCCATACAAATGCAAGGTTAAAAATGCAGTTTAATTGAAAATCATTTTTAATACACACACATTTATCAATGTTTGTAGTGGCATAAGTAGATGGAAAGTTTCTTACTTATATAAAAATATATTAATATATGGCGAGATAATAAAGCACAAACATTTAATTTACTATTAATTTCTATCAATAGGGCAAATAAAATACAATTAAAATTAATTAAAACTTTTATTTTAACCTATTTAAATAGGTAATGCACAGAAGTACAGTATAACTTAACTAATAGGTGATTCCTGGCTGCATTTAATTAATTGATTTTAGATCTTAATTATTTTAAAGTTTTACATATTCACTGCAGCTAGAACTGTTAAAACAAATTTAATCTTTATGCTGGTGTTCAGACTTATGAATAGAGAAATCTAATCTAACATAAATAATAACACATAAGAATAATGTATAAAGAAAACCAACCACTAATAATGGTTCTTGCAACATCAAAAGTCGAGGGAATGTGTAGCGAAGTTGAAAATCTTGAATATGGTTTTCACAAATATTTCTTTTAGTAAAAGATATAACAGGACGTCCTTTAGTGTCCAAATATGTGTAGTGTAGACTGTCAGGAAGTCGTGTTACAGCAAATGGAAAATTAACTTTTACACTAGTTGAACCTTCCGGCAGAATAATCTTTGTAATTAATTCGTCAACTTGCATATCATCAAAAACATGATCCACTGCTCTCATTTTAAGTAAATATTCATTGCCAGAATAATACAAGTATTCATAGCTGGGAACGTTATATCCAAGTGTATAATGCGATCGCCAACCCCCAAACAGAGGGTACCTTGGTCTCAAATCTAATTCCACCGAATCTTTCTTCACTTTCATATTTGAGGTAGAAATGTTTCCATTTGTGTCTCTGTAATATACATCTGATGCTGATGCTGGTAAAAATGTTTTGTAAGATCTCACACTAGCAGGTCCACTGTGGTGATCTTGTTGATAATCATACCTTGAAAATGGCCCTTTCAATTTAGCACCTGTATGTTCAACCTCTATAGTTTCTTCAATAGCTATGTTACCCCAATGTGATACTTCAATGAGGCGTTCTAATCGAGTTACTGTCAAAAATGGTGAATTATTTTTATAATGAATGCTCAACTCCTTTTCAGAGAATGGGGTAATATCTGTATAAGGTCCAAATGCAATGCTACCATCTTGCTGAGAGAATGGTTTTACTTTAGTAAATGATTCAACAGATTTAGTATTTAACACAACATTAGTTTTTTGTGTGATTACATTATATGGCGAGTAGAAATATAGGTTGCCAATATATTTAACAAGCTGGTCTTCTTGCTGAGAAATTTCCGTAGGGTAAGGCTGTAATGCTTTAGTATATACCGTTTCCACAGTAACAACAGTCACGGAGCCAGCATTGATCACTTCTTTTAACTCAACACGCCAGAACTTGTCAGTGTCATAACCTTTCACGGTTGTTTCTACTGGACGAAGATCTCTATTATTGTTATCCTTAACACCGATAAAAGCCAAATATTTATCTGAACTTACTACTGCTATTAGAAAACTTTTAACCGGCGACTTGCCTGTATTTTCCAAGGATAGTTTGGATGAAATCTTTACAAGTTGAGATGAAATATCTATGGATCGGTCAACATTTCTTATTTTTATATCATCAATGATTTTGTCAACGCTTGCACTATTAGTCTGACTTGCGATGTATAAAAAGATCAACACAAAATACTGTAATTTAGCCATTGCCGGCTTCATTTTACCTATCTTGAAATTATGACATTTGACAACTAAATTCAATGCACTAAACGGAAGTACACGCCAGCATTCAATAACTCAAACCGGATATTCGTATACTGAAACGAATGTTACCATTCTTCCATTAGCCGTAGCCAGTCATAGATCAAAGTGTTTGTCCATTTTTGTTCTTGAAGACTATAAAGTACTACAAAACTTTGCACAGCTACACAAAAGCTGTTAGCTCCGGCTTATTAGTACCTCTTGCCGCGGTCGGCGCCAGACATAAGTAGCTAAAAGTTATAGGACTTAGACTTTCGTGAACGCAAAGCATACTTATTATGCCAGAGCCAGACATCGATTCATTTGAATGATCAGGTAGAGTGGCCGGGGACTTTCTCTAACTGCGCAAAGCTTGTAGAACTTTGTAGTCTTCAAGGACAAAATATTAACAATTTAAGCTATGTCTGGCTCCGGCATTAGAAACATTGAAGCCATTGAGGTTGTCCTTGAGAATTATTGTCAAGTTGTCATTGTCAGATTCATCAGGAAGCTAAAAAGTTTTTTGTATTTCTTTGATATTTATTCATAGCAGCTTTTGTTTTGAAACGGTAACAACTAACAACAAATTTTAAAATAATATTGAGTTTTCTTTTACATTATTCTATTCAGAATGCCTGAAATTATATTTCGCGTGAGCTTTAGTCTATTTGGTAAGCGATTTATGAATAATAATTTTTAATTTTATGAAAATGTAGAAATTTTTGATAAAAACTTAATAAATTGTTTTATTTTGTTACAGTTATCATGACTATGATGTGTTTTTGTGATGGATTGCGAAACAAAGGTGGCTACGGGAGCAAGTACGAAACGAGAGGGTATAAAGAGCCTTTGAAGCCAAAGTCTTCGCAAAGTGCTTCCTATGGTTTACAAAATGAGAAGACAACTCGGAAAGGCCTTGGACTTTCAGCTTGGGGTATTATCATGCTTATAGTTTCTTTTATTCTCGCTATTGCAGGAATGTATTATTTTTCAATATGCTATCCAATTATGTGTAAGAGATCTAGAAAATATGATATGATGGGATTGACACCAGTGGTTTAGTATAGTTTTATAAATAACATTTTAAAATAAGTTTAGAATATGAAAATGTATGTTACAGTTTGAAAATAACTGTGTTAAGATTGTATATCTGTAAGATTACATCATAGTCTTAGAAGAGTGATGGATTTGACAAATGTTAAATTTTACAGGGCAACCCCTTCAAATAATTATGTTAGTTTCTTTAGCATGACTGTTTTAATTTAAATCTATAAGTTTGAAAATTTGCATACTAATAAAAAAAATATTATGAACCAATATTCAGGCAATGTTGTACCCAAATATGGTATAAAGTGAATTTTACATATTTTTTTAAACCGTCATTGTTCTATGATTATGACAAAAATTCTGCAAGTGACACTAATGAGTAAAATATTTCCAAGTTTATACAGTGAATTTGACTTTCGTTTTGAAATGAACTATGCCCATTTCAAACATATTTTATTACTACTGTAAGATATTAAAAAAAGACTTTTATAATGCCTTTAACTTTGTTTTTGTATATTTTATGGTAGTAGATAGTAAAAGAATAAATAAATAAACATTATAAAATGTAAGGATATGCAACTAATAGTTTCCTTTTAAATAGGCTAATGATGTATGAATTGATGAGGTTGTGAGTAATGCCTTAATATTTTTAGTTGTTAAAGACTGTCTTAAATAAGGTTTTATAAATGTATTAGCTCACATATGTTGAGTGGTTAAAATGAATAGTATTATTATTAATGATTTAATGTAAGTTATTTACAGTAAAATTCTTATATTACATGGACAAGAAGTAAGTAGTTATATTCTATACACTATTTGAAGGTGCCATAAATGAAAAGTAAATGTATGTTTTTTCAACTTGTGTATTAAAATATTTTTACCATTTGTGTACAAGTTAACTTTACAGAATTGTTTACACAATAGTTAATGTGTAGTTAGATAAGTTAAATGGCTGAATATTTTAGTGTAAGATGACTAAGCAGATATTATTTCCTTTGGATGAGTTTAAATCATGATATGTTTAACTTGTAGTTTATTATCTTGCAGTTAAAGATCTGTTTAAAATCCTGTAAAAAATTGTTTCAATTTTTAGGTTGAATTAAGTGAACAACATGCATATATTATGTATTCAAAAGTTTAATTAAAAGGAGGTAGTGTCCTAATCAGTGGTCTGCATGTGAGTCAATCACTAGCTTAGGTACTTGCTGTGACTGGGTGATAGATGGATGACACATTTTAGCACTGGTTTAAATTTGATATCTGACCTTCTCCATGGAAACATGTGCCTTCCGGAATGAAGGCACATAAAACAACCTGATGAATGTCACTTTGTGATATTAGTCGTGAGGTTATAGACATTGTGGGGGTTCCAAGGAAGATGTCAGATGACAATCTGTCATCTTAACTTGCCCCAAAGCCACATCCTTTGCAATCTAAGCGGAACCCTAGCATTATCCTGGCCAAGTACCAACTTGACTGGGATAATGCTAGGAAGAAGTATATAAGAGTTAATTCTTTATTATCAATTATAAAAGTATCTTATTAAAATCATAATTGGACCTTCACTGGACTTTTATTTATATATTTTTTTCAAAAAACTTTTTAGCTCTCAAATTCCAATTGTCTTCCCATCTGGATTCTTGAAACTTTGTAAGATTCTTTCTCATGTAATCCATTATTTTATTCTGTTGTACATTGTTAGGAAAATCTTCAAACCATGTGACTAAATGCTTGGAGAGTTCATTGCTGTTTTTAAATGTATAGCCATTTTCACCATTTTGCACTAATTCCTCAATACACTTGAAATCATATGCACAAACAGGTAATCCAGCTCCAAACATATCTACAACCTTCATGGGCAGGTCTAGACCAGATGTACTTGTGTGGAGACATACACCTAAATCTGCGCTGGCCACCATTTTTGGGTAGTCATTAGCTTCTAGCCAAGGTGTTATTACCCTCACATTCTGCCAGTTACAGGATTCTATTTGTTTCATGTAGTGCTCCTTCATAGGACCTTTGCCAGTGATTACACAAATAAGCTTTGGCAGCTTCTTTGTAAGATTATAACTTATTTCATAAACTTGTAATGCATCCATTAATATGCTAAAATCTTCATCTGGAGTCCAACTAGTACTACTAAATAAAAGAGCAGGTCTGTCATATTTTAATCTGACCATATTCTTCATTACTTTGGTAAAGGCTGTTGCATGCTTAATGCCACTATGGCTGGGATCATAATCGTCACTAACAGGATGCCTGAACTCTTTATATTGCTGTCCTACCTTAACCAACCAATCATGTTTTTCTTGCAATGATATTGGGTGAAATATTTTTGGTGGTCTGTCATACAGGACTTTTGCCACTATATTCCAGTTATCTAATAGATCTCTTTTCATTGCATAGGTAACACAGAGATTACTATTTGATGACTGACCAAAATATCTTTCTAGAAATGTTGACAATCTTAAAATGGGGTTCTTTTCGACTAGTGTAAGAGCCATTATAGAGTAGGCATAATTGTGCCAATCAATGATGAAGTTTGCACGAGTGAGAAGGCAATAGAATCTACACACTGGCAAAGTTGGTATAGCAGGTGGATTTTGACAAATTAGATAACTGCATTTGCCAGTGACAAGTAAGGTCAAAAACAAACTAATAGCTTGCCATATCGCTTTTATCAAATATTGGACAATCTTTGGAGCTTTATCAACTTTTAGAGGATGCAGGTTAGTAACTGAAATAAGTGGACTTCCCTGTATTTCAGGAAGCGGTGCGGTCTCTGCATAACCAATTAGATGCACATAATATCCGCAATCGGCTAGCGACAAAGCATGATACTGCATTCTTGGACTTCTACCAATATCGCCTAATACAACTACCTTAACAGTTTTCTGATGTGTATGGTCTGCCATTTATTACCTGCCTGACAACCTTTTCTTTTAGTTTCGTACAAAATTGTACTGTACGTGTAATGTTACTACCGTACAATTTTTCACGATATATTAGTTTCCAGTTCTTTTGAAGACATATGAATAATATTTACAGGTTATTCAATCATTACCAGTTACCAGAGGCATACGTGTCATTCTTAGATGTTTCATCTATTGTTCTCTTTGTAACAATATTATCTAGGTGTATTTTAAAAGGCTTGTAATTGATTAAGGACACCACATGAGCTTTTTTATTTACTTTTAATGCTTTGACAACCTGACGTCTGGCACTGATGACTGAGGAGTTGAGCTGTGGCTGTACTGACGTCTAATGTCTTGCGTGGCCTAGATGGTCAATTATCTTGCGCAATATCACATTTTGTGCAACATTATTGACCATATAAGATTAATATTGAAGATTGTGGAATGATTGAACGAAAGTTTGAGCGAGTTTAATTTTTATTGCATCATATTTTTCTATTGTATCGTGTAGGGTCATTATTGCGCAATATTTTTCAGTCTGCATTCGGCGTTAATGGTGTGTTAAATGTCAACCGATAAAGTAGGGTGGCAGGACAGGCAATATTGTAAATATAGAAAAAAACGTAAAAAAAACAAATTCTAGTATTTTATTTCCTGTTCTTATGTTTTTGTGATCGTATACGATATTTTATTTTACATCATGCGGTCAGATCCTTATACTCGACTTAGATTTTATAATGATATAGAAACAATTGAAGATTTTATGATGATTTACAATTAATGAAATGAATGTTTAATATCTAGTCTTTCCCCCGTGCTTCCCTTAAGGTTTCCTTGCGTCCGCACCGGAAATTCTTTTTTTTATTAACATTTAAGTACGTTGTCGCCAACTAATGTCAAAACATGTTAATTTGATTATTTTTTCATATTCAATTATTATTTGTCGCGGCTGGCCCGTTGGCGCAGTGGGCAGTGACCCTGCCTTCTGCTCCAGGGGTCGTGGGTTCGATTCCAACCTCGAGTCAATAGAGAAGATGATAATAATGTCAAATAATATAAATACTCAAATCCACTTTCCAATCGGCTCGATCCTGTGGCATTGCGGGCAGATGTGGGCTCACTCTGCATCTTTTACCGCATGCATCATTGGAAGCGTTCCGAGGAATTGTTCGAACTAATATTTGCAGCTGCATTCCACCACAGGACAAATTTTAAAAAAAATTTGGTCAAAATTTAAAATTCCACCCCCATCATCTTGATGTCCTAAAGTCCACAACCGTGCGATTCTCTAGAAATTTCTTACCTCGCACAATTCCTTTGTGGAATCAGTTGCCAGCTTCGGTATTTTCAAACGGATACTGCTTAGGGACCTTCAAGAAAGGCCATACTCATTAATCAAAGGCCGGCTACGCATTTGTGGATCCTCTGGTGTTGCACTTGTCCATGGGCGTCGGTAGTAACTTATGAGAACGGCCTGTTTGTTTGCCCCTTGTAACATAAAAAACTTATATAAACATAGATCACGTTATATGGCCTTTAACGCAACATAGTGCCAATATATGTCGTAATATATGTCTAGCTAAATGCCACCACGAAGTTTTGCATTGAATTGTATTTCTATTAAACGAGCATACTTAAGGCCAATGGATATTTCCATTCATCGTTCTGTACAGACTTCGATAAATTGAAGATGTTAGAAGGACGAGGGAGTTAAGATGGTTTTAAGGATAGGCTGATATGAATACTGACCACTTTCGCTTATCCTCAACGTAAGCCACCATAGGCATGACGACAAAGTTTGAAAAATGGGTTTATATTGTTCTCAAGTAGTAAATATTGCCCAAAAATTTTATATTTCTGTGGAAATTAATGTTTTTATAGAAAACAAAAACATTATAAATTTAAGGTTAAAATTTCGCTCCAAAACACTCGAAGTTTTCATGACGTCACTTTATGTTAACAGTGTGTTTCACTAAGCGTCACCTCGACGCTATCGGCGCGACCGCAACGATATCTGAATGAGCACTTTAAAATGTTGCGATGGCTTATTAGAACGCACGTATAATATACGGTAACGTCATACGCTCTGCTGGGTGCTAAGTATCTATTTTACCTTATAAATACATAAATTAAATAATTTCTGATTACTGTCGTCATGCCTATTCTTTATTGAATTTGGCTTTATTATGCCGGAGCCAGAGATAGCCTCATTGGAATGATCATTTCAATGATCATGTAGTGTGGCCGAGGACTTTATGTAGCTCCGCAAAGTTTTGTAGTACTTGGTAGTCTTCAAGGACAAAATGTACAAACACTTTGAGCTATGTCTGGCTCGAGTATAATGGATATTTCTTAAGCTACCGGAAGAAAGCCCTCAAAAAATTTTCCCGGACGGACGGACATATTTTATATTCCTTATGAATATAAATTGTTTGTTGTTAAGAAATATATATTTTTATTTAAAAAATAAACGTTCAAAGCCTTTGGATTTATTGGATATAATTTATATCACCTAAAAATAACCAAAAAATATTGAGGTATCCGCATAAAAATCTTCAAAAATAGAGCAATATTTAAATTTACTCGCGTATTAATTAGAAGCCTATTAATTCGTCCAAACACGGTGATGGGTCAAAGCTACAAGAATGTCAAATTCTATAATGTCGTTCAGAGGAAATAGAAGGAAAATTTCAAACCGTTTGAATTCGAAAATTCGACTGTGTTTAGGACGAAAATGTTCCTGCTAGGCCCACAGGAGGCAAGTATTTATCGTGTCACGCTTTAAATCAATGCTGAACTGATTAAGTTACGACCTCATCAATATCTATTCGATCATGTAACTGTGTCCTGGATAATATATAATTAATAATAAACAATTAAATAATTTGCTAATATATTTATGTTTTCATTGTTTATTCACAGTTTAGAATATATACTGATATATAAATCTGAAGCGTTTGTTTGTTCTCTTGCAGGCGCTAATCTCAGGAATTACTGGCCCGATTTGTAAAATTCTTTCAGTTTTAGATAACCCACTCATCGAGAAAGGCTATATATTATCACACTAACATTTTTCACCTAACTAAACGTGGACGATGACGCGGGTAACAAGTAGCGGTGTATAAAGTCTTAACGGACCATTTTTATACTAACACTGAAACAATTTCCCGTCCGTAGATCGCCTAAGAACCCGTAGAAAACTTTGTCAAATTTCGTTTGAGCCATAAAAGCCCTCGGGTCTTTAAAGTAATTTTTAATATCCACCAATTCCTTTTACTTTGTTAGCGAGTTTGAAAATTGTTTCTCGAGTTTTCAACTTTTTCTAGGTAATCTCGTTAAAATCCTTTGATAGATTTTTCTAGAAAACGGTTAATAAGATATTAAAGTTTTGAAGGATTGCGAATTTATAAGTTTTCAGGTCAGCGTTTTTTTGTAATGGATAATGTATTTTGTGTAAAATACAAAATTCCAAGACCTATTCTTATAGATTAATGATGATGATTATGGATTTTTAGGGTTCCTTGGTACTAACAAGGAACCCTTATCATTTCGCTCTGTCCGTCCGTCCGTCTGCCTGCCCCAGTGGTGTGTCCCCCTAGCATTTCCAAACTATTAGACATAGAGACTGGAAAATTTCCATATTAATAGAACATGTTAAACACCTCTAGAATAAATATTTTGAACGAAATCGGACAACAATTTTTGAAGTTATTTAACAAATACGTTTATAGCGTACCAGATATGGATCTCTTCTATATAAGCGTGTCTTGACACTCTTTTGGCCATTTTTTATATACGTATTTATTCTGTGTTTTGGTGTACTCCGAAACTATACTAGTGATTGAATAAGTATCACTTATTACTCAGTTTTTTTTAGAAATTATCTACACGTTATTCTGAATGTAATGATAGCTCGTTCATACTTTTTGCAGGCGGAGAAAAAAAATTGACCCAAAACAGCACTTGCCTAGACTACACGGCCGTGTTAGTCATTCATTATTACATTTGGACGCAAAATATTGACACAAAATGGATGTAACACTTTCAAAGTGAATTATATGATTGTATTGTATAATTTCATTCAGTGTTTTCATTTAATTGCAATTGGAAAACTTGTTAGCATAAAATAACAGTGAGCGACAGCGGTTACTGCAGTGTTTGTTATATTTATATTGGTAAATACGAAGCACTTGTTTTCCAATTTAATAGTTACTTTATTCCGTCACCATGTTTTAATATATATTTTATAAACACCCACGACTATGCACTACGAATCTTTACTCTAACATCTTTATTCTAATACGATTTTTAATTATTTATCTAAGAATCGAATCTTCTTTTATAATATATATTTTCAGAAGCAAATATACAAAAACAGAGAAAGTTTTATACTTTGCAGAAAAGCTTTAAAATGACAGGAATATTATCTTTTAAGAAAGAAAGAATAAAGAAAATATCTTTACTTATAAGTCACACCGCATTCCATACAATTTTCATTAGCTTAATTTAAGTATTTGTAAAGCAGTGTGACGCCATAAAATGGTAGCTACTCTGACATTGATGATCAGAAAAAAAAAAGATTTTATTTTCACTTTAAACTTTTTTGTTAACTTATTAACCTCGCGAACCTACAAGTCGATCCCATCCTCCGTCCGAGCAATTTTCGTAAAATGGCGCCGAAAGTTTTGTTTCACGTACGAATTTATATCTATACAAATATAATATAAAGCTGAAGAGTTTCTTTATGTTTGCTTGAAGGCGCTAATCTTAGGTATTACTGGTCCGATTTGAATTTTTTTTTCAGTATTAGATAGCCCATTTATCGAGGAAAGCTACAGGCTACGTATCATCACGCAAAATATTTTTTTTTACCTAATTTTAGGCGCACGGGCCACGCGAGCGTAGCTATTATATCTATGTACTAGGACTTCAAGTAAAAAATAGTTCTACAAAGTTACAGGAAGATCATTTTTGAACCTGATTCTTTACAGATTTCAGTCTGCTCGAATCACAGTTGAGCCATAGAGCTTTATGGAGGCGAATAAATATTGCGTGAATGATGAAGTCAAGATTGAAGTTGAATAGCTGATTTGTGTTTATTCATACAGCATCATATATACAAGTCTTTGTCACCTTACTCGTCCTAACTCGTCGCTGGACAGATTTGGGTGAAATTTTGTGTGTATTCTCCAAGGAATGTGAAGATGATTTGAAAAGACGATTGGACCCTGGTCCAATCGTCAGCACTCCGTTCCGTCCGTCCGGGTCCATCGGACAGCAGCGCCACCTACCGTAGGTGGCGCTGCTGTCGATATGTAAGCTAAAATAGGTATGATTCTTGGTACGACTCAAAAATGGGCATGTCTATTTAACTCCTGTCAGTTTGGGTTAAATGATTTTTAAAAAAAAGGAAAGAAATCTCAAAAAAATATTTTCAAAATACTAAAAAATTCAAAGTAGGTCGCATTTCGGAAAACTTCCAATAGATGGCGATAGATAGATGGCGCTAGTAAAGTATATTAATTAGCATTTATTATGGTTCGTTGGTGTTACAGAGTTATTGTTACGTAATACGTAACACATGTTGGAAGTGGGAGTGTGACACACACGCAAAGTATGCGCTCGCGCACGTCACGTGCTATGTGGAACATAGATAGCGTGGAGTTGATAAATTCTAGATTAAAATCTAGTCAAATAATTGACTTAAGATTTGTTGTCTAATCGAATAAGCGAGCAGTGGTCACTACACTTAATAAAATGTCACCCGCATACAGTGCAGCCATGCAATTATGGTACACTAGCTGTATCTCGCGAGTTTGTCTGCTTATAATTAAACTTGCGACAGCCCTAGGACTTCCTTTATCTAGCTCTATCAAAAAATCTGATTTAGGTGGATGTCTACTAACTGAAAATTACCTCCCCGACAAATTTCATCTTTGTACGACACGTGGTTTACGAAATTTCGTGATAGGTGTTCTTTCGCTATTATACAAATAGAGATAATACACATGTTGGTAGTGGGAGTGTGACACACGTGCAAAATACGCGCTCGCACACATCACGTGCAACGTGGAACATAGATGGCATGGAGCTGATAAGTTCTAGATTAAAGTCTAGTTAAATAATTGACTTGTACATTAGCTGCCAGCCAGATTTCATCCTTGTACGACACGTGGTTTTCGAAATCTCGTGATAGGTGTTCTTTCGCTATTCTCTTTCTCTCTTTGCGTCGATTCCTCAATGCTGAGGGTCGTGATTCCTGTCTGATAACTTTTTTCTTAAGATGTTACGCCAGCTCTTTCTGTTTTCCGCCGTGTGCAGTGCATCATACACGGGTGTTCCGACGTATAGAAAGCTTTCTGTAACAAGATTCAATCAAAGTTGTATCCGGTCAGATACTTCACTGTTGTTTCAATACTCATCTATGTTATGATTTACTAGAACCCCTTATCAAAAATAAAGCAAATGAGAAAAAAAATTGATATAACTATTTTTTTCTCACAGGCGCTTTGTAATTGGAATTTTTCACAAATATGTCTTTTGGAATTGTATAAATAAATGCAGTCACTTCTATAATATTTAATAATTATCAGCAAATTACCTTATGTATCTTTTTAGACCAGAAGTTATATTCAAATTTATTTCATAATTGACAGTGTCACCAAATCAATCTTTTTTATTTCCACACCAAAAAGGTTACAGTTCGCCACATATCTAATGATGCTAGAGACCGCTGATTGGCAGTAATTCGGCCAGAAATCTTCAGATGCGCGTACCATATTATGTTTATAAACAAAATTGTATTCTTAGTAAAACGAGATTGGACAATTTAATCACAATAAATGTCGTAATTAACTAAATACATTTTAATTTTTTTGATGGTTGTCATGACAGCATCCCATAATAAATATACATGTATGTGTAAATCTTTTGGCTTTGGTGTGGGTGAGGTTTTATTTTAATATATTTATAAAGCATATTTTATAAAAATACTAACATTCGCGTACCCTCCTCTACATAAAGTATAATTGTGCCAAATTTCATACTCCTCTGTAAGCGCAATTTTCGTAAAATGGCACCGAAAGTTTTCACTTCACGTATTAATATACAGATTTTAATTCTCGCTCATCTTGAATGAAATACGCTAAAAAAAGTTTTTCATTTTTATTTTTAGGTATTTAAATTAAGGTATATTTTTTACCACTGTGTCTTAAATTCTGAAGAAATTTTTAAAATTACTTATAGTTTATAACATTAAATCTTGTATATATTAAAAATTAATTTAAAAATCACTAATTGTATATTTTGGTCCATAAAAAAGTGGTATTTTAAAGTTAATGCCTTTAATCACATTCGAGACTAGAACTAAATGGCGCCACTAGCACATTATGCTGTATTTTGCCGATACTCAAAATATTAAATTACTACTTACTATTATTTATGATATTAATCTTGATTAGCGTTATATTTGCTTTTAGATAATTCCGCAATTAATAAATTTAGTTCCATTATTCAAACTAGATGGCGTTAGTAGTACAATAAATCACGCTTTCGTTTCGATGTTCTCGCTGATACTAAACCATTGCTCGCGTCTAATATGGTTGCCATCAGGAGGGTCTTAACTGACTCGACTGAACAGCGGGTGATGAATTGGGATATGATCCTTAGTGATTACAATCCGCTCGCTCGTGTCTCAACTATCGCAGAGGCACTTGTCGAATATCTGACGCTGTTTTTGGCCACTTTTAAGAGTGAATATCTGTACCCAACGATTTCAACCGCGTGGGCAATCGTTTCTACATGTTATGTGGTTTAAATATAAGTTAACTTTCGACCGATTCTCTACCCTGCCGAAGAAGAGTTAAAATTATTATTAGAAACGGTCAAGCCTTTTCGGAGGAGTTCGGAAACAAACGCTGTGACACAAGAATTTTAATATATTAGAAATTAAATTAAATACACAGTATACATTATTTAATTTTAAATTTTAGTCTTTTACATGCCTTGGGCTTAACTAAGGTTACTATACATTTTCCAAAAATTAATATCTGAAGAACTAGCATGACCTTTTCTAAAGTAACTAAATAGTCGAAGAGTCGATTTTATTTAGGATTTTGGATCGTTATTATCTTTATGTTTAATGATTCAAATTATTACAGGACTATTTTTAACTATATATTATACAGGCGAGACAAAATTCGGGCAAGATAACGTCTGCCTGGTTCGCTAGGAGTAGTAGATATTTCTATACGCACAGCTGCGGATCAATCATGAGCGGCCATCTCGCCGAGTTGGTCAGTATGGTGGCGTTTTCCGTACTCATCGTGTCGGTGGGTAGTCCCTCGTTATTCCAACACGCCACCTGGGCGTCGTCTGTTAACATCGTCAACGGCTCTAGACCTTCTGTTGTCTCAATTTTAGGCTAAAAAAAGTAAGATTACAACAGTTTAAAAATTGTAATCTTAATTTTCTATTGTTCTTAATTTTTATTCCTTCTAAGCACTTAAGTTTTAACATTGTTCACTTTTCGTTAGCTTAGTCATACGAATTTGCATTAATGTAAAAATTGTTTTTCTATGCATTAAAAACATGAGCATAACCATTCCCCCAAAGTTAGTCATCATGTTAACTTACTGATTGATTGTTACTAAATATCACTTAAAAATCAGCTTAATTGGTACCATTGCATTATCATATATGTAATTTATAAAAGGAGCTCAACTCAATGGGAATAGACTGTAGATGATACTTTTACGATAAAAATACTGAAAGGTGTGCCAAAGTAAAGATTTGCATAACCAGAGGACTAGAAATTTTTTCTAGTCCTCTACTTATGCAACTCTCTATGGACGTCGCTGCTCTATATTATATTATAATCAATAATTTAACGAAAATAACGTCGAACGCTTAGGCTGATCGTGCCTATCTATCGCTTGTTCCGTGCTCTCGCTTGCATGCTGGGCTCTAACGGAACGTGACAGTGAATCATGATTTATCGCGCGTGCAGCCAGCGTTCATCGATTTATAAGATTTATATGGAAAAGGAAATGATGACTGATATATTATAGTTACGTCTGTTTTTCCGAGCGAAGGAGTCCAATCCTCCTCCATGAGGAGCAAACGGTAACGGCGAGTGAAGCACCCCACGTACGAAATAAAAGCAGTCACAAGTAACACGTCACCGGGCAACATCACGCCGGACTCTTTCAAATTTACCACAGTTGCTGACCATCTAGAGCAAAAAAATATTTTAATAATATATAATAATAATAAGTTGTTTATTTTCAATCCTAGTTACATTGTTAGATACATAGTGTCAGTAGGTCCCACTCTTCCCATACATAATTCAAATAAACAATTAAAACAACAGCAAACAGCATTGCATATGTATTAAAATACAAAAAATGAAGTAAAAACAAAGAAATAAAAATAAAATAAAAATATTCTTAAAGCGTGCGCGTGCGTGTTGTGTGCTTATATGTGTGGATGTAGGGATGTGTGTGTGTGTGTTTGTGTGCATGTAAGTCTATGAAAGTGGTTACGTGTTTAACTGTAGAACATTTTCTATTTTGTCGTATGATACGGTTTTTAGCCATTTTATTAATTTTCTTTATTGATTTTTATAAAGTTATTAATGAAAACATATAAAAAAAACAATGGCACGATTAGTCATAAACTGACCAATTACGTTTTAGGTCTAAAGTGATTTAATGGCACAGGCAACGTCCTCTATCAGTCAATCTAAGAATTATTTCGATATCTCAATCTAACAATGAGATACAGCTATTTTTGTCTGTAAAGTGTGTGTAAAGAGTCCCAATTATCGGGGGGTTGCCATAACCATTAAAGAATGTACTGCGAGTATGTCCGTTTTCCACCGGATCTTAGGTTAGGTTAGGTTAGGTTAGGTTAGGTTAGGTTAGGTTAGGTTAGGTTAGGTTAGGTTAGGTTAGGTTAGGCCTTAAAAAAAAACAGCTATGATTTAGTTTACAAAAGTAAGTAAGTTTACAAAACCTTTGTGCGCTGCACCAATTACTCATTTTATTTACAGAAGAGGAAAATTTCACAGTTTGTTATTTGCAGTCGCAATAAAAATAGTACCACTCCGCGGTAATGCCCACGAGAAATAGTGCGCTAGTAAGTATTTGTCAGTCAACAGATGTTAGACTTCGCTCACACGTACCACAAAATCAGTATATACATATAGCTAGGAAGAAGAAGAAGAGGTATACCTATTCTTCTTCTTCCTAGCGTTATCCCGGTCTGGTAAGGGGTCTGGTTAGGGTTTATTTAAATTGCAGAGGATATAGCTGTGGAGCGAGTTAAGGTGACCATCAAAATAAAATAAATAGCTAGGAAGAAGAAGAAGAGGTACACCTATTCTTCTTCTTCCTAGCGTTATCCCAATCTAGTACCGGGGTCTGCTTAGAGTCTATTTAAATTGCAGAGGATGTGGCTGTGGGGCGAGTTAAGACGACCGAATGCCGTCTGACGTAATCCCTGGACCTCGTTTCCTTTTCTTTTCATTTCCCCATATTTTCGAAAAGTAGCCGTAACAAACAGAAGCAGACATTTTAAAGTAGGTATACAGACCTTGCTTTATCAACATCATTGTTGATAAAGCAAGGTTTGTGTTCATACACTACAAAAAAAGAATTTTCAATCTTTTTTTTTTTATGTTACAAGGACAATCTGGTGCAGTCGTCTGGAAGTTAAGCATTTATGACCATTTTCCAAAAGTGTTTTATTACAAGTAACAGCAATAAAGGCTAATTTATTTTTTATTTTAATTATTTATTAAGAATATTAATAATCGTAAACTTAGCTTTAAGTCGAATATTGTACGAACAAAACCTAATTATACTGGTTTAAGAAATGTATCAATACATAGTATAAAATGAAGTTGCTTCCCAGCATTGTACGCGCAGATCTTTTCAATTACGCGACTGATTTTAATGCGGTTTTCAGCAATAAACAGAGCGATTCAAGAAGAAGGTTTATATCTACAATACATTTATGTTCTAGAAGATAAAAGGCGAGAATTTCAATGATTTGTAGCAAGATGTCGTAAAAAACATATTTTGTGCGCTTACGTCACGTGCGCTGGCTAAAGCTTACGAGATAGAACAAAATAATGTACTACGGAATTGTATATCTTAAAAAGATCTACAATAAAGCCCCAGATGGCATGTGTCTATCTCCTAAGTATAACCCACAGGAACCAGTTTTGCCTTTTACATATTACAAAAAAAATAATAAACTATTTACGAAGTTATTTTATCAAATACCGTATTAATTATCCATGTGAAGATTAGGTATTGACCGTTACATTAAATAATTTAATAGTAAGGAAAAAAGAAACAGAAAATTGCAGCCCGTCTATAAAGATCGTCAAAAACATGGCGGTGCATGATGTTTTCCAATCGTCTCGAAACGCGAGTACCGACGCAAAGAATTTACCGACAATGAGATGTCAAAATTGCTGTAGTGACGGTGCAAAAAACCGAAAAGGTCAAATAAAAAACATGACTGATGACGCAACTCACTTAGATTTGAAAGTGTTTGGATATTTTTTCCGATTTCACGGCCATGGACTTTGGTCTGATTTGAAAATGCGGCTGGGTTTTAAAAATATATTTCTGAAGGAAAACTTCTTTATAACAGGCGGCTGTTACCTGTAACACAGGCATTAAGTTGTCTACCTAAGGAACAGACGTCTGTATGTCGTATAGTCCTGTATATATTTATTTATTACTACTGAAAACCGTATTAAAATTCGTTACGTAGTGTAAAAGATCTAGATATAATTAATATTTACCTCATCGTCCATAAGACGCCGCATCATGCCGTTCCATTGGCCGGTGGTCTTGTTCAGGGTTCCGTACCCTCCGCTCAGCTGTTCTACGAAGGTGTAGTTGAAGTTAAGCTGCTTAGCCAGCCGGTCGATGAGCTCAATACAGAAACCTGTTAGCGATATGCTGATGTATTCCAAGATGTATATATTTATTGGGTTATTTTCTAAATTATACAATATATTCTTATAAAAAACGACCGAAGTAAAACTTCTTTAGCTCCGTCTATATGTAGATTTATACGTATAAATGAACTTTAAAATGCATTTACAATTTCATCCGATCACACTTTTTGTAACGCTCTCGTCTCTCATTCATTAACTAACTCCCCAAGTTAAGCGTTCGTAAAGAAGTTTTAGTTCAAAAACGAGTGTGATTCAGACCATACGACAGAAGTAAAACTTCTTTAGTTCCATCAATATATTATGTATGTTTATATAATATGTATATTTGAATTGAAAATGAATTTATATTCACTTTAAACGTAGAACAATTAATGTATTGAACAAAATATCAATTTATATAATTGTTCAATGAAGATCAAATTGTTCAATAAAATTATAGAACTGAAATCGCCTCGCCCGATAATACTTTTCGTAACACTCTTGTCTCTCGTTTATCAGCTTACTCCCCAAGTCAAGCGTTCTTAAAGAAGTTTTACTTCAAAAAGCTGTTCAAGTATTGAGGAAGGTTACCTTCGTAACGAGCGTTACCGGAGAGACGATCGGAGGATTGTTGTCTCATAACGTAGGGCTTGTTCTGCAATTAAATATGTATGTATCTCTAATTATAAAATAAGTAATAGGGGATAGAATTTCCCCGTAATGATTGGTCGAACAACTACGCATAACAAATTCGCGTATAATATATGATGTTCAAGTGGTTAAAATTTATGATTACATATCATTTACCATTTGTCTTGATAAACGACGTCATGTAGAAATTGAATTATTACAATATTATTATTCTTTCTCAGCAAAATGATGTTTTTATTTCTATATAAAATAATAATATATGCTGAAAATCTGTAACGTTACGTGACGTATGCCGAGTGAGAAAAGTTATTTGTTCGTTTATAGAAGCAGTTTACATTTACTCTCCATGTGTTTATCCATTATATGCTTACGTAGATAAATTAAGAATATTATCTGGGTTGAGTACGTTCAGTCTAAAAATGCACCCTCCAAACCGCTAAACCGCTAAAACTCCACTATCACACAATCGCGCCGTTAGTTGACCTTACGGTTTAGTTTGAGTTTACAATAAAATCGCTGCACAGACACAAGCAAGCGTTGCAATTAATATTTACTTTTACACTTTATAATAGTAGATTTTAATGGCCTGCATTTTTCGACTGTACGCATTATATCTATTTATACCTCAGCGATGAGTACAACGAAAGTGCGGTTAGTCATGACGTCGCGAGGCAGAGGTTGTCCGGGGGGCCGCGCGTGCCACGACAGACCGTCACGCGGGGTCCACGAGGCTGCCACCTTCAGCTCCCCCCCTCGCTGGAGCTCGGCCATAAATAATGCAAATGTCACAAATACTTGTTTGGGAATTGTAAACAAGTTATCACCTGGTCGCAGCCAGAGCAACTTAACTTAGCGATCGACTCAAATGCCGACCACTGATTAGGCCACGACCTCCTCAGATACGACCTCCACTGCTATGATTCCTTCCATGCAACACCTTGGACCCGGCACCCGCACAGTTAATCAGTGGAATGCTAAGAAATTTGTCTCTCTTTTTCAGGTTGTGACACTCGCGCAGCTGATAAAAACACAACTTCAACTGAACGAAAAGCTCACATTGCTCACGTCACAGTAACATCACTTGATTGATCAGTGTGCAAACTTAATCGTTCCATCATCAGGAAAGTCTTGATATAATTAAGCGTATAATAAAATATTTTTGTTAAGTCACAAGTGTTTTGATTTTTGATGATATTTGATGTAACATAACAGACTGTATAAACAGTAATAACAACGAAATTTTAATTTTGTCTCATCACACAGTTTCAATTAAATATATTGTAAAACACTTATGTTACAAGTGATCATTTTTTTGAAGTGTATAAACTGATTTCTAAATTTTAATAAACTTTTCTTACATGTTGAGAATTTTTTTAACATGGGAAAAAACCATAGAAGTGGCAACACTCACCGTTACTTCACCGACATCTCCAAGTTTTTAGTTCTTTCGGCACTCCCAGAGTAAAAACAGTGGCACTGTTTTTATTTTAACTAAATAAAGATAATATTACGGATATAGGAGTCTGTTAAGAGACTTAAGTGGCGACGTAAATGACACTTAGCCAGGTGTGGTAATGGCAGGTGCAGTAGGGCGTTAACAGAATGTCAGCCACAGGGAAGCAAACAACCCAGAGGTAAACCACCAGCCCAATCGGGCCAACAACATCCGATGTACAGCAGGTAAACAATGGATGGGGTTAGCCCAGGAACAAAAGACCCAACTGTGGGTCAAAATAGGTGAGAATGATGAATGATCAAACTTAATATAAAATTGTCTATAATCTTATATATAAAATACTCGTGTCACAATGTTAGTTACCGTACTCCTCCGAAACGGCTTGAACGATTTTCATGAAATTTTATATGCTTATTCACTTGGTCTGAGAATCGGCTAATATTTATTTTTACGCTCCTAAGTGATAAGGGTAGTCCACGCGGATAGAGTCGCGGGATACAGCTAAGCAGTAAGTTAGTTCTAAATATTTCATAGCTCTATAAACTAAGGGTCTGTACTGTCTACAACAAACAACCTTTGTGGATCAAAGAAAACAGTGTAACTATACAAGAATATTTTATTTATTACGTCAAAAAGCTCGGTCTATATCAATTCGTCGTTTCGCGGTGATACAAGTGTTCTTTTCGTATGACAACGCCACACCCACTCTGGTCTAACGTGCTTCGCCCCTCCACTCCCTGCCAATTGTTCCGTATCTTCTCTGTCCGCGCCCACCACATATTGTACCGAACTCTCGTCCAGAACCTCAGACTCCTACACATAATTAAATAATAAGTTAGCCATGTTCAAACGAGTCTAATAATAAGTTAGGGAGTTACATAAATAACGTCAGACGAATATTACGATTCTTTAACTCCCCCCCCCCCATTCTTGTCACAGGTTGTGGCATTTTCGAAACCCTCTCCCTCTTGATGTTATGTCACACATTTTTTTCGATTTTATGCACGTATTATAAATTATGAAAAGAAAACAGCAGTTTCAATTTTTTAAATATAATTTTTGATTTTGACGCGTAACCTCGATAAGTTTTTGATGCCCCTGCCCGTTGTCATTTTGCTGATAAACCCTATCCCCACCTGCACTGTAACATTAATGCCTTCCCCAGATTTATAATACTGAGAAGATTCTTCGCGTTGGCCGGCACCGTGTTTCTTCTGCGCTGCTTCACGATGCTGATAACGTCGTTGTCGGTGCCGGGGTCGCATCTGAAGTGCGAGCCGCGCTTCTACCCGCCGGCCGACGACCTGACAGTTTGGGGGCGGCGCCTCCGGCAGGCCTACGACATCTGGAGCGGCGCCGGCATGTCCGTGCGCGGCGTCAGGACGTGCGGCGACTACATGTTCTCCGGGCACACGGTCGCTCTCACGCTGCTCAATTTCTTCATCACTGAATGTAAGTTTTGTATCATTTTTAGTATCAGTCGTTATATATCATATCATTTTGTATCATTTTTAGTATCAGTATCATTTTTATATTACTAGCTGTGCCCCGCTACTTCGTCCGCGCGGACCACATTTGTCATTTAGGGGAGCGGTCGGCAAACGAGTGACCCGCGGGCCGCAATTGACCCACGACCCCTATCTGTGTGCCCGCGACTATTTTTTTTTTATGGCAATCTCATTCTTATAAATAAATAATAATGACATCACATGAGCGCAAAGTTTTGTCGCGATGTACCAAAATTGAAATTACGGTTCACACTAGTGAAAAAATATTTTACCGAGGGCTGTGGCCCGCCTTCGTCTTATTCTTTACCGATGTTGATCTTGCTTGCCCAATGGTGGCAGACTTAGGGGTTTAAAGAATAGTTTACATAAGTATACGTCAAGCCGTTTCGGAGGAGTTTGACAACACATACAATACGATATGTGACACGAGAAGTATATATGTTAGAATATATTTAGGACAAATTTGTAAAAAAGTATGTGCAGTCTAAGTAATAATGTATTATATTGCACTATTCCCGCTATCGTTTCGTTTATTTCTTTCCCACGAGCCTTCGAGCAATAAGATCGGCTTCACACTAACTCATTTTATAACACAAATATATAATTTTTTTTCAAATCTTCTTGTTTCTGAATTTAGCTACTTAGCAACTTATAAATACACTCTAAGCTCATAAAATTTTAATCCTCAGATTATAACATTTCCTTCTTGTTAATGACTATTGAGTGTCGTCTTAATAGAACGCGAATGCGCGATTCGAGCGAACTTAGATCGTACGAACGTGCGATCAAACATAATGATGTCCAATACCGGAGCCAGAAGATATTTGTACATTTTTGTCCTTGAAGACTACAAAGTACTATAAAACTTTACGAAGCTACACAAAGTCCCCGGCCACATTACATGATCATTGAAATGATCATTCAAATGAAGCTATGTCCGGCTCCGGCATGACAAGTGTCCTAATTGAATTCGTGCGTTCATATCGTCTTTAATGAGAACACTTCTTAGAGCTCAATATGTTTGATCGCACGTTCGTACGAATTAGGTTCGCTCGCATCGCACATTCGCGTTCTATGAGGACGATGCCTTTGCTTCGTAATTACAAAAAAAACGAAACTACAAAGGTTCACATTATATTTTCTTTGTTTTGCGTGACTCACTTATTCGTGATTTACTTATTGCGTATTTCGTGACTTATTTTTCCTCCTTGGCCATGGATTGCCTGTTTTAAAAAACAGTTGCCTGATTTTATCAATTAATGATTTAATGCAGTGTGTATGTATCTGGCTGCATGCCGCGACGACGTCCGCGTGAAATGAGTTTTTTTTTTTTGTGCGGAATCCTAATTATTCTTGTAAAACTAAAGTAACCTATTCCTATCCTCGCAACATCAGATATATACCGGTTGATAGATGGGTGAACCATTCTAGCACTGGTTTATATTTGATATCCGACCTCCTCCGTGTTTCGGAAGGCAGGTAAAACTGTGGGACCCGCGCCACTTACCGAGCTTTGTTAGACAGTTGAACTGAGATACGCTTTGTGACGAGTCCCATCCCTACAGTGCGTCCAGCGGGGGGTGTATGATGATTGATGGCTAGGGTTACCATTTCAAAAATAAGTAAATTAGGACATTTAATGTTAGCGTATTCATGTGACGTATGAACATAATATAAAAACACAAGTGATTATACCAGTATGTGCATTTTTAAGGTTCCGTAGGAACACAAGGAACCAAGGAACCCTTACATGTTTGCTCAGTCCATCCGTCCGTGTATCTGCTCGCAAGATAGTCCCTCCCTAAAATTTCAAACTATTAGATGTAGTCACTTAAAATTTTTCGTGTTGATAAAACATGCTAAAAACTTCTTAGGAAAATTATTTTGTGCGAAATCGGACAACTTTTGAAGTATTTGACAAATGACCTTTAGCGTGTATTAGATACGGAACCCAACTATATAATTTTGACACGCTCTTAGCCACTTTATTGTATACTGTTAACCTATATAACCACTTCCCCATTTGATGTAAAATTATTACTTCGGGAATCGTATTTTAATATTCTTACATTTATAGTTTACCCTATGCTATTTTTTTATATCAAAAAAAGCATATAAACGTTTTTGTAATTAATTCATATTAAAAAATCAAACGAAATTCTCAAGTCTGTTGGGCTTTACGACACTGAACAAAAATTCTAAAAAAAGAGTAGTAGCTTTTTGCATACTCAATGCCAATCAATATAAAATTTAAATCAGGAACATACTAGAAACCCGACTTCTTATGGTAACTCTACTTTATATGGTGGTCGAGTGCCGTGTGGGAGCGAGACAAACATATGAGCCAGGCTCGGTCCTCCCGCTCGCTCGCACAGCGGGCTGGCCACGTAATTGAATGGCAATTACCTGGGCTGTAAATATGACACAGGCGCGTAATTGTAGGAGTGTAGCGCGCAAGGATTCGACCGCAGTGTGAATGCGCCCTTTGATATGTATTATTGAAATCACGTAGACGTGACTCTTCAACGCAAGGTATTAAGCATTGAATATGCGCGAAATGTTAATAAACATATTTTCTTTTTGGTTCATAATTTTTATCGTCCTTTTATTAATAACTAGCTGTTTCCCGCGACTTCGTCCGCCTAAAATTAAACTTGTAACAGCCCTTAAACCTCAATTTGGGCCTGTCGAAAAATCCGTTTTTGTCTTTTGTCTTTTCTTAATCTTTGCTAAATTTCATTTTTGTACATCCCGAGGTTTTCGGAATTTTGTGATAGACGCTTTTATATGCAATGATTTAGATTTATTTAATTTTTTTTATCGTCTCCTTTCTTTTTTTTCTTACATATTTCCAACATATCATAAAACTAGTTTTGACAATTTTTTTTAATTTTTTTTATTTACTATATCAATATATAGTATAATATATCTGTAAATGGTCAATATCCTTTTACCCTGCAACCGAGTTCAAAAAAACAAAACCGATACTGCCCCGACTTAATCTAACAGTAAAAAGTAAAAACCGTGCAAAAAATTCATTCAGTAGCCCAATATTATCGGTAACAGACGCACAAGCAGAACAGAAAATAAATATAAATAATACAGTGCAACCTTAATATAACGTACCTCAATATAACGACTTCCTCGATTTAACAAATTCTTCGTAATCCCCTATTATGAACTATTTGTTAACCTAACAACTTTTGGTCTAGAAGTGTATAAACTATTCATTTAGTCTTGAGACAAAAGGGGAGAAATTGCAGAACACGGTCGAGACGTCTTTAGTGCTCGTTTCGAATGCTCTTAGGGGATTTAAGGCGTGTTCATCTAGTGCAGATTGGGGTGATTACTAATTGAGCTTAAAGCCTTTTACACACGAATAAAGTTCTCAGTACCGTTAATCGTCAATTTAAAATAACACGATTAAACGTGCATTTCGATTGTATTACTGCTGAGTAACATTAGATCATTAGTTAAATTGATTAAAATAATCAATAATTGATTTTAAAAATGTGTAATTGCACTTTACTTGCATTTGTAAAAGAGATTCGAAACAAGACATTCTGTAATTCTGGAAAATAACTCTAGATAATGATAGACAAGTACTTTATATAATATTATTATATATTTTGATACCATTAACAAGATTATTTAACATATAAAATTCTCGTGTCACGGCGTTTATTGCCAAATTCTTTTGTTTGGTCGATTCTAATCAAAATTTTTGTGCATATTTCGTAGGCCTGAGAATAGGCTGCAAACTATTATTATTATCTTAAGCAACACGGCTGTCTGTTCCTAAGGTTAGGCAACATAATATATGTGGTATAATTTTTAATTTCTGATATATGAATATGGATGTATCATAATATACAAATTGATGATACACCCAGACTCGAACCCACGACCTGAAGCGGAAGGCAGGATGTGCTGCTAACTGCGCCATTTGAATAAATAAAGTTCAAATAAACGCATTCATATTTCTTACTATTTACTTTAAGACAAAATTTTCCTTAATCAATCACGTTGATGGCGGCACAGGAAAGGCTTTCGTTGGTTTTTAGTCTTGGATTTGGGGTAGCGCGGGAAACGACCGAACGGGGGCAGACGGGGCCCGGCAAAGTGGTATTTATTTGTGACTAATTGACCGAGTGCCCGCCCAACGAATACAATCAATTAAAGTACTTTCGAATCTCGTCTACTCCTTTAAAATATCGATTACAGGAAATCTGTTACCGTTTTAAGTCTCGATAGATCAACAACAGAAGGATGTTCAGAAAACTTTTAGGTGAATGTTCGAATACTTATTATAGCTCAAAATATTCCAAATATTTAGAACAATATTTAAATAGTCTTTTGCTGTACTAAATCAGACATCTAGCTATAGACAAATCTCCACGTCTACTACACGTTAAAAGGATGAAAGCCAATGAACTATGCACTGTCAGATGTGTAGCACCTGTTATACTAATATTAGTAAAAGATATTGCTTTTATATTACAATGGGCAAGAGAGCAGGCAGTAAATATCCACCAACGCCCATAGACATCTGCACTACTAGCAGACTTGCAGATCGGTTGAGGACACTGGAAACTCTTCTGAATCGAACGAAACGCGAACAATACTATCACTTGAAGTGACAGCATTGTGTCCACTTCATGCCGATCATATATGAGAAACAGGTACTGGTATCCGGACGCGCCGGCTCAATTCGGCAAAAGGACCGCCCGTGGCGCTACCTCTAATTAGATAAATAGATACGACTAAAGGAACAAGGGATCGAGTAAAAGGATATAAAGTTAGATGGAAAGGAGCAAAAGGATGGAGATGCCATTGTCACGGACGATATAGGGGGAATAAAATTAGACATACACGAGAGATAGTCTTAAAGAAAATCTGCGAAAGGGATCTCGTAAATGGATTGAGTAAAGTACGTTAGTAAAAAAGAAAGTGAAGTAAACTTCACAATTTTTCTTTATAAAGAGTCGTGTAGCTCGTCACGTAATTAGACATCAGTCAAGCGACGTAAATGATCATACCTTAAATTGGTACGGTTTATACATTGATATAAACATTATTATTTGCTTATTTAAAGCTAAGTATATACAAAATTTTAATTCTATGTGCAACAACATTGTCATATTTGACAAATAAGTCCATACAGTCGCCATACATACGCTTTGTCACAATCTTATAGTAAAATGCATACATGTGTGTGTAAATCATTTGGCATTGGTGTGCGTGAGGTTTTCCTTTAAAAGTTTAATGTATTAATAATGCATATTTTATATAAATATGAGCATTCGCACATTACCTCATGTTTATATTTTTATGTCAAGTTTGTTATATTTAGAAATATATAAAGAATTCCCTTTTCTTTACTTTAAAATGCTATCAGGGCACGCAATCAAATTGCACTTGCTGTGTTTATCCATTCACACAGTAGTGTCTCACATAAATTCTAAGATATATCTAAGTAAGAGTCGACACGCTATAACACTTAAGGTAGAATTGCTTCTCGTAAAAATATAAGACAGGCTTTACGACGCTCGTTCTTGTATTTTATTTGCGTAAATCTCTCACAAAACATAACGCACCTTGAGTATTTATTAACATTTGGGACACAGTGTCTAACGGCACGAGTCGTGAGAGATTATAAGAGTAAGCTTTTGCCAATAGGCATATAAAAACATCAGTTTATTAATTCATTCACGCGTAACATAAGTTCTCCGATATACAACAATCGACACGTAAAGTAGAATTGCTCCTCGTAAAAATTTAAGACAACGCTCCTACGCTACAATGCTCTTTCCTGTATTTTATTTGCGTTAATCTCTCACAAAATATAAAACATCTTGAGTTGACATTTGTGACACAGTATCTAATGGCACGAGTCGTGAGAGATTAGCAGGAAAAGCTTTAACAATAGGCATATAACAGCACCAGTATATTAATTTCTATTAATTATATTAATTCATTCACACGACATCGCGCTACATATGTAAGTTCTCTGATATAAGTAACAATAGACGTGTTAAGTACAATTATTTCTCGTAAAAATATAAGACAAGCTTTAAGACGCCCGTTCTTGTATTTTATTTTCATAGATTTCTCACAAAACATAACACATCTTGAGTATTTATTAACATTTGTGATGCAGTGTTTAATGGCACAAGTCGTGATTTCTCACGACCGTGCCGACGAGGACGATTTGTAGCGGAAAGCATCAACAAACGGAAATAATACGACCAAGTATAATAGTCCAATGATGCACAAAATTTTAATAGACGGATTCGTTGTATTCTTTCAATCACACGGTTATACGTTCTCTGATATATCAAACAGTCGACACGCTATAACCAGTAAAGTGGAATTGCTAGTACAAATATAAGATAAAGCCTTTACGGCGCTCGTTCTTACATTTTATTCGAGTAATTCGCTCACGAAACATATACCATCTTTTCTAGAATATTTATTCAAACTCTGGCCTTGCATAAATCGGAAATACGTGGCAAGAATCGTGTGTCACGAATCGAATGCACTACCTGTATTTTATTCTTTGAAGAAGCAGTACTAAGTTCGTAGGTTTACTTTAAGATGCGTAATTGGCTCTTCGTTTCGTTCGGTTTGTAAGAGTTCCCCGGTGGCTTAAAGGCGAACAACGCATCTGCAAGGGGGTGCACACGTCCATGGACGTCGATAATCACTTACCGCATGCAGATGTCCATGGGCGCCGGTGGGCACTTCGGTGCCTGCTGCCTGCTCGTCTGCCCCCTTGTAACATAAAAAAAAACTATAGACCTTACGCTTATATATAGGGAGTACAAGACATCGTACCGCAAACTTTGTGATAAGGTTGCATTTAATGTCCTAAATATATATATTTTTTAAATATTCATATTGTCATTATGTGTTGTTGTCGTCTGTCTAAAGGGAGCTACTGAAAATCAGCTTTAGAGTTAGTACTCTGGTTGAAGCTGAGTAGTAATCGCTTTCAGACTAATTGCATCACTATTCAAGTATTGCTTAGTGATTTTTACTTTTTTGTGTGTGTGTGTAGTAGACTTAAGTTTTTAGATATAGTGTTGTTTTTTTATGTCTGTAAAAAGTTTCTTTCTTTCTTTCTAAATCACAAAAACGTTTCGTTCGGTTTTTGAGGCTTCCCGGTGGCCTAAACTGGTTATTAAAGGCCGGCAATGCGGCTGCTTGCTTCATGGTCGTGCAGATGTCCATGGGTGTCTGTAGACGCTTAGATGCCTGCTGCCTACTCGTTTGCCCATTGTTACATAAAAAGAAGTGTATATATAAGATCTTTTGCCCTAAAATTCAAGTTAAGAACATTGAGAGTGAAAAATGTGCGGTTGTTTATGGTCCTCATTGGTTGCGAAGCAATACCACTTAATGGAAAGTGGGAGGAAACTTTATATTGTATAGAAACAGGGAGGGGGGTAAGTTCAGGTCAGGTGGTTTGTGCTTGGCTGCTTGAAATGGATCGAATGAGGGAACAGTCCATCCTTACGTTATTACCCATTACAATAAAGAAGTTATTTATGTAAGCAAACCATTAATTTTAGTACTATTTTCCCGTGACTTCGTCCGAGTAAAATTAAACTTGCAAGAGCCTTATATCTCTTAAATCTCAAAGGTCCTATCGAAAAATCCGTTCTTAGCGGGTGTAATTCCCTGCCAAATTCGTGATAGATGACCTTTCGCTTTTACACACACACGCACGCTCGCACGCACGCAAGCACGCACGCACGCACAAACACCCACACACGCACAGAGAGAGAGGGAGAGAGGGGCACACACCTATATACATGTACATGTGTGTGTGAGAGAGAGAGTGTGTATAAAGATTAAGAGACTTAATTATGACTTGGGCAGTATACTAAAAAAGCTGAAAATATTCTTAATATTCTATATAAAAAAATTGAAGTTCTACTACAAAACTAAATGAATAACATACAAAAGGACGCCCCTTCTTTGACGTCAGACAAAAGCTTCTAGTCATTTTACTTCGCGTACGTGATCTTATTGTGATCTTATCATTTATAGCCAGTGGAGCGAAAATAAGTAAAACGCGAGAGAATACGACTTAATACAAAAGGTCACGAGAGAATACCGTCCCTTTTAAAAATGAGGTGTTACTTTTCTCGTTTGCATATTCAGTTTCACCTTTTCAATTATGAAATGGGTATCTGTTTTGTTTTTTGGGTTATTTAATACCTTTATCTTATGACAAAAATTGAAAAATAATATCAATGTTTTAAATAAGAGCTTTGAACCTTGTTGACAAATGCTTGTTAGGTATTAGGTTGCCAGGAAACTATTATTATCCAAATAAATTAACCATTAACATGACAAAGTGCCGTTTAAAAAAGAATGCTTAAATAACATCAATTATTATTAAACTTCTTTATTTGATTTAAATTGTTTTTTTACTTACCTTATGTAACTTTTATAAAATCATTTACGTTATATATAGAATTGCCTTACAGATTACAGACCATACCTTATACGGTTGAGCGATTGGGGCTCACAACTATTTGTATTGTTACAGAAGCGCTCAACACGCCGGTCTCAAAGCGAAAATACTCCGATGCTCGGACGCGTTGTCTGATGCGTTGGCCGCTACGGTAGCGAAGACCAAAGCGGCGGCCGTGCAGTTCCCGTGCGCGAGTGCTGTTGCCGAAATGGCCGAATCGGCCCGTACCCTCGCTGTCAGAGCGCAGGAGCTGCGAAGAGCGCTAGTGAGAGCTGCAGAACCACCGCAGGACTCCACGCCGGCCACCACCGTGCCTCCATCTTCGACTACGACACCTTTGACTCCTCTCACTCCTTTGGCACCGCACAGTGTTGGTACGCCCTCGCTTCCAGTCGTGTAAGTTGTATAGCGCATATAAAGCTGTGATCACAAACCGATAGAGCCGATGACCCGGCCCAATTGCGATAACAGTATTGTATTTGGTTAAATATCGAGATGTCTAAGTCGAATACTTGGTTAATTTTCGAGAATATATATAAGCTGATGCTTGGTTAAATCTCGAGAAGAGGTGCAAGTCAAATGCGTGGTTGAATCTCGAGAAAATGTCCGAGTCAAATACTTGGTTATATCTCGAGAAGATGTCAAAGTCAAATACTTGGTTATATCTCGAGATGTCAAAGTCAAATACTTGGTTATATCTCGAGATGTCCAAGTCGAATACTTGGTTAATTTTCGAGAATATATATAAGCTGATGCTTGGTTAAATCTCGAGAAGAGATGCAAGTCAAATACGTGGTTAAATCTCGAGAAAATGTCCGAGTCAAATACTTGGTTATATCTCGAGAAGATGTCAAAGTCAAATACTTGGTTAAATCTCGAGAAGATGCGCAAGTCAAATACTTGGTTATATCTCGAGATGTCAAAAACAAATACTTGGTTAAATCCCGAGAAGATGTCCAAGTCAAATACTTGGTTGTATCTCGAGAAGACATACATAAGCTGATGCTTGGTTCTTAGCCTTAAGAGTCAAGTCACAACTGCGCACGTTTCTTGGTTTAAGAAAGTATTTGAATATATATATGGTCAACACTATCACTATTTAAAAGAACTTAGTGTTGATATTCAAGTAAAACATACGCGTGTGTCTTGGCTTGGCAGGTACTAGAATTTACGTTTATAGCGGAAGGAATGATGTAGACATGATACTGCTTGGAACTTGACATGTTTCTTGGCTATACAGTTGCTAGGATTTTAAAAATCGATATAGAAAAAAGAAAGCTTAAAATTTGGTCTGGAGTGCCAAGTAATAGTTGTGCGTATGTATTTCTTGGCTTGGCAGGTATTAGAATTAAAATGTACAATACGGAGCGTTAAGGACGATTTCTGTCGCTTCGTCTATCATTTGCTGTGAAGAAATGAATTGAAAATAGTGGCCGTTTAGTGTACTTAAATGTTACGAGAGATGGTTAGCTGTAAGTATTGAATAGACTGGTTTGAGTGTTGGTATAAAATGTGCTGAACACTGGAAGCCGACTTCACGAAGTACAGTGGCAAGTAATTATGCATTCCAAATAATGACATTAAGGACAGTTGTTTATGATAATCAGTTACTTACTTATGTATCGCTAGTCTATAAAATTAGACCTATATTATCAGCAATTACTGATGTCTAAGTATAAAATGTCTAACATTATTAGATTGATTGATAGAATCAGGCGTTACTTTGCGGAAATCCATGACATGCATGAGAAACTAAACTACTTTGCTTTAATCCGCGTTGACGCTGTGAAGGTCCCGCCCGTTGACACTGTGAAGGTCACTCTGACCAACAGCATTACACGATCAGAAAAAAAGCTGTGAAGATCACTCTGACCAACAGCAATACACGATCAGAAAAAAGCTGCGAAGGTCACTCTGACCAACAGCATACACGATAAAAAAAAAATCATACGTCATTCTTGTTTCAGCTAGCAAACGGTACAGACCTTTTGTGAAGTCATAACGCTTATCTCTTTTTGTAAGAATTATTTTCTTCTCATGGTTCAATTTGCTCGAACCAGTAAAATTAAGTAAGAAATGACATATATTATTAAAAAGCGCAACTGAGTTTTGATCTATTGCCTAATCCCAATTAATTGAACATAGATTTTGTGACGTGACCACTTACAAACAGAATTCATTAGAGTTAAGATGAAATTTGAAACTAAATCTAGGACTGAACACTAGTATATATAAGTTTTTGACAATTTTAAGGGAGAAAGGGCTATTGTTATTACGTGCGTGTAAGCCTTTTGTGCTCATACGGGCACAAAGCTAAATGCAATGGGAAATTGCTGACAAAGGTTTATGGTCCAATAACAAAGTTTACGACGCTCACTGCGGTTACGTAGCACGTGTTAAGAGTGCGGTGTCATTCCCTATCTGTGATGTGTTATATTTGCCGTTTAGATTATATTGTTTCTTTCATATTTTGTTGTATTTACGAGAAGTTTAATCCTGCAACCTGTTTTCCCTATTGCACTCGCATGTTGCATATAATAAATTGTTTTGGTACTGCTGAAATCCCAATTTGAAACGTATCATGGCATTTTAGTTTGTACGGTACGTTTGATGAGTCAATAGCAGATACACACGTTTCGATAAATCGTTGCGAAAAAACTGTACAATTCAAACTGCGCAATTTTATCGATATGTCGATATACTATAAATACTTAAAACCTTGATGTCCTAGTGCATTCTTTTTCTGTGGTCATAATGCCCTAGTGCGTTCTCTCTCTGTGATCATAGTGCCCTAGTGCATTCCCTTTCTGTGATCATAGTGCCCTAGTGCATTCCCTTTCTGTCATATTTGCCGTTTAGATTATTGTTTTTTTTACTTTTATTTTTTGTATTTATGAGCAATTTAATCCTGAAATCTGTTTCTTCTAGTACCTGTATTTTTGCATGCCATTTATAACATTTAATTTATCTTGAAAATTGCTCATTCTTATAACTCCGATTATATGATGAATTTCCCTCACTTTTCTATAGCATAGTTACTAGTATTCCAATAGCTTTCTATCTGAGATATGATCTTTTGCCCTGGACAATGTATCCCTAATATGGATCAAGACTAATATGTAAACGCTATACATAACGGATATGTTCATATGCGTTATGTATGTATATATTGTGTTGTCAGCGTTGACATATAAACGAAATAATTAACGCAGATGTATTAATGCTTACGCATAAAGGTCTCCGCCCACTACACACTAAGAGCGTGCTAGGAATGTATCAGACACGAAAAGCAATACGATACTTTCTACTATGTCCACTGAAACAATGGCGTTCTGTGCCAGTATATAACCCGTTTGATGCCCGTAGGTAATTTGTATGATGCCTGTATACAACACCCACTATAACCGACTCCGTTTCATTCTCGTATGCGTATCAGTGTTGTGTGTAATGTTGTAAAGGCAACCGACTCGCATTCAGTGGCAGCCATCATATGGAGTTGCAACCCGTATATTCAGCGTTTTGCTGGCTGCGTGCATCTTTAACAACGTGAAAGATTTGCCTCGACGTTTTAAAGTGGCCAGTTTTTGTCAGAAAAGTATTGCTTTCTCAGTTCTGTCAAAAAACTTCTGTATCAGAGATATTTATATCTTATGCAATATCTTTTATACGAAAACTATGACGAAATTTGGAAACCGAAGGACGTACAAAGATGAAATTTGGCATAGAGGTATTTTATAGTTAGTAGACATCCGGCTAGATTAAGGTCGTCTAAAGGGTTAAGTAAGTTTAATTTTATACGGACTAAGTCGCGAGAAACGGCTAGTCTATTCGAATTAGTTTATTCATATCAGTTAGTTTATTCATACGTTGTCCGTAACAGTAGTATACGCATCCTTTCTCTCTTTTGCATCTACCTTTATATCTTTTCCTTTACTCCTGTCTATCTAATCAGAGGTAGCGCCACTTTTGCAGACATTTTGGTGAGCAGCCGAATAGGGGCGGCGCGTCCGGGTACCAGTACCTCTTTCTCACATAAGATCGGCGTGAAGTGGCGGCAATGCTGTCACCTCAAGTGATGGTATTGTTGCCGCGTTTCGTTCGATATATGGGACTACGTCATGCTTTTAATCAATGCTGTTATAATCTGCGTTGGCACTTAGTAGGGTCCGATGTGGGCCCAGCACGAATATTCTCAAAGTAGAATCTTCGACTCGAACGGTTAGGCTAAACTAGGTCCTCAGAATGTAACTATATTCACGCGTTATAGTAGCAGTTCGCGCCGTGACAAATTGGTACAAGCGACCGCAACAGGAGATCGAGACCGTAGACCGAGACCAGCGACAAATATCATATCTTCGCACGTGCAGTAGGTCGAGACGGCAGCGGTGCTCCTGGGCAGCTACTATCTCGCTGTCTCTTGTATCGTGACTCCATATTCTGTATCTTTCGCGTTCGCGAGCTGTCATTCAAACATTGCTTGATGTCAATTGCGGTCTCCGGAATCGGTCTCCTGTCTCGGTCGCTTGTCTCTGTCGCAGTATAAACCATGGTTACCATTAGAGATGCGATTCGTGAGGCGATATGAAACTCAAAACTAATTTATTTCTCTACATAAGATGTTTTTTTCCGCTGTTTCCGCTGTTTCCGATTGTTTCCGCTGTACATAAGATGTATACGGCTGTCTTAAAGAGGGGATCAAGGAGAGTGCATTGACTAATCACACTTGTTGCAACAGTCTCAGAACTGAATTAATTTATCTATCCTAAGCTTAAGAATTTTTAGTAACAAGGGATGGCGAGCATGCAAAAAAATTGGTTTTCTGTAAAATCGGTTTCTGAACGATAATTTTTAGGTGATAACGCCGAAGAAAGGCCGATCGTGCCTATTATTTATCGCTTGTTCCGCACTCTCCCTTGCATGCGCGGCTCAGGTGGAACGTGACAATGAGTCATGGATTTTCGTCCGTACAGCTGACGTACTTCGATTTATAAGACGTTATCACGTCAAAAACACTGTACTGTTACTTAATATGAATAAATAAATAATAAGTACATTTTATTGGATACTAATCTTTAATTATTTTTTTTTAATATTTATAGTCAATCGTTGTTTGTTAGTCTCGCTAAAACTCGAAATTCTCTGGACCGTTTTAAATTATATTTGTTTTTATTAATTCCCCTTATTTCAGGAAAGGTGTAAAAGAAAAGAAAGACAGGAAGAGTCGAAAGATTATTTAAAAATACTAAAATTAATTTCAGTTCCAGCATCGTTCTAGCTTCCATAGTCGCCAAGCTATTAGCATTAGTTACCCACAGCTCAGTGTTAGATGTTTATAAATGATAGTAGTTGATAACTTTGGGAAAATATTTGTGCTGGTTCTATCTGCAAAGCTACTTTGAAATTCCAAGTGGTTAGCCAATTATCATAAAATCGCATTCGGATTTCGCTGAACTGAAATCAATGTGAATGTTTCAATATAAATATAGACCTTTAAAATAAAAATGACTATTAAATATCAATTGTTTTACAACTATAACGGTAATCAAAAAAAACCTTCTTAAAGTACCGTAGTACTACAAGTAACCCTTACAGTTTCGCTCAGTCCGTCCGTCCGTCCGTCTGTTTGCTCTAACTAACTTCTACAATTGTGAACATAAATGCATGAAATTTGGTACAGTCATGTACAGCGTGTAGATTTTTTTGGCATTTTAAAATAATAATTTTATATTTTAGGGATGGCTCCATACTTGTAAAGTAGAGCTGAAAATTTTTTTCATCCAACCCAATCGTGTGGGGTATAATTGGAGAGCTCTTTAAAAATAAAGGTGAGGTTTTTTACACAGTTTTTTACCATGGATACCATTTTCGAGTCTCCAAAGTGTTTTGCGTGATGCCCCCCCCCCCCCTGCCCCCTAGAATTTAGAAGTATTAAATGCGGAAACTTGAAATGGTGACAAACAATTCTATAAACTCAATATGAAAATTATTTTGAGCGAAATAGGACGATAACTTTTGAATTTTTTTTTCAATAATACCTTTATGGTGTATCAGATACAGGTATTTGTTACCCTTCCGTATGTATAAAAGTATCATGACACGCTAAAAAGAAACGCACAAAAAGAGTTAGTTTTTCATAATTTATGAGCTATGATTTTCTAATTAAAAAATTGGGAAAATAAGCACGGAAAACTTTCTATAAATTTATATATATCTTATCACTTAAACTATAATATAAAAGAGAAAAAAAAAAGCTGGTTTAAGCTATGAACCTTTTTCCTCCAACCATCATCAGGACTTATACGTAGCACGTAGAAGTACGTATAATATAAATAAATAAATATATAGGACTATATGACACATGGATGTCTTTTCCTAAAGTAGACAACTTAATGCCTGTGTTATAGGTAACAGACGCCTGCTATACAGAATTTTTATTTTTTCAGAAAGATGTTTAAAATTGTGACCAGAATAGGCATACCCCAAAGTCTTTTCGTATTCTATGATTAGAGTATGTGAAGACATAGGGCCACTTTTAGAAAACATTTATTTTAAATTAAGGTTGGAACGCTAATGGCGAAAAATTGTGATATTCCACTTTTTCCCTACTTGGTGTAATATAAAATTATTGTGTGACCTATTTAAAATAATCAAGAAGTAATTGTAAATATCTGAATATATTATTGTGGAACGAAGAAGCGCCTTTGCTTATTTTCCCCGCACCTGCAATCTAAAGCAAAGTTTTCCCTCTCTTAGACCACATATTTAAAAATTCGTTTACATGAACCAATGTAACTAAAAATTAGGATAACGATGACAACTGAAAAATTTAAAACTTTGTATCAGTTGTCACGCCCATCTCCAGAACCAAAGTTTCAACTTAACTTAATTTCGTACCAAAAGTTATTCGTGAAAAATGTTTTACGAGATTTACAAATTTAATACTTAATTTAGTGTGTTACCAGGATACCAATAGGGGAAACTATATGAACGATGGAGTTGGTAACATTCCATATTAATGAGTCGGTTAACGGCGTCCAGTTCCAGTTAGGACGCGCTCCAGTTGCTTTCATACCGCTCGAGACGAACTAATCGGACCCGTTGGCGCATTTGACAGTGACCCTGTCTTCCGCTCCAGTGGTCGTGGATTCGATTCCCGCCTCGAGTCTGGCTGTATTATCTATATGTATGTATTTATATATTTCTAAAAAAAATATTCTGTTTTTTTTTCATTTATTTTAAAATTTAAATAGAATATTTTTTTAAATTATTTATTAAAAAAAATATTCTATTTAAATATATAAATTACATCTATCCCAATGCGATTTTAAGTCAAAAACAAATTTCTTTAATATTTTTACAACGAACAGCAATGTAAATAAAACTTAAAAAGTACGTAACAGGGGCAGCGCGGTGCGAGTCGTTGACTTGTTTTGCGCGTCAACATTTTGTTGACTATTGCTTCCCAATGTTCACGATACATTGCACGCTCAAGGATAGGATAAGGATGGCAATATCTGTAACCTCTGATTTCCAAAATGTATGATTTTCCTGATTCTATTTAGGACATTTAAACGCAGCCTTATCACAAAGTTTGCGGTACGACGTCTTTTATACTCTAGATGCGTGGCCCTATAAACCTTCCAGATGTTCCGAAGATATCAGAACTAAAGTTAGACTGGTCAGCAACGCATCTTCAGCAACAACATTGTACATCTATATTATACGAAAGAAACAACAAAGAGTACCACAAAACATCTCACAATGTATAACAATGTTTACATCAACAGCGCTAACAAAAAATACATACGTCGAAAGCAAAAGAAAGAGAGCCGATAGAAAAATGAGTCTCATTTGAGCGGTAGGAATTGACGTTAATAAAAACTCTACGTAATTCGGAAACGAGCGTTGACAAACGAGCGGATCGCTGCCTAACGATGTATTGGTACCTTGGTAGAACGGCTGCCAGTGGAGGGTATGCGGTACCATTGTGTTTTTACTATCGCTATTGCGCTCCCCGCGGAGTGTGGCATTTCGTGAACTAATAATCCCTCTATTTCTTTGGTATGGCACTTATTGATAAATGTAAGTACACATCGCTTAAGATGAAAGTCGTGTTATAACACCTTTGATACTTTGAAAGTGTAACAATTTTATTCAGTGTAATAAAAACTGAATAAAAAAATAGTTCCTGGGACGTTTAAATGTCTGTATGTGTGGATATGGCAGGATGGCGTTCGAAACGGTCATATATCACGTTATAGTTTTTTTTATTTGCTTTAGAATTACGGCGCACTGTTAAATATTGAAAATGGATGTTTAATTTGGTATCGTTTAATTATAATTAAAGAAAAATAAATTTCAGCTGGATATCCTAGCGGAATATTACTGTACTGTTCTAACAGATGGCGTTGATCGCCAAAAAATAATATAATTATCTTCTTCTTTAGGATTGATTTCTTCTTCGTTGATAGGTGCCTCTCCGATCGACGAAGGTTGGCAGTCCGCTTCGCATACTGAGTTTTGTTCTTTGCGAGGCGAAACAGTTCGGCGGCACTCGCAATTCCGTATAATTATAATAAATTTATTTACAATTCATTATTTTTCCGATGTAAAAAGTTGTAACAAATTATAAACACCTGATGCCTGGTGTAAGTATTATGGGTCGTTAACTTTGGATTTTTCAAACTATTTCTTATCTATACTAATAGCTTATATCTAAATATTAGCAGTACCCGCGACTTCGTCCGCGTAAATTTAGGTATATTATATTTAAACATGACATGACATCATATGCTGGCCTTCTGGTCGTGCAGATGTCCATGGGCGCCGGTAGGCACTTCGGTGCCTGCTGCCTGCTCGTTTGCAGAAACAACAGGAGTTGGTTTGCATGGTGTACAATTTGTGTTGGAAGATGATTTAATAAGGAACGCGATGGCTACAAATTTTATAGAAGGTAGAAACACATATATACTGAACTCAAGTTACAATAAAGACGTAAAAAAAAATAAAAAGTGTACGTAATTGTTTTAAAACGTTTCATGTTCCCAGTTACTGAAATATTTAAATGAAATAATATTGTGAAGAAAGTTATTACAATTCCTAGATTTGAGGCACCGTGATAATGTTTTGATTCAGGAAAAGGAGGATTGACTAAGAAGAAATAACAGGAGTAGGTGTGCATATAAAATGGTATACAATTTGTATTGGAAGACGATTTGATGAGGAACACGGTGGTCACAATAGTCAAGGAAAAATACATAAATACTTAACTCAAGCTACAATAAAGCTGTAAAAAAAAACGAAAAAGTGTACGTAATTATTTTAAATCATTTCATGTTCCCAGTTAGTGAAGATATTGCTTTAAATGAAATATTATTGTAAAGAAAATTTTAACGATTCCTAGATTTGAGGCACCGTGATAATGTTTTGATTCAGGAAAAGGAGGATTGACTAAGGAGAAATAACAGGAGTAGGTGTGCACATAAAATGGTATACAATTTGTATAGGAATACGATTTGATGAGCAACGCGGTGGCCACAATAGTCAAGTACAAATACATAAATACTTAGCTCAAGCTACAATAAAGCCGTAAAAAAAACGAAAAAGTGTACGTAATTATTTTAAATCATTTCATGTTCCCAGTTAGTGGAAGAATTGCTTTAATGCATTACTTTAGTATAGTTGGGAGACCTCCCATGGTGGGGATGGCATCAATCAAGATAATTGGACACGGCCAGTCGGGTGCTTACGTTGAATAAAAATCGCCGTTCCGTTTGGAACACGCAAATAATAAATAACAAAGACATCTTGCCTTAATTCAACCTTCTCCCATCAAGGTACTTTGATTGTACCCATTTATTAGTACGCCTGAGGCCTAATCCCAATTAAATGAAACTGAATAATGTGTCTTGAATATGAAGAATATAAATAGCCGGATTTTTTTCTACAAAGAAATTTCTCTATCATGATGAAGATCCAAAAATTTAGGAGTGAAAGAGATCAAGACATCTCCGTAACGTAAGTTGCAAGAGACACAGGTAAGAAATCTTAGTATTTAGCCTAACTATAGCACTCTCTACCTAATTAAAGACTTAGATTAATTGTTACGGGGGAAAAAATAAATATAGCCTTAAGAGCTCAACGGTAGAAAGGATTGACTGAAATCCGCAAGGTTCTCGCTTCAAACTCCGACTCCGCTGGGGTGTCGTCGCAGCCACTCATAACACAGCTGTTAATGTTAGCTCAGATAAAACTTTATTGCACATAAAAGGATATCTTAACACTACACATGATGTGCTTAACTGATAAAAATCTGACAGTGCAAAGGCGGCCTTATTGCTAAAAGCAATCTCTGATAGACAACCTTGTGAGATAGGAATAGACGAAAACGAGAATGGGATAGTGCAATATAAAAATAATACTTAGCTTAGTAAAATAATAAGCTTAGTTTTAGGGAAACTGGAATGTTAGACATAAGTAAAAGGGTTCTTTAAAAAAATTACTTTTTTTATGTTAAACGAGCAGGCAGCTAAGGGCCTACAGACGCCCATGGATATCTGCAGGAGGCAAGCAAATGCGTTGCCGGCCTTTAATGACGAGTTTAGGCCACCGGGAAGTCTCACAAACCGAACGAAACTGTTGCTTTTTAGTTCCTTGGTGTTTTTTGAAGGCAATCTACTGTTACATCTATTACTCTATATTACAACTATAAAAATAATAAAATGGAAATAGATGCTAGTTAATATTATATATATTTGTGACCATGATACTATCTAAAATTTTGATCCTTTAAATCAAAAATATTTTTAAAGAACTTGCAGATTGTAATAGGAATCATAACATAATTTAGCGATGTTCATTTATTATTCAGTGATCTCTATGCTATCGAAGTTCTGAAATATTCCTTGAAGGTTTATCTACATAATAACAGTTGCTCAACTTAAAGTGACTACCAATGCCCATGAACAACTGATCATGGTACCATCCTTCCTTCCATCAAGTACAGTTGTGCTTGTAGAAGGTTCAAAGGATTAAAAATTGAATTTCTAAATTTCCAGAAAGTTCACATTCAATCTAAAATGGAAGACATTATTTTATTCACAAATTCCAAATTAACCCTTTTATTTTTATAATAAAATTATCAACAATTGGAAATACATACATGATAGATCACACTTTTCCACTATTTTAATGGATTTTCTCAAATCAAATCGCTATTTATTGTGATACAGAACTTCTATATGTAATTTATAAATTTTTAAGTAAGACAGAATTATTTATGATACAAAAATTTATAGTATTTTAAGTAAAACATTTGTTACCTCTCAAAAATATGTGGAAGTTTTAAGATTATTGAAAGAATATGTATGTACAGACTTTGTCTCAAAGTGCAAATTATATTACTCAAATAAGTTATAATTTAGAGAAACCTGTGACCTACTTGGCTTTTCTGTAAAATATACATTTGACTTAGTTTTGCTTATAATTGGTATTAAATATATTTACACATTATAATTATATATTTATAATTAAAAAAACTGTATGTATCTGTGAAATAAGACTCGCACTGGCCCTATTTTAATATATGTAAGTACAAGTATGTTTACAACCCAGTTTTTAAAACAAGTTTATAGACACGAAATTACCTGTTAATTAAGAAGAAATAATAATTATACTAATTACAAATTCATATAATATTATTACAGCAACAGATCGAAGTTGACTTGGTGACATAAGTGAAAAATAATGTGGCCTTAATATTATGATTGACCAAGACATGCCTCAGTATTAATTATAAAGCACAATATATGCTACGGATATAAGCCTTATATCCGATAAAATTTTCGCTTAGTAATAATTTACAAATCCAACATAAAATAAATATTTCTGCAACAATAATTCCCATACAGAGAAACATAATTTCGCCGAAAAATATGGTCCCGTTTGTACTTTATACATCACGGCCGCACCGCCCAAACACGTAAAAAACACTCACAATGACTAACTAAGAGAAAATCTACTTTCACTCGAGCATACAGCGTTATAAACACTGAGTGATAAACAAAATAAGTACATATATATGATGTTGAAGGTACAACAATCATAAAAATATAGAAAACACGCCTTAAAAAAGTGAAATGTTCATGCTAAACCGATTAACATGCAACCATGTGTTAAAATTTGTATAGAGCGTAGGTAATTTTTACCTATAGTTCCAATTAGAAGTCGCATATATAAACAAATTGATTAGCTCGCGTACTACGCGGCGAGGCTTGCCGATAAAACTATCACGAGAATGAGTAACACATGCAAACGTAGAGTAGACACTATTACATTCACGATTGTGTCAAAAACTGAAAGAAAATCATACCAAAGTGTCTTGATCGCCGAGCTCACGGTAGTAGGATTCACTGCTTCCTCGTCTGCTACTGATACACATCGCTCTACGTAACAATCCCGACAACATAGAGCAAAAGCCACATTGTTGCATAGTTCTATTTTGTTTACGAATTGACATTTGAATTTCGTAGAAAGTTAAAAACTGCGGGAACGAACAGCGTGATTTTCACACTAGATATTCGAAACTACATTTTGAATTAAAAGACATAAATTGCACCGCAAAGCGGGGTTAGCGGATTTTTTTATATGTCATGATTCTATCGAAATAATAGTTTATTTCAGATATATTGTGATAGTTAAGATAGCACGCGGCAATCGCAATGATGGCTCGCAAACTACTGCAAGTACAAGATACAGGCAGTCCCGCAGCCAGCTGCCGTACGGTACGGCAAGCTAGCTGCTAATACAGGCGCACACTTCTACATTGTGACGGCGCACATACATACTAAGCTAAGTTCACAAATATATTGGTATTTTATGGGACTTTAGATTTTATAGAAATAAAATAAAATTTTGAAATGTTTAAATAAATTTTTGATTTCTTATTTATAAGCCAACTTTTTTTATTCATCATACGTAAATTTGGCGTTAGAAATAAAAGTAGAGTACTAGCTGTATTTTTACAGTGGCCACACTATAGTTTCAAATATTTGAACATCGGCTTAATAAATGACTGTGGCGCGGGCCAAACAGCTTAAAATCCTGTGCCACAGTCAGTGATCAAACTAGTGTTGAAATATTTCAAACTACAGTGCTTTGCCTTCTCAAAAATACAGATTTGATGCAGTATAATATTAATTTAGTACAATATAATGTCTACATTTAGTGATTATTCATTTTAAATTATATTTTACATGGAAATGATTTCAATTTATACCTGGTCGGCAAAAGAAAAGTATTGATGTTATATATGTCAGTATCTTTTGTTATTGGACATCTTATTAAATTTTTCAATGATATATAACTAACTGTTAGTACCTTTAAGTAGAAACATTGTTGGCGTATGTAAGTTACTTGTGGTAATTTAAATGTTTGTTTCCCATAATGAAGAAAAAAAATGTTTTTTTAGGAAGTTATAGGGAGAGGAGAATTCAACGTCAGCTAATAAAAAAGATAATGAAGGTACTAGTTGCAAAAAATTTATTAAGAAAAGAGTATGTATCAAATTTTATAACATATTTGAGCTGGTAGCTAATCTGTGCGTTGACAAATAAAAATTATTGGGAAGAAACTTGAATCCGGAGTCATGAAATTAAATAAAAAAAATATAGCGAAATGGAATACATATTTTTGAAAAAATATTTTCTTTGCAAAAATGCAAAATTAGATGTCAACTGTTCAATGACAATTGCAAATGTCAATACGGTTTAGGAGCGTGAAATCTAAAAAAAAATAATGTTTTTAATATCTTATAATAAAAGGACGCCAACAAATTGTATGTTACATTATAACACAGATTAAAATAAAGGTTTAGTATGAAATAATACTCATAACTAGAAATTCGAAAAACATATCACAAGTTTAACAGAATGTTATAATAATTGTAGACAAATAAAAAAAGCATTACTTGGTTAAATTTAAAAACAGGACTATAAATAATTTATTACAAGATAACTATTTTATTGAATGTTTCGTAAATTTTGCTACTTATTGTCACATAACTTTTATTAAGTTGAGAAAAATGTATGCAGTGCACTCTCATTAACAAAAATAACGGAATAATTTTGGTATGCCAAATATTCTGTATTTAGTAAAGGGATTTTTTATTTTATTTATGAAATACATCAAAAACAAATTGTATATTTGGCGACATATATATTTAAGTCTGTCCATAGAACCCATTGAGCTATTCAAGCCTTAGACCAGTATGGCAAATTCTTGTTATATTAGAAAATTAATTGTGATATGTACAATATCGACATATTCATGTGTGAAGCTAAAACTTTCAGTACCATTAGCAATACCTTTCTTTATTAATTACTAACACTATATTAATTAATATTTGAAAAGATTCATTCAATTGAATTTAATTATATTTTTAATAGCTATAATGAGTTTACTTGAATGTATTAAGACTTGAGATGACTGGTAAAATAAAAATAAAGATATTTCTGTTAACAATTTTTAATTTATGTCAATTTACACAACAAAACGAACCAACCAACTTTACAAAATGCATAACAATAGCCCATGAGCTATGTTTACATAAATACACAACATTGCAATTAATAACAAAACATTTAATAACATGTAACTATGTAAAATATATTATAAAGTGTTATTACAATTATAAATTCCACAGTCCCTACAATGTGAACACTTAAAAACAAAACGAAACTGACTTTATATAATGTATTGTGTTTCAAAAAAAGATATTTGTTAAAATTAATAAAGATAATAATTCAAGCAAAAGCAATTGGTGTAGGTTTTATTATTTAACATTTGAATCAGATTTTATCCTAAATTTACAGTGAACACCTTAAGAACTTCAATATGGTTAATAGACACTTAAATACCTACTTTTTAAATATTTGCTATACTATATTTTATTAGTATTGGAAAGTTTGGTAACAAATGCTTATTTTTATTCTGGTGATATTGTTTACGGATATAGAAATTTGCATTAATTCTTGGTTTCCTTGGCTCTCATAGTCAAGAAAATACTTCTTAATTTGACTGAGTTCATTGTTTATTATCAGGTGGATTGAAGAATTCCCAGTGGTGGTGATGTATTGTTCGACTATCACTAAGACCGAACATAATTAAACCAGCAATCAGCACAAGAAATATAACCATAGCCATCTGAATATCTCTTTTGTCTTCTGTGCCACTTATGTATGACATAAAAGTGTTGAAAATATTTCTGAAAGTTCTGCTGATAGAGTTTTGACAAACTCGAAGGAATTGAGCTCCAGCTTCAGTTATCGAAGGCTCATGAGTTCTTACAGGCGGTGGCATTCGTCTTGGAGATGGTCGAGGTTTACCTTCATCGGAACTTGATTCACTGAGTGGAACTGCTGGTTTTCGTTTAGATCGCCTGGTAGGTGCTGGTGGTGTCTGTTGTTGGGGTTCTAGGTGTTCACCTAAGTGTCTCTCCCTAAACGAACGAATTTGCGGTATTGATGTGGTTGGAATTGCTATGTCTTGAAGATAAGAATATAATAAAGGAGTTAAGTCAGGGGGTGGTGGTCTCTGTGGAGGAACAGAAATTTCATCCACACCTTCAAGATTTGGAGGTTGTGGTAAGGGTACATCAGTTGACTGGGATTCTGTCTGTGTTTCCTCCTCTCTACTTACTGGTCTTTGAATCTCTGCAACTTCCAAAGTTTGAGTAGTAGCTGGAGGGGTGTTACTAGTAGATATTTCGGCAAATTTTTTCACAATTTCATCTATAACTGACTGAGAAAAATCTATGGCACTTAAGGAAATATGACCAGATTTAGAGTCTAATTCATTTACGTTTAATGTCATACCTTCAATATCAGACACAAGAATTTTTGTAGCCTGTAATTCTGAAACATTTAACCGGCCGACATCTAAATCCTTTACTTGTAGCCTCTGTGTAATTAAGTTGTCTAGTTGAACATCTTTACACGCGTCAACGACAACTTTATCAGTGCGCTCATGATCGACCGGCGTGACGATCGGCTGCGTAGTGGTTGATAATTTTGATGCTAGTGTGCTTTTTGACTTAGGTAGTGGTGGAACTTCTGGTATTTGAGATTCATCAATGTCGATATGCTGAACTGTTAATGAGGCCTCGGTTAAAATTTCTTCTTTTTCATTGATTCTAGTTGGACTCGATACTCGTTTTTCCACTAATATCACTGCTGGCGATGTTCGACCTCTACTTGGTTTTGAGAATTCAGATATTTTGGGATCTGAGAGTTTTAGCGACTTTTCAGATCTTGAAATCGAACGTGAAGTACTTCGTGGCTGTGTGTATTTGTCATGAGATTTCCCTAATATTGATTCCTCGTCAATAATGTCTTTAAGGGAGCTGGTCATAGATATGTCTAGGTTTTCATCAATTTCTAACTCATAATCAATATCATCTGGTAATGGGTCGGTTTGCGTTGAAACTTCAATTTCAATGATATTTTCAGGTTCTGGTTTTTCCTCTTCGAAAGTGGAAGAAATTTGTAATTGTGTTTCCGATTTGGACCTATATTGTTCGTCAATATCATCAAAAAATTTTTTTCGCTTGGGTCCCCTTGGTGGCCAATTCACAAACTCATCGACTTTGTCACGAAAGACGAAGATATGAAAGTGTTTTGTCGAGACACAAATGAAAAGACTGAGGTCGGATATGAAATATAAACCAGTGCTAGAATGGTTCACCCATCTATCACCCGGTCGCAGCCAGAGCAACTTAACTTAGCAATCGACTCAAATGCCGACCACTGATTAGACCACGACCTCCTCGACACGACACGACCCCCTCAGACAGACCTTTTTATTATTTACATTAATTTAATTTTTATTGTTTAAATCAATTTATTTGTCATTTTTGTTATTTAAATTACTTCATTTTCTTATATGCACTACTTTATTTAGTTAACACGCAAGCGATAGCTAAAGATTCCACATTACGGTATCGTGAGAGATTTTTCTACCAGTCGCATTATAATTCAAATTTGGGTAAATAGAAAATACCTAACGGTGTTTTTGCGGTCCTATTTAATAACTTTAACTACTTTCAAGCTCAGTTTATACGTCAATACTATACTAAATAATTCAAAAAAGACATATAAATTTAATATCTATTGAACTATATATATAAGCGAAATGTCACCTATCGCGAAATCTTGAAAACCGCGAGACGTATAATGATGGAATTTGGCAAGGAGGTAGTTTAAGTTTACAGTTAGTAGGCATACCCTAAAAACTCCTTTACCGATAGGGCCAGATTAAGGAGGCCTCACGCAAGTTTAAATTTAGTTAGTTAATTAATGAAGGTTACATACAAGTAGGTATAGACAATGATCTCTTAATAAATAACCTAAACACACTTAGCACCTAATAAATGGTCCAAAGAAAAAATACAGATCTATTATACAGAATCAACCCTAATAATAATTAATTTTATAATTGCCAATAACTTCACTTTTTTTTTTCTTAGTGCCATGAATTTATACATACATCAGAGGAAAACGATAAAAAGTACCTGAATCCGGAAAAAAGTCCCAAAAAAAAATGCGAGTGGGCTCTATCTATATCTAATCTAGTGTGCTATATCTATACTTATATATAAAGGTGAAGAGTTTGATTGTTTGTTAGCTTGTACGCGCTAATCTCAGCAAGTGCTGGTCCAATTTGAAAAATTCTTTCAGTGTTAGATAGCCCGTTTATCAAGGAAGGCTATTATAGGCTATACATCATCACACTAAAAATGAATCTAAATTTGTTCGACTAATTTTACGCGGACAGAGTCGCGGGTAACAACTAGTTTATCGTAATTGATAAATGTCACGAGTAATAATAATTAAAAAAATCTGCAATTCCAATATCATTGTTATGACGCAAATAAATAATAACTCAGGTTTATGTATTTCGAACCTGTTTAATTAAAAATATGTTGTCCGTTCACATAATATCGAGATAAAGACAGCTTTTTATAGCCGCTTTAAAAATTATGACAAATTACTTCCTTAAAGAAAAAAATTATCTAAAAATGGCCTTTTGCATACTATGGTATTGCACGTGGTAGATTTGCCCATAAACAAATTAAACAATTTAGGATATGACGTCTTGGTGGTACCAGAAAAATATTTGCTAGTATGGGGAAGGTTATTTGGTTTTAAAAGCGATACTAGTTTATATTTATGAATAGGTGGCTTAATTAGGGGTAGCTTAATTAGAGATAGGTAGCTTTAAATAGAGGCTGCGCTATACTTGCAGTTCTTTAAGTCGTAGCCGAATTGTGCCGGCGTGTCCGGTTACCTCTTTCTCACATAAGATCGGCGTGAAGTGGCGGCATTGATATCACGCCAAATGATGGTTTTGTTGTTGTTAGCCACGAATGTTTGAATAGTTTTCGTTGTCAGAACTTGTTTGGGTGAGCGTGGCGGTTGTAACATAAAAAAAACAGGCATGAAGTACTATACTACTTTACTTAAATCCGCGAATGAATATGCGGGAAAATCAGTGCAATGCTGCAACCCGAAATTTACACCATCGAATCCGCCACCGAAGCTCAGCACTACACTGTCTTTCCGATGTGCCTCAATGCACGTTTCGTTTCGACACCGAAGCATCAACAGGAGACAGACTCTACAAATACTTTAGGAATAACCTTTGTAGAGTCTATATCCTGATAATGCTTCGGTGTCGAATTTAAGCAAATTGGTTTAGTCTTTCATGCACTTCCTTGTACGTCTATCTGTTGAGACCATTTTTCTAAGGAACATGTAGACGCATGGAGTTAAAATTAATACTAAACACTGAGATCTGCGGTGCCTTGATGCTGTGAAATATGAACCTTCTAAGTCAACGCAATCAAAGGTTTTGGCCATTTATGTCGCCTTCCCATAAGAGTATTCTCATTGGCGAGAATCAGGCATTTTGGTTAAAACTTATGTCTTGAAATACAAGTGTAGGTAACCAGTAAATCTGTAGTTACATCACAAAAAGAAATTACCTTTGTCAAATTAAAATAAATCTCATGAAAGGTATAAAAATCTTAAAATTATCTGGTAAAAAATTACGTGACGGTACAGAACCCTTAGTCAAAGAATCTGACTCGCACTTGCCCAGTTATATTATTGGGCCATATAACGACGATTTCTTGTACAAAGTTTTATAAATATACCTTTATATTGTTCATACTTAACAGATGCTCCCTTGAGTCTCTAGTCGAATAGAAGCTTGTCATATAAACTTTATTTCACAAAGTTTTGAAGATCGCGATGGTCGTCTTGTCCCGCTACTTGTGAACTGTCATGAAACTTTCAAAATGCTAACTTCACGGTCCACTTGATATCTTTAGGGTTGATATAAAAATAATTCATTTAATATATTCAAAAAGTTCAAATCCTCCAGATATGTGTAGTTAAAATCACCTCTAACAGTCGCTATCCGACAAGGTGTAATTATTGACCGATAGGGTTGTACAAAATCTTCTTCTACCCAGCGTTATCACAGTCTAGTATCTAAGCCCGCTTAAATTGCAGAGGATGTGGCTGTGGGGTGAGTTTAGGTGGCCAACTGTTATCGGACGTCATCCCCGGAACCCCCAAAATCTTTATAAACTCACGCCTCACTCACATTAATGGGAACCCGCTGTCTTATGTACCTTCCGAAACATGAAGGTCCGAATTTTGAAAATCAGTGTTAGAATGGGTAACCCCTGTATAACTCTGTGCTGTGGTAAGATCTGCTTAACCTAGCGATCAACTCAAAAGCCCGACACTGATAGAGCTACGGCCTTCTTAGGGTCGTGTTTTATCAATTCCATAAGTTGTCCCGTTAACCAAGGCGAAAAATTACCGTACCAACTCCTAACAAATGCTTGAGGAAGAATCTGACAAATGAAGCATATTAATAGTACAGTAATCCATTTTGTTATACGGGCGGCAGACTATAGCGGGAAATATTCGAACACTTGTTTGATCACTGTATGTGGCGCAGGACTTTGAACACACAAACTCTGAGCACATATTAAAAATTGGTGTGTCTGACTATTGAGATACAGTTATATATATATTTTTAATAGTGTTAAAGAAGGGTAGTTATTCATAAGAATATAAATACAATGGCAAGCAGGTGGACAGGGTCAGTCGTGTTGCAACCGTGGACTGGGTAACATATAACTAAGCACATTGTGGCGTAAATTGTCGTAACTACCAAGTGACGTCACTTCTTGCGGTCCTGTACCGTTTCCTGCCACTGCGTGGCCTGAAGCTGACACAGGTCCCCTTCGACCTGGTCCTTCCAGTGGTACTTGTTACGAACGTTAAATATTACGAACCGGAGACGAAGCTTTTTCTTGGATGTCTAAAAATTAAAAAGTGGAGTCAGTCGCGCCTTCATTCGACGGAAGCTAAAAATTTTAGGATATCCAGTTAATATTTTAAATTGACTTCTAATTCAGAAGAAAAATATCTCGTAATGGCTATTATGGCCACAATTTAAATAGACGCTTCAAATCTTATGACGGAATTTTTTCTCACATAACTTATTTAGGTATAACATGCTCTTGAGGATAATTTGAACATTTTAATGTTATAAGTGTTAAAATTACAGATCGAGAATGTCCTATAAATATATTATTTATTTCAATATGATCAGTCTATATGGATGCACCCTTACTTTTCTTATATAAGCCACTCTTATCTGATTCACCTGTCGTCATAGCCTAACGGATTCGTAGAGCAGATGGTTTTATGATTTTCTTCCGTTTGTTTGTTTGTGCCCGTAAAAGCCCGGCCGCCCAGCGGGTGATATACGATACTTTTGATATTAATGGCAATTATTTCGGGTGAGATCAAAGACTTCCCACAAACGATTTTTGTCTTTGAGAACTTTGAGAGTGTTTTGAATTGTGAAATATCAAGAGATGTAATAGGAAATTCGTGATGGTCGTTATTTTGGACATGAGTGATTTGTATGAAATGTATGTAGGGTTTGAATAGTTAAACTGTGTTGGTGTTGGTATTACATACATTTCATGCATTCGATTTCTATAGAATCGCCAACTGTAATCGTCATTATGAATTAGTCTTATTATGATGTAGTGTAAAAAATTTAAAAAAAATGGTATATTTACGGGAAGGGTAAGGTAAAGTCGGTTTACGGACGATAATTTTACGTGATAACGCCGAACGCTTAAGGCGACCGAGCCGTGCGTGGCTTAGTTGGAACGTGACAAAAGTAATGCTTTTTCGACGTCAACAATTTTTAAGCCAATTTTGCGTCAATAAGCAAGAATTTTGTATATTGTCAATTTTATTATGTGTAAGATAATAAAATAAGTAATAGAAAATTAACTGAGCTAGTTGGTGTAAGCCATTTGTTGGAGACATGATATAAGTATTGAAAGTACACTTTCACTATCAGAAGCTTTTACGTGAGTTTATAAAAGAAATTCTAATCTAAGTTATATATAAAAGCAAAAGGTCATCTATCACCAAATTTTGAAAACCGCGGGACGTACAAAGATGAAATTTAACAAGGAGCTAGTCTATAGTTAGTAGACGTATGCGAGGAACTGATTTTGCGACAGGATCAAACTAAGGACCAGACCAGGCTGTCAGATATTTATAAATAAATATGAATCTCCTTTCATTTTTTGTTTTAGACTTGAAATTTGGCAGTTTGATAAGTTTGAAAAAAAAACATTATTATTTAATAATGTCATAGAACTTTATATACTTATTTCAACGCGGACGAACTCGCAGGAACAGCTAGTACTTAATAAAATACTTGTTACTGTTCAAATAATTTAATCCATTAGTTTCTTCTCTTTGATAATGTTTTTCTCTTTCACATTTAGGCTGGCCGGTTGGCGCAGTGGACAGTGACCCTGCCTTCTGCTCCAGGGGTCGTGGGCTCGATTCCCACCTCGAGTCTGGGTGTATTATCCATATGTATGTATTTATATATTTCTAAAAAAAAGTACCATTTTCTCACATTAGATCGGCGTGGCGACAATGCTGTCACTTCAAGTAATGGTATTGTTGTTTCGTTCGGTTTTTGAGAGTTCCCAATGGCCCAAATCCTTGTAATATATAAAAATGTACAAGCGGAAGGTCGCCTAACACGAAATTTTACAACCGCGGGATGAACAATGATGAAATTCGGCAAGGAGATGGTTTATAAATAATGGACATTCGCTAAGAGAGGGTTGATAAAGGGCCAGGCTATGGAGTTGCAGCTGCCGCTACATAACGAGACGGCAAGGATGTCAATTGGTTGACGATGACCGCAGTACAAACACTGAAAATCTCCATACAAACCAACTCACGCTAGCGAAGTTTCTACTTACGATTACTACATATAGACCTTCCGACGAACAACTATGGGCGAGGAGCGGCCGCCCCGGGAAACTCCAACTAGCCCAAACGAGAAGAATCTTCCTTTGCGATGGTTGAGCATATCGACCTATGCTCCCACCTTTCATTCCTCGCCGAAAGTTTCCACCTTGGTGTGCCTTCCCACAGAGGTCTAAAGGCTCTCGCAAGTTTATATGGCCACCGATGGCTCATCGGCCTAATGACTGTTAAATGATATCATGGTGTTAGCAGACAATGGACACTTAACTTAAAAATACAAACGTATTTGTTTTACTTATATATGCTTCGTAATCTCACTTCCATCTCCCTTTCGGATTGTCTATTTGAGCTATTCTAAGCTTTATTAAGTTACTTGTACTTAGGAAAATTATTTCTTAAGCAAAAAAGTCCAAGTGAAATATCACGAAATTTCAAAAACCGCTTGAGAAGTAAGAACTGATTTGGCAAGAAAGTAGCTTATAGTTAGTAGACATCAGCTTCAAACGGATTTTTCGATAGGGCCAGATAATTTTACGCGGACCGAGTAGCGGGAATCAGCTAGAAATAATATATCATCATCATTATCAACCCTTGATAACCCACAGCTGGGCATAGGCCTCCCTTTGCTACTATCACTTACCGCTATCTCTTGCCAATCTCATCCAGCCACCTCCTGCCACTCTCCTCACATCATTCAAATATATGTACGTATGTATAAAATATGAATGAAATAATAATACATGTATGTCATTAAGTGTGAATGAGCTTAAGATAATTGGCTTGGAGTGAACAATCAATTTTGTTTCTCATTCAGTAATGAACGTATGAACTCATGATGATGAGCAAACGAGGGTGGTTAGGTCATCCAACCCGACGTTTATAATTTAGGGTAGCTGGGGACGGTCGCCCAGAAGTCTCGTCTGTGAGGCGCGACACATCATGAGAGATGCCTTTGTTTAAATACATCCAAGATTCTAAACAAACTTCCGCATTAATTCTATCACTAGCTGTTGTTAAACTTGCCAGAGACCTTCTTAATTCATATTAAGATACCTATCGAAAAAAATCCCTTTTTAGCAATTGTCTATAAGTATAACCTCATTGCCAAATTTAATTTTTGTGAGTCTCGGGGTTTTCGAGTTTCGTTCTTTCGCTTTCACTAATAGATTATCTGTTTCCCGCGTCTTCGTTCGCGTAAAATTAAACTTGGGAGACCCCTAACATATCCTTAATCTGACCCTATCGAAAAACCTGATCTTAGCAGATGCCTAACAATCATGAACTACTTCCCTGCCAATTTTCATTTTTGTACGTCCCACGGTTTTCGATATTTCGTGGCAGGTGGCTTTTCGCTTTTATTTATATATATGTATGTACTAGCGGACGCGACAGACGCCGGACGAAGCAAGAGTTACTTAAGCAATCGACTCAAATACCGTCCACTGATTAGGCCACAGACCTCCTCTGACTTATTAGAAATATTACTAAATGCCTAATATATTCGGCATCTTTACGTAAATAGAGACTTTTAAAAATCACTTCAGAATTTTTATAAAACCAGAGGGTCTAGCACGGATATTCTCGATACTTTAGCTTACTTTTACGTTCGAAACGAACGTCAAATGTTGGTCCATGTTTCCATTTTACACGGCTTACATGGCCGTAACGTTGAGAATTCGATGCGCGCGAGTTCTAATTTCATTCGTGCTAGCATTATTTAGCAACTAACTTGAGTAAAACGGTAGCATTCATGATTCATTTGACGTTTGGTTTAGAACGTAAAATTAAGTTAAACTATCGAGAATATTCGTGTTAGGTTATAAAAGTTACGATGAAAAATTGAGAAGGAATCTTAACAACGTATAACTTCAAATTTAAGGGGAAAATCGAAGGATTGGTTGTCTGCAAGCCAAATGATAGAGATCTGTTAAGGAACTTTGAATCTGCCCTTCGCTTTGGAAAACCGCTTCTTTTGGAAAATGTGGGCCAAGAATTAGATCCTGCCTTGGACCCTGTACTAAAGGTATGCCCTGACCTAAAGATATTTAAGAAAAGAGAGCATCTCATTTGCTTAAGGCCGGCAACGTGATTCCGAGCATTCTGGAAGTGCTTTGATGTCCTCTTTAACTCAGGGGAATAGCTCGACTTGTTTTTGTATAGCCAACAAGATAGTGCTTTACCATTTTGGATAACAGCTCCTACTTAAAGAAAACTTTGCTAAGGTTTATTGTTAGAAATTAACGTAATGCATAACAAGCCAAAATGAGCCTTTTAACTAATTGACGTGCAATCGACATTCGACCTTAGAGTGGCAAACCAATTTCTTGGTCGATTATACATCCTTCAATATTATTCGAATTATGGCCATATTTGTTCTGCCAGCTTCAGTTTAAGCGCAGTTACGCAATCATTATCAGGAAATTTGAAAAATATACCAATTTGCAATATTAGTAACTAAAGAAAAAAGTACTGAATTAAAATCAAAGTTACATACGTGTAATTCTGTTCGTGATTAGGAATTTCGTTGACTTCTTATTGATAATATTTTTATCGTTTAAAGCGGCAATACTTCCGACAAGCTGGCCAACTGGTGTTGAAGTTGGGAGATTCGCTGATCCCATTCACGGCCGGCTTTCGACTATATATCACTACTAAACTACCAAATCCCAAATACACGCCGGAGACGTCCGTGAAAGTGCAAATAGTCAACTTTGCGCTTGTGCCCAGGTTTGTTTATATTTCGCGGTTGTTATCTGTAATAGATAAATTATGAGTACTGTCGTCTCTGTTTATTCCTAGCTTAATTTCATGATTTTTCAGGTATTATTATAATTAATCTGTACTGGTTTTGTTGCTTTTTATGTTTTACTGGTATTTGATATTGTTTTAAGACCTGACATCCACCTTACGGTGTACCGGACGGATTTTTGGGCAAGTCTTACTGCGCAGTCCAACGGCACGCCGGTAAGGTCTATGGGTTCTGTTGTACTGTATAACTTTATTGAAAATTGATTTTCGACTTTGAGCCGGTCGCATGCACAGGTTCAAATGTAGTTCTACGCATGCTCCAGTCTTCCTGCCTAAGTGTGCTGGGTCACCATAGGTAATATACATTTCTCAGAAAATAAACATAATACACATATTCAACGTGCTCGTATAGTTTTTCTTTTATAGCGTATCAGATACGGAACCCTTCTATACAAGCGTGTCTTGACACGCTCTTGGCCATTTTTTTTAGTATTTGGGTTATAAGAGAGGGAGTCTTGTTTTGAAATTTATATAGTGGTGATTTATGGGCGTTTAGAGATGGAGCGGAAGATAGCGAATAGTCAAAAGTTGCTTTATACAGAAAGCGAACAATATGACGTGATATTTTTATTAGATAATGATGTTGATGGACGACAGCGCCCAGAGAGCGCCGTGGGAACGTGGTTTCGAGCTGAAATATTTGCAATTGCTTAACGCTCATTTTTATTTGAACAACTAGCGAACCGACCCGGCTTCTCACATGTGCATTTATTATACCTGCAAACCTTTCTCGGGAACCGCTCTTTATATGAGTGAAAACCGCATCAAAATGTAAAGAAATATACGTATATTAAAAGATCTAGGCGTACAAGAACGCTAAGCGAATGTAATTTATACAGTGTAAAGACAAGAAGATTTGGATTTAAAGTCCAATCAGGATACAGAAAATTTTAAACCGCTTTAAGCTACAACCCGCGATTTTATCCGCGTTTTTTTCTTTTACTTTCATGTATACTTTAAACGCCTATTATACCGTTTTCAAATTGTATTTTTGCGATAAAAAGCAGCCTATGTCCTGCTACAAGGTCTAATCTATCTCTGTACCGAAATTTATCAAAATCGGTGTAGTGGTTTAGGCGTGAAAATGCAACAGACTCAGTTACTTTTACACTTATAATATATTAATTGACTGTATAATAATTAATTAATTAAAAAATTGTTGCATGTTCAAGATGACAAACTGTTGAGACTTCTATATATCTATATATTATGTATATAGATCTTAAAAGAAGCACAAAAGTAGAGTATTAGTAGAGCACAAAAGATCCAACAGGGTCGAGGTGCATCCGCTATGCGGGCCTCCACTAAACATAACATATTATGTATAACTCATACATAATATGTTATGATTGATCAGTAAGAGAAGGGTCTATGTTCTATACTAGTCTATATACCTTATTTTCTTATACCGATGTGACAGTACACTCAGACGTATTGAGGGTACAATCCACAACTGATACGACAACATTTTTAGTGGTCCCATAGAATTAACCCTTAAAGCGTCACTTTATCCGTCTAACCGTAGATCCGCATGTCCGTCCGCAAGGTGGTCTCGTCTAGGATTTTCAGACTATTAGACGTAGAGACTTGAACTTTTCCAAGTTGATAGAACAAGCTAAAAACTCACTAGGTAAATTAATTTGAACAAATTCGGACAACAGCTTCTGAAGTTATTTAACAAGTACCTTTATCACGTATCAGATACGGAACTCTTCAATATAAACGCTCTTAGCCACTTTTTATAACACATAAATATAGAAATAACCGTAATCCTAATAAATTGCAACAATCAAGCAATAAATATACAAACACAGCAATTAGCATAGTATAATATATACTTATATACATAAATTAATCGTGTCTGTCTTTATATTAAGGGACCAGTGAATGATGTCACTGGCGGAGCCATTTATAAGACTTTAGTATACAAGTATAAAATATCGAAAACCACCTTGTCGTAAATATTAAAATTACCCCCCAGAATATATTTTTTAACAAGATTATTCAACCTGAGGAATAAAAATTGTATTACAGCATATCAAATTTTAAGTTTGAAGAGGTCGTGGCCTAATCAGTGGTCGGCATTTGAGTCGATCGCTAAGTTAAGTTGCTCTGGCTGCGACCGGGTGATTGGTTGAACCGATTTTGATGATTCTTTTATTTGAATGCTTGTGCTTCCCGCGTGGTCCCAATTCAATATGGTATATTTCTGACAATTTGTAATCTTTTTTTTTAAATACGATTATTGTTATCAATGAGGTCGAATCGAAATAACAAAGTCAAGATTCGGAAAAAACGTATCAAAATCCATATAATGAATGATCAATTTTCGAAACTCCCGGAAAACTAAACAAGTCCCGAAAAAAACAACCAAATACAGCATTTATGCTGAAGCATAGATCTTTTTGGTACAGTGGACCCTACACGCAAAATCCTTAATTTCTAGTGTCTTTTTATTTGTTTTTTTTTTCATTATATATTAGTCCATATGTAATTTAATTTAGTTATATAGATTTGTAAGTTTTTAGATTAGTTATTTTTAGTTTATTAATGTCTGTGTAGGGTTACTTACCAAATAAATAGTTTATTATTATTATTATTATAAATGATTGGACTATAAAGTATTACAAAGATGGCGTTAAAATTAGATACAACATTAATTAGAAACGTTATAATAATAAATAGTAGCCACTGTCCCCGGTTTTGCGCGAATATTAGTAGGGATAAAATTTGTATTGTTTTAGTAGGAGAAAATAAAAGTAAGAAGAAAGATATTCATTCGTCAAAGGCCGGAAACGCATCTGCGAGCCCTCTTGTGTTGCAGTTGTCCGTGGCCGCGGTAGTTACTTAAGTGAACCGTTTGCCCGTTCGCCCTTCGTTTTAATAACCAAAAAATACTTTATTTATTTTATTTATTTACATAAAGTTATATCATATCACAAAAACAAGTTTTACATACAATTTAATCTTATCATAAGCCATAATGGACTTACATTATTTAGGCTTAACATGTTGAACAAAACTCTGCTAATTTGATCACTTCTATTCATCAAAATAGAAGTCCATAGTTTAGAATCCATGGACGTAAATTGTAAACACAAAACTATATTCAAGAAGAAAACTCCATTTTCCTTTGGATCACAAAAATAATCCATGGGGCGTAAATTGTAAACACAAAACTATATTCAAGAAGAAAACTCCATTTTCCTTTGGGTCACAAAAATCTTTTTAGTTAGAGACGCGCCAGTTGCATTGACGTAAGTGTTCACAAAAAAAATCGTATTTCCTATTAGCCGGCGTTTATGTGCGCCGAACGTCGCAATATGCAATAACCTTGAATCGGTACATAAACAAGCGTCACGTGTGCCTACAGCTGGAAACTTGTCCGATCGCCGCATTCAAATTGATATTTCACTGTAACCTACATCATTTCTATCATCGATCACTTTATCATATCGAGTTCATTAAAAACAAGTGTCAGTTTATAGTTAATGTAATAACGGCTTTTGACTCACGTGTCGAAAAGTCTAAGTTTAAAAAAAGTTGCAACTTGTCCATGGTCCATGGCATACCGGTGCCACATGCCCTTGCCTGTTTGCCCCTCTTTAGAGGTGGCAGACGAGCAGGCAGCAGGCACCGAAGTGCCTACCGGCGCCCATGGACATCTGCACGGCCAGAAGGCCAGAAGATGCGCTGCCGGCCCATAATGACGAGTTTTAGGCCACCGGGAAGTCTCACAAACCGAACGAAACGCGACAACAACGCCATCACTAGAGGTGACAGCATTGCCGCCACTTCACTCCGATCTCATGTGAGAAAGAGATAATGGTACCCGGACGCGCCGGACCAATTCGGCTACAAGCATGGCGCTACCTCTAATTACGATTAATATCACAAAGTGACCGGGTTGCAGCATTACACCGATTTTCCCTCGTATTCATTCGCGGATTAAAGCAAAGTAGTTTAGTTTTTCATGCAAAATGTAGTTAGTCAAAATTTTTGTAAATAAAGATTTACTTATCTATTTTTTTTTTCATATTTGGATTGGTAGTATACAATCTTTGCAGATTTTTTACTAGAGTTTAGACGGTGGGCTCTTGGTCTAGATGAAGTAGAGCGTGGCACAGGGAGTGAAGGACCCTCATTGTCTTAACTTTCACAGTAATGGATGCCCTTTGCGGGCCATTGTTGCGCTTTTAGGCGGTGGAATTGAAGCGAAATGTAAATATTGACACCTTGCAAGTTGTTAAGCACTAAATGCACTATTTGTATAATCCCTGAGGGGAAATATTAATGGGTTCATTGTTTTTTGTAAATATAGTACTTGCTAGCAATAGTTATTAGGATAGTGCGATAGAAAGCTATTGTTTATTATATTATAATAAAGGAGTACTATGTTTTTAGTCGCTGTGCACATTTCCTGTTATAAATCTTCCATTCTCTAATAGTTAAAGAAAGGAATAAATATGCGACACAACTGGTACTTAGAAAAGACGTCCCGATTCAAAGAATAGAATTATGATACACTAGCGGACCCGGCAGACGCTGTCCTGGCCGAATGGTGGGTTGCTTATTATTTACCACACTCTATTGTCCTATATTATTGTAGCCGCACCCGTTTTCTTTCCTTCTCCCATTCCCGTTCCATATGTGTTCACTATTTTGGCGTTAATGGCTTAAACATGGACACTACATATATGCTGTCGCGGGCTTTTTTATAGAACTATTTAAGATAAACATGTCATTTGTACACTATATTCGTGTACTTTAACTGTTTTTTGCAGCGCACGTCAGAATAGCTCGCAGATGGCGGAGTGTTCTTCAAATTACTGACATTTATCGGTAAATTTTAGAAAATTCATACATTGTGTTTATAATTTATAGCCTATGTGTTAGTCCGATGTATAAACCATATTATTGTAAATTTTATTAATATCCATTCAGTAGTTTTACCGTGAAAGAGCGTCAAACATACATCCATGTGTACAAACTTTCGCGTTTATAATATTAGTAGGATATACAAGGCAAGTACTAGTCAGTCTCGAGCACTAAGGGGTTCGTACCATCACGTAATAATTTACAAGGTTATTTTAGGTTATGCTTTCAGAAACTTTTATTTAATATGATAAAGCCACCGATATTTTTATTTTGATGCAAGTGCAGATTTACGGTTTTCGGAATTTTTCTATTTCTACCTGTACTTCAAGATATAGCTTCTTGCCAAAATTCATGGTTCTAGGACAACGGGGAGTACTCTATAGGTTTTGTAACCCCTTCGAATGTGAATTAAACGGCCATATCTTTTGAATGCGTATACTTAAACATGTTTTTTTACAGCTTAAAGAGTGCATACTCTCAGTATCTGTTTTACTTAATTTTAACTTTACAGCTCTATGAGTTCCTGGAATAAAGGGCCTTGACAGCCAGATGGACACTGAAGCGACCGTATACAGGTTTCTTTTTTCCTTTGGAGGTACGGAACCCTAAAAAGCTATAAACCGATTTTTACGATTTGTCTATGGTTTTAAATTTACACTTTTTTATTAAAACGAACTTATATATCTGTCAGTTAAATTTAATCAAAAGCAGTAAGAACCTCGCTTACAGGCACTGATTAACGCTGGTTTAAGCAAATCAAATATTAACAGCGAGAAAATCCTCAAAGCAAATATCAACCCGCGCGTCCGGGTACCAGTACCTCTTTCTCACACGAGATCGGCGTGAAGTGGCGGCAATGCAGTCACGTCAAGTGATGGTATTGTTGCCGCGTTTCGTTCGGTTTGTGAGACTTCTCGGTGGCTTTAACTCGTCATTAAAGGCCGGCAACGCATCTGCTAGCCTTCTGGTCGTGTAGATGTCCATAAGCGTCGGTAGGCACTTAGGTGCCTGCTCGTTTGCCCCTTGTAACATAAAAAAATAGACGTCGGCACCACCAGGAGGCTTACAGATGCGAATTTTCTCAAACCGAACTAAACGCGATAACAATACCATCCCTTGACGTCACAGTATGGCAACCACTTCACGCCGATCTTATGTGAGAAAGATGCACACGAACTCGAATGACCTGGCACTATCAGGCTGCAGACCAATAGTTTGATTCGAGTTTCCCCTCTTTGAGATAGAAGGTAAGGTAAAAAGGGATTAATTAAAAGGATATAACGGTAAATGGAAAGAAGAATAGGATGCGTATACTATGAAGACAGATATAGTGGTAGTCCGGGAACGCGTACACTTAGTGGATCCGACCACTTATTGGACAGATTTATAAATACTAGAGATCGCCGGCTGGTTGATATTCGCCCACGAATTGGGTACGACGTGAGTTCGACATTTATTATTCTGTTCAAAGAAGAATTAAAATCAACAATTAATATAACATCGGTTGTCACGATTACGCTTTGACATCCAATGCATGTGTGTTAATCGTTTGGCATTGGAATGCGCGTGGTTTTATTTTATTTATTTAATATATTAATATTGCATATTATAAAAAAAATATTAGCATTCGCACACCTTCCTCTATATGAACTACAATTGTGTCAAATGTCATACTCCTCCGTCCTCGCAATTTTTCTAAAATGGTACCTTGGGTTTTCGCTTCACGTATTATAAATAATCATTTTTAAACCACTGTTTTACGTGTCTCCCAAAACACGAAGCAGATTTGAAAATCAATGTTACAATTGGTCACCCATCTATCACCCGGCCGCGAAAAGCCACTTGACCTAGCGATCGATTCAAATTCCGGCTGCTGGTTAAGCTACGACCTTCATCAGTTATAATGATGCAGCATTATTTGCACTGAATTTACACCTTGTTTGCAGGTTACTTCTGGCACATCACAGATCTTCATTACGATCCGTTCCACAACTCCCTCGAGCTACATAGAGGTGAGTTCAAAAACTGGTTTTAATTTTTAACTCAACTTTGCCTTTATTATGCCGTATTATTGCCTCTTTGTTTGCGGGTGGCTCCGTTGAAATATGTTAATTATTGCACGGAATCCCGGAGCGCTAATTTCTGTCGCAACTTGTTTTAATCTACGTCATTAAAAGGAACGTAACAGTTTTCAAAAGCTGGCTCAAAGTATTATGCCGAATGACTGACTCGCTGTTTGTTGCTTTACGGCTGCTAAAAAGTTTATGTATTTTTATGAATCAAAAAATGTGTTGGTAAGCGCATAACTCAACAACGCCTGGACCAATTGCACCAAATATTTTTTTTCTTAAATGTTCGTTGAAGCCCAAGGATGCTTTTTACGGCGAGAAAAATCCGAATAATTGCCGGGAAAACCCTAAAAACAGCCTTATTTCTAAAAATATGGGAACGGGAACGGGAATAATATAGTACAATAGAAGTAAATAGTAAGTAGCCCAACGTTCGGGCAGGACATCGTCTGCCGGGTCCACTAGTCACACACACACACACATGCACGCACGCACGCACGGAAGGTGAGTGTTAGTGATCATTATACAGAACACACTCTTAAACCTACACCTGGGTCACATGTCTCGGGGCCTGCTATGGTTCCTTCCCCGGCAACGCGATAGACCCGGTACCCGCACGGTGAATCCATGGAATACTAAGAAATTCGTCTCGTCTCTCAATATATAGAAGTATATACATATATGAGCTAACGCGTCTGTATAAAGGTTTCAAGTTTCTTTGTTCCTCAGCCAAATAATGTTTATACTTAAAAGCGTATCGAGTTAGGTCTACCTACCAAATTCCATGACTCTATAAAGATTTAGACAAAGTAACTTGACAAGCACATCATTCTGATCATTTAACACGCATTTCAGACGAGAGCTCAAAATGTTATGACAGAGGTATTCGAACGCGCGCCCCTCACTGGGGCGAATCATAAAATAACCATTTCTGACACGTTACGGCCCGTAAAGGTGTATCCGATGGTATACGGGTTAAATAGCTATCTAAACGCGTATTAAAATCACACCGATACAAACTACTCGCCTGGAAACCGTAAAAAATCACACGGGGGCCCACAGACCTGAGAACGATACGACGCGCCTTTATAATTTTTAATATATTTTTTATCCAAAATCTAAAATTATGACAAAAACTGCTACTAAATTGTTACAACTACAAAGTTTAAAACTGTAATATTTTAAATTCCGTATACTAGGAATACTTTAAGCATGCCTTATAATTTATGGTAGAGGTACTACTCCTATGCAAATGTATTAGCTAATTTTAAGTTGACCCTCATAAGAGCATGAAAGTCTAAATTTTGCTTAAATCGCTAATGAATACGAGGGAACATCAGTATAACGCTGCAACCCGAAGGCCACACCACCAAACCCGCCTCCAAAGGACGTCACTACAATTTCCTTTCCCTCCCTACACATGACTTTCAAATTTGCCTCAACCACAGATGATCTGTGGCCTAAATGAACGTTTCGCTTAAAAACCGAAGTATCATCAGGATATAGACTCTACAAAGTTACGTTATTCGTAAAGTCGTCGCTTTACGTATTTATTCGCAAATTTAGTCAAGGTAGTTTAGTTTTTCATGCATGATTAAAAAAAAAAGCAAAGTTACACCTGGTTCAATCAATTACCTCATAAGAGCGCTAATTTTTGGAGTTTACTTAAGATCCGATTATCATATGTATTTAAGCCCGGAATATGAAAATTTAAGGGTGGGAAAATAAAACTTTATGCGTTTTGTAATAAGCAAACATAACGGCAGATATTATAATTGTTTTTAATTATTGCAAAGCAACAGGACAAGATATTTTTAACAAAAGCTAAGATTGCGTGAATTCTCTTCTGCTTTGTTTCTTAATTCAACGTCAACTCTATTAGTTACTAGCTCTATGGTACCTATAAGTACCGCAAATCTGCTGCTACCCAGGTAGCGGGATAAGCATGTGAAAACTGTGTGTTCGACACACAGACACCCATAAATAAGACATTAGCAGGTCGTTTTCGGTGCTTTACTACGCCATTGTCGAATATAGTTTATTTTATGAGACAACACTTATTTATTGCCCGCGTCAGTATTTTGCTCGTGACGTCTTACTGTTACGCATCTTTCTAAGAAATATGTACCTATTTTTTTGTATATAAAAGGGGCAAACGGGCAGACGGTTGTTCAGCTGAGTGACTACCTACTCCCATTGACTAAAATATGCCTAAGTTTTTCTTGAAGATCCCTAAGGCTCTGTTACCTAATGTCGTGCGAGAGAAGAAATTCTTTGCAGCACATTAATTAACTTTTGTACAAAACTAGTGCTCTCTTTGATATTCCGCTTTAATTTTTAGAGTTTTACGAGAGATTGGTGTAGATGCTCCCACAGTTAGATACTTTTTTATATTTAACAAATTTGTATTTTTTTTTATGGTACAAGGGGCAAACGAGCAGGCAGCAGGCACCCAAGTGCTTACCGACGCCCATGGACATCTGAAATATAAGAACGCTAGCAGATGCGTTGCTGGCCTTTAATGACGAGTTTAGGCCACCGAGAAGTTTCACAAACCGAACGAAACGCTACAACTATATCATCACTTCACGTGACAGCATCGCCGCCATTTCACGCCGATTTTATGTAAGAAGAGGTACTGGTACCCGGACGCGCCAAACCATTTCGGCTACAAGCATGGCGCCACCTCTAATTAAAATTATTTTTTTCTTGGGTTGTCTATTTGGGGACGTCCTTTCTCTTTAAGTCCCTTTCGATATTGGACCACCAAGAAGCTGGTCGTCTACCTCGTATCTTTTTCTTGGTGCTGACGTCTAGCACTGTCCTTACGGAGTAGCTTTACAAAGTCAAACTATCCTATGACTACTTGAAATCACGTCTTTTCCGCATAGGACTCCCTCCACCTCTTCTACCTACCTGGTCGTCGATGGCCATTGGTCATGTCTTACCATTTTCTCACTTTTGCAGGTTCATTCTTGCCACATTCCCATACCCATTTTAGCATAGCTGACTTCTTCTCCACGTCCATTACATTCTTTGCTGATGACATTTCCTTTACATATTACAAATTTAAGTCGCTTTCCGTTCTTGTACGCTTTAGATCTTTAAATTTACGCGTCAGATTTTAATGTGGTTTTCTCCAATAAACAGTGTGATTCAGGAGGACGGTTTATATTATGTACTATCTGTATCTCTCGACTTTGTCCGTATGTATGACTTCGAAACTTAATAGTCGTTCAAAAGTAAACTAGCCTATGTTACTTCTCGTAATATAAGCTATCTACTGGTTAAAGTCCCGTCGAAATCGGTAAAGCCGTTTCGGAATTTATCCGAAACAAACTGACGGACAGGAAAAAATATTTTAACTTGCGTCTTTGCTAATAGGTATCGTATATATGGTTATATGCAATAAGTAAAAGAAATAATATTTCAACGTTAAAAACAGTCCCTTCAATTTTAGTTATAGAATACATGGGTTCAGTAGATATAGCGAAATAAACAAACAAACTAACGATCGCGTTCGCAATATAATTGAAGATAAATCTGGGTAACTTTAGCCGTAGTAAAGACTGTATCTTCGATAAGATCTAACCCAGCACCTTCGCAGCACGTTCAATGAGATCGCCAATGACCTTTGCAGCCGAATCGATCAATCTACTTTCAAAGGCGTTAAGTGACTGACATTAGAGATGGCACGAAGGTATAACAGATAGAGAGAGATATTGCTAGCTTTGGTGCGATAAACAGTTATAGAATCTTGGAAGCTGATACTTTTATATTATGACGGGGGCAAAGGGGCAGACGATACAACCGTCTACCGTAGATGTCTGTGACCCGACTACTAAACTAACAACTTTATTAGTAAGAACCAAACCAATACATTCTTCTTCTATTGCTCGAAATCGCGCTTCAAGATAGGATAAGCAAGCATTTTATAAGTAGATAACTGTGATTTTTTTTTCGCTGGGAAATGCGTTTACGCACCCCAGTCCGGAGACCAGGAGTGTGGGACTCGCTGGCTAAATGCCAGAATACCCACTAAAAGGTAGTCCGGCGTCGGGTACCTGTAGTGTATCTGACCAGTTATCGGAAAGATAAAACTGAAGATCCACCGACTGGAGGCCAAATGGTGCAACTATAAACCAGCCATCATGAGATTGTTCATAATTTTAATTGAAATTAAAAACGAATTGGGCAAACTGTAATGTTTTTTTAGATTTTGATTTAACAGTAAATAAATGAATTTATTGATATGAAGACATCTTAAGGCGAGTTGTGCATTTTTGAGATGGGAAAAAACATACAGCTTGCGACACGGTTACCGTTACCGACATCACTGCCTTTCACTAAGCAATGCAATTGAATAGTAGAAGTCAGCTGCAGTTTCCTTCTTCAGCACAACCGGAGCACAACCGGAGTGAAATTTTTTTGGAATTTACTTCTTGAAAAACGATATCAGGCCCGTGGTATGAAAAACTATTGGCCGTGATATTGAATGTGTCAGACGTTACGCGTTACAGCGTTACGTGTTACAGTGTTACGCGTTACAGTGTTACGGTCCCCACTCCTCTTATATCGAAAGCATAGAAGAAAGGGAAAGAAAGATGTATACACTATATGATGCTTACATAAGGAGCGGGAAGGAGGTAGATGAAGAGGGAAGGAGGGGGATCGAGGAGAAAGGAGGGGGATCGAGAGGGAAGGAGTGGGATCGAGGGGGAAGGATAATTATTGAGGGGAAAGGAGAGAAAAGTAAATTCCACTCGTGCGTCAGAGCCGACACTTAACATATTTTTCTAAACGTTTGTATTTTTTGTTTAATTTAAGGTAATACTACTACATATTATAGACGATACTAAAAATTAAAGATTGCCTTTAAATTAGGTGACACTATTTCTTAAGCAAAATAAATCTCTTTATTTTTGAAGTCGGTAATGGAGAGTATAATCTTTTGTTTATTCATGACTCGTCGGCCATTTTATTTTCTGACCACGTCTCAGCACAATTCCGATAGTAGAATTTATTCAATTGCTCCGTATCTTTTATTCGAAGCTGTTAAGAGAATATCTTATTGACAATTTATTATGCCATTAAATTGGCAAGATATTTTTTTTCTTTGATATAAAAAGTACTAGAATTGTCGTACTAAATAAAAATAATATAATTTGAATTCTAAAACCATCTGCGCCAAGCGCGTTCTGAGCCCGCGCGTTTTGAAGGTCTAACAGAAACATTCTCGATAGTTTTACTTACTTTTACGTCCGAAACGAAACGTTAAATGAAGATTCGTGCTTCCATTTTACACGACTTACATGGCCGTAAAGTCGAGGATTCGATACGTGCTAGTTCTGATTTCATTTGTGCTATCAACGATTAGTAACTAAGTTGTGTAGAACGACATTATTGTTTTATTTGACGTTCGGTTTCGAACGTAAAAGTAAGTACAACTATGGAGAATGTCACGAACATTGTCGATAGTTGTACTTACTAGGCCCTCTGAACGCGCACGTTCTGAGCCCGCACGTTCTAGGGTCCCACGTTCTGAGCTCGGGCTCTCTGGTTCCACGCTTTCGTATACCGCTGTCGTCAAGCTGTTTCTGGCAATAGAGCAGTATAAAACCATCAATAAATGCTAATTAGGGGTAAATATACGTTGCATTCGCAAACGCCATGTTTGTACACTTGATTGTTTGTTTGCATAGGCTTTGAAACCAATGGACCAATTTGAAAAATTCTTTCACCATTAGAATCCCAAATTATTCCTGGTGAATATAAGCGACAGAAAATTTTCAAAAAATTTAGGGATCCGTATGAAATTTCTCCATCAATAGCTACCATGCTTTAAAAGTGCCCAATAAAGTACTATTGACATAATCTGGCCATCTGTTATGATGAACTTAAGTCCTCATTCGCACGAGTGTTAAAAAAACGCTTTAAATATCGGCGTTGGCGATTTTTCAGCATGGTCGACACGAAAATAGAAAATTGCTCGATAAAAAAGCGGAAAACGGAAAGATGCTTAAATACTATATAGCCACATGCCTACCATGCCAATTTGTATTACCTTGTATTCTCGTAAAGTATTTGTCAATGGATGCCACTTAAGACTTGTTTTCAGAAAAAACAATAGATTACTTATAGACAGATCGTGACTTATAGAAATATGGAAGTTTAAAAAAAACTTAAATTAAATCTGTTTTAGATTTACGTAATAGAATAGGTATCCGTTAAAATGTTTAGGAAACGGTGAAATTGTCATTGTTAGGGTTCTGTAGTGCTACAAAAAGCCGTTATAATTTCGCTCTGTCCATCCGTCCGTCCGTCTGTCTGCCCGTAAGGTGGACCCCCTCCTAGCTTTTCCAAAGTATTAGACGACTTGAAATTTTCCATGTTGATAGAACATGCTAAAAACTCAATAGGAAAATTATTTTCAACGAAATTGGACAACAACTTTTGAAGTTATTTAACAAATACGTTTATAGCGTATCAGATAAAGAACCCTTCTATATGCGTTTATATTTATATATCCATATTCTTATAATCAGAAATAGATTTATATGTTCTACGACCGTTACAGTATTGTATTGTTCATTATATCTCCTATAATGATGTATTCAGTGCGAATTGGCACGCTTCACTCTTATTTTTCCACGAGCGGCCGTGCTCTACTTCGCTTAATAGAAAATGGCTGCGCTTGATGCCATTGTGACTGTAACTATGTCATTATTGTCCGTTACCTGGTATATTTGAAGCTATAAACTATAAGTGACTGTATAATATTATTTATGACTAATTCTGTTGATTGTATTTTCTTGGTTTTGTGACACTATATTTATTATTAACAAACCCGGTCACGCGTTGCTGTGGACGAGTGATTTAGGATATAATTTTAAAAACGGCCAAAAGCGTGTCAATAGGCGCTCATATAGAAGGGCTCCGCATCTGATACGCTATAAACGTATTTGTTAAATAACTTCAAAAGTTGTAATCCGATTGCGTTCAGAATAATTTTCCTAATGAGTTTTTAGCATGTTCTATCAACATGGAAAGTTTCAAATCTCTGCGTCTAATGGTTTGGAAATTCTAGAGGGGGGGATCAACTTACAGGCAAACAGACGGACGCACAGAGCAAAATTAGAAGGTTTCCTTGTAATACTACAGTACTCTAAAAAAACAGTTCTATCTTTCAACTTATATATCGGACCAAATTAACCAAGTTTCACGAATATCAGTTGACATCGGGAATGTACGTAGCGACACTAGATTTTTCTGTTTGAATTTATTCATATTCAATAACAATGAAAACACTTTATTCCTATTTTTTCATGAGCGTCTTGAACAAAAAATCGCTATTTTTTACTTTAAAAATATCATTTTGTCTGCTAAATTAGTATAATTCGTCTAAGTACTTAAGGTTATATTCTAAAACTAAATTGAGATTCCATATCAGAGAAGAATCCATATTTTGGTACACAATCTGAAACGCAATTCTTCTCTAGCCATTTTCCCATAGTGCGCTCATGCCCCATTATAAAAATACCGACAGTGTGTCCCATCACTACGCGAAGTATGTCATTACTCTGTCAACCAATATCACATAATTAAAAATACTTAGCTTTCTTAAAATTTTTGATTTCATAGGTAGTAAATATCGCCCGGTGGTCAAAATTTGGACACAAATATTTATATTTGCATAAAACTATTTACAAAATTTTAATTCTTTGCTCAAAAATTAATACAGTCGTCATGATTTCGCCTTGAGACCATTTTATAGTAGAATGTAGGTATACATGTGTGTATAAATCTTTTGGCATTGGTGTGCTCGTGACTTTTTTGTACCGAAAATATTTGCTTCACGTAATAATATATAGAAGATACCAATGAGTTCGCTGATATCATATGTTATATAATTCGCTTTCTTAAAATTATTGATTTAATATATGTATGTATGAATATCTAAAATCCATTCAGTAGTTTATCCGTCAAAGAGCGTCAAACATACATCCATACATCCATGTGTACAAACTTTCGCGTTTATAATATTAGTAGGATATACACAAAGTTAAAATTAATACATCAAAACATAAAACACTCCTTATTCCATGACTAACAACTGTAATGGAAATAGAATACCTAATGTAATAAATTCTAAAACCACCCTCACGCACAGAGGGAAACGTAAAAGCAGTCGCGCGACCGCCACGTGGCCTCCCTTCCCCCGACCCCGAGGTTTCATTACGATATCGAGGTATTTGTTCACTGCACGCGGCCGACGACGGACGTCTGCATTATTAAATGCCTTTTACGCTTATTGCGAATTAATCCCCCCCGCCTACATTGTAAGCAAGTTATAAATCCCTGTCAGGGTTATGAAACTATGTTGTCGCATTTTTAAGACCATTTAATTACTGTAGATTAAAGTTCTTATGATTTATTAAAATGCATGCTCATACTTCATGATAAAGCGGTAAGAAATAAAATCTTAAAGAGTCTATAAGACATATGTTCCTAAACTTTTCTCCCAGTCCCTGGTTCTATTTACACTTTATCTGCGTAACGTCGACGTCGGATTCACAGTCGTCGGTCTTTAATTATTAATAAAGATATGGGGACCAGTAAAAAAAAACAATTTGTCTTAAAAATTTAAGATTATCGTTATTTCTAGAAAATAACGTGAAATTTTATTAACCTAGCAACAGGGGCCGGCAACCTACGGCTCGCGAGCCACATGCGCGGCACTTTGGATGTGAAGCTGTGGCTCTTTAGTTCCATATGAAAATAAATGATTACTTAATAAACATTCTTTTTTTTTTAAAGTGCCTTCAAAAAATACCGAGCTAGCGGTTTTTGAAAAAACAATAAAACTTTAAAATATCAGTGATATTTTCATTTACTACGGGGCGGTAAGATCTTTAAAATTCTGTTTATTTCATTTAGGCAAATTATAAAATCATAAAGCTAAGTAATAAAAATACTAATTATAATCACAAGAAAGGGCTCATTACCTCTACTGGAACACTGAAAAGTCAACGCACGTTTATGTCAATACATTTGGAACATACTATAAACAAGCATGCCTATTTTGTAAGATAGCCATATTAACACGTCATTAAATCAGGGAAGCTAGAGTTTAAAATCATAGTAATATTTTTATATATAAAAATCCGTGATGATATGCATTGTTTCCCAGGACGGCTCTTCTACGTCAGCTGGAGGAGACAGGTAAACGCTATTGAGACTTATATATCTGCATTAATTATATATATTGACTAATGAGACACTTACGATATCCGAGGACGTGATATTTGATTATCATATAACAGAAAAGAAAAAATAACATTAAATATAAATTAACTATTATAATCTAGCGGTCATCTCAAACACCGACCACTGATTAGGCAGCGAACTTATTTTGATGAGAAATGGACGTTCTTTATATTCAACCAACTACAAAAATGAGGAGGTTCTCATTCGACTGTTTTTTTTATGTTTGTTGCTTCAGAACGACTGGCGGAACCAATTTTGATGATTCTTTTTTATTTAAAAACTGGTGCTTGCTGTGTGGCCCTATTTCAATTTGGTCCAGTTCTGACAATTTGAAGTATGTTTTTTTAAGTAGAAAGAAAGATTATTTAGTTCACGAGATGTGTGGTTCCAATAAGATGACGTCACATCTCTCACAGCATTAATAGGCATGACGACAGTAATCCGAAAACATTTGAATTGTGTGTTCTTCTCATAAAATAAAATACATAAAGCTTAACAAACGTATTTATTTTTATATTGCGAGCGAGATTAAAAGGGATTAACAAAACAGTAAACTAAAGATACAATAATCCGCCATGATAGCTAAAATACACAGCAAAGCGCATACGCTTTGCTGCATATAATATACGGTAACGTCATAACGTTACCGAATATTATAAGTGCTTTCCAATAAGCGATCGCAACGTTTTAAAGTGCTCATTCCGATATTCGACATTTGACCGCCTGCGATTGTTACGGTCGCGGCGAAAACGTCGAGGTGCCGCTTAGTGGAACGCACTGCTAACATGAAGTGACGTTATGACAACTTCGAGTGTTTTGAAGTCAACTTTAATTCTTAAATTTACAATGTTTATTTTGCTATAAAAACGTTAATTTCTGCAGAAATATAAAATTTTTGGCAATAGTAAATACTTGAGAAAATCCATCATCATCATCATCCACAGCCCCTTTTCTCCCACTGCTGGGCAAAGGCCTCTTCCCGCCTGTACCACTCCTTACGCTCCTGAGCCAAACTGGACCAGGTTCGACCCGCGACAGATATTATGTCGTCGACCCATCTGGTTGCTGGACTGCTGAACATTATAAATGTATTTTTCAAAATTCGTCGGCATCTACTTCCCTGTCTTCTTTTTGCGTAAACGCTTTGACGAACTTCTCATTTCTTAAACGAATGATTTAGAGCCAGCCAGCGTTGGCACCGGCGCGCTCGCCAGATTTAGCAACCTATTTTTTTATGGGGTTATTACAAATTTTTGGTGTATATTGTGTCTGAAATCCTTGGATGAGCTGAAAAACAATATCCCTGACGATTTCGTCATAATTTTCATTCACCGAATGTTATAATAATAATAATTAAAAAAATATATAATAATTTTTATACACATGACGTTCATAAGTACTGTAAAGTCTATATGAATAAAACATTTTTGACTTTGATTTTGACTTTGACTTTCTAAAGTTAAAGCAATGTTAGTGGAAGTAAAGCTTTATTCTACCAATATATTGGACATTGGTTGGACCTTCAAGATATCATTTTTAAAGGGTATAGAAAAAAACTTCCAAGATACTGCTATGTTTTTAAAAATAACTTAAAATGATATCTATCTTAAATATATGTATAATTACGTGTCACGTTGTTTGTCCGCGATGGACTCCTAAACTACAAAACCGATTTTAATTAAATTTACACACATTATGCAAATTAATCCAACTTGAAAGATAGGATAGCTTACATTTGGAGCAGGACAACGTCTGCCAAGTCCACTAGTATATATAAAAATTAATTCTAGTTTCCCTTAGTGCTGCCGTAAGCATCACGCGTGAACAACTGTGAAAAATGAAGTTACCGTGACACAATCTGTATTTTGCAGTTGTCCATGGGCGTCGGTAGTCACTTAGGTGAGTACCAGCTGCTCTTTTGTCCCCTGTTATATTAAAAAAAGAAGAGAATTTATAAGACTTCATGATAAATCAAGGTCTTTAAGAAAAGGAACTTCGATCTTATTATATTTATTACATTGAATCAATAAAAACAATGACAGACAAACGAACACGCACAGTTCAAAGGTAGAGTTATTAACTAGAAAGAGCGACGTGACGGTTCCCTATATTGGTCATACAAGTAAGTATGTAGTACAATTTCATTACAAGACTTAAGGAATTCCCTTTTACGTTACAAGAATACTTTTATCGAACTTTGTCGCGAACGTGACAAAACTTAATGAAACAAAACATAACTTTGCTCTTACTTCATATAAAAAATCCAAAGTATCTTCAACGTTTTTGATTCATTTATTAATATTTTCAATAGAACGTGGAGAAGACACCCCAAGGTGGAAAGTGATTAGGGAGGGATGTGATAGGCGGGACCAACAAGCTCACCGGGAAAGAAGATCGTCTGTCCGGGCTAGTTGGAGTTTCCCAGGGCGGCCGTACCTCGCCTACAGTTGTTCCTCGGGAGGTCTATATATATATTGATCGCATGTAGAAATTTCGCTACCGTAAGTTGGACTTTGTACGGTACGCTACAGCGTTTGTACCGCGTCAGTCGACCTATCCGTGCAGCGCCATCTAGTTTGCTTTAGTGTATCTTTCCACTCAACATCATCGCCATCTCGTTTTTAGAGATCATCACCAAAAATCAGTTTTAGCGGATGTCTACCAACTTAACTACCTCCTTATAAAATCTTCCTACCTCCTTACTATACCTCCTCACCTTTGTATGTAACGCGGTTTTCGAGGTTGCATTATATGTAATCTTTCGCTCTTATATATATATATATGTATATGTAGCTATAGCTCAGTATAACGCACTCGGTTTCATTACCTCTTATATATTAAATATGACAGCCAGAATTTAATCATAAGCGTTTACCAGTACGAGGTTGCTCCTCCGTTCTAGAGCTAAATTATTAATTCTGTTTGACGTTTGAAAACCACCGCACCAACTCTATGTCAGCTTAATAAGTGCATGTGCACTTAACATTCAGTTCCTATTATGATCAAATATTCACTATAATATATGACGTTATTTACTCATTATTTGTTCATTGTTTTCACTCGATATTATTTCAATTACTCAGTAATCGGAGATGGCGATGACGTCGAGTGGAAAGATACATCAATATTATACTAGATGGCTCTGTACGGATAGGTCGACGGACGCGGTCGCGATCATACAAAATCCAACTCACGCTATCGAAGTTTCTACATGTGATTACTATATTTAGACCTCCCGGCGAACAACTGTTGCTGAGGCGCGGCTGTCCCGGAAACCTTCACCTTGCCTGGACTCACCTATCACATTCCTCGCCAAGCCCTTTCGATCTTGGTGTTCTTCTACTTCACCTTGGCTTTTGGAATACTCTTTTCCTTTTCTGCCATTATAATATTAAAAAGAAAGAAAAAGCTTTATTTAGTATTGATCAGATCCACTACGGGTACGCGACCCCGGAGGACCCCAGTTGCTATCGTCACTCCCCCTATACCATCCGCATCCTTTCTCTCCTCCCCATCTACCTTTATATCTTTTTTCTCATTTCTCATTGCTGAGGATCGTCACCACGCATGATAAGTTTCCATCGGTTGCGGTCAAAGGTGGAGTGGACCGCACGGTGTATGCTGCAGTCTGACGCCTGACGGGGTTTTTTGTTCTTTCTGTTTACTCTATTCTTCTAAGAGACCCGATGCCTAATACGAGAACGTAACTCAAATGCATACAAGAAATTTCAAAATTAGAACACTTTATCTGTCTTCTAAGCACTGTGTGGAGACGCAGGATAAACATGTCCAGGAAAGAGAATTCGCACGAATGTCCTTTCCCTTCTTGACAAAGATTTAACGTCCGATTGTAATCAATTTTTATTTAGAGATAGCTGCAACTTGCAGTCTTTTTGGTAAGAAGCCGAATTGGGCCGGCGCGTCCTGGTACCAGTACCTCTTTCATACATAAGATCAATGCGAAGTGGCGCCAAAGTTGTCACGTCAAGTGATGGTATGTTGCTATATTTGTGAGAGTTCTAGGAGAGCTAAACTCTTCCTCAAAGGCCGGTAATGCAACTTGTTTGCTCTTTGATATGTAATAAAGAATTAATACGTTTAAATCAATTTAAAGAATTCTATCAAAGAGGTGGCGCGATGATTTGGACATCTTGGCGGGAAATGAATGGATTGGTTTAGCTCTGGATAGAGGAGAGTGGTCTAAGAGAGGGGAGGTCTTTGCCCAGCAATGGGACATTACAGGCTAATTTAAAAAAAAATACCGTTCTATTGCTGATTTGTAAAGGTAGCGTGAAAATTAAAAAATCCAAGCACCGGTCGCCTCCGGCCAAAACTATAATTCATTAAACTTCTCAGCCAGACTAAAGGGTTTCGCCCCTTACAAAACATTTCTTTCTCTAGAGGGAAATAATCTGATTCACCCTTGATTCGCCCCCATCTGAATGATTCGGGAGTTTTTCTTAGAGCATGCTTAAGAGGTAATAAATTTTCAGTGTTTGTTTTTATAGGTATGTGTTCTGTTATTTACTGCTTTTTTGCTCGTAATGTACTTTCTTTATTAGGGACTTCCGAAGCGTGAAATTTCCATTCATTCCTCCATATTGTTTTTTTTGTTTCGGCGGCCATTTTTTTTGTCTGTCTCCAGAAGTGTCTCCGAATTTGTAAAATATGTAAAATATCTGAAATTAGAGCCTTGATAGCTCAGATTTTACATATATGGAGTCAAACCTTTAAGCTTGGTTCGATTCCGGTAGTACTGAACTAGAGATGTTTAAGTCTAAAATTGCACGCCTCTCTACATTAATTGCAACACTTGCTTATGTGTGTATAACGTTTTTATTGTCAGCTCAAGGTCAACCACGCACTGCAAACCAACGATATTGGCGAACTTATGTGTTTGCGTCTACATAATTTTGTATGTATTCTAAAGAAGAATAGTTTGGCGGGGCACGCATTTATTGACTGAAACATCAAACAAAGCTATAAGGTACAACTAAAGATGTTAAAGGGACATGGCATGGCAATATTCTTCTTCTTTTTTCTCGTTCTTTATCCAAAGCTAAACATGCAGAGAAAGAGCGGTCATAAGCGCATTAAGGATATATAGTGTAAGTATAAGTTATAGACTAAAAACAATATATTAAATAGTTCAAGTTTAATATAAATAAAAATCTTAATCTAATTATGCGCGCCGCCTTTATCACCGAATTAAAAGAGCATCAGGCGTATTATTAAGGCGAGTTCTGTAGAAAAAAGGCGAAGAAACAAACCCCAATAATTATTCATTGTGTTCTTAACAGGCGCGCCAGAAGCTCGCGAAAATTGTAAGAGGCCACTACGCGGCGGTGTGCGCCTTCGCTATGTCGTAAAAATTGTTCCACAGAAACAGTGGAGTCGATTCGAAATGTTATCGTAAGGTTGTAGAGATCGTGGGGGTTCCGAGGATGACGTCAGATGGCAATCGGTCATCTTAACTTACCCCACAGCCAAATCCTCTGCAATCTAAGCGGACCCCTGGTATTTAATCGGGATAACGCTAGGAAGTAGAATTTGCAAAAATAAGTTTTTAATTTATTTCCTTATGTATGAAGGTAAATAATTTTAATTCAAAATCATCCATAAAATATCTTCTCTTCATAAATATGACTAATAAAAATAAACAATTATAAAACGCTGCAATAAAATTACGGTATGTTCGCACTAAATAAACGAGTTAGTATTACTCGTTCGATCATTTCGCGTGTCGTCCCTTTATAAAATTAGCTCTCGGTTTCGTGTTAATGTAAGGAGAGTTCAGTGAGAAGGAATAAGTTTGGTGATGAAACATTCTCAGAAATAGCTTGTCTCACGTCCAAGTAACCACGTCCGGTATCAACACTTCATAAACTGGAACGAAATACGTGTGCGAACATTAATTCATATCAACATATCTATCTATATATAAATAAGTAAAGCGTAAACTTTCGGTACAATTTTATGAAAATAGCGCATACGGACAAGTATGAAAACGGCCACAACTATAATTTATTTCAAGGAGAGTGTGCATATGTTATTTTTTTTTTATAATTTGCATTATTAATATATTATAGGCCAGGTGATAGATGAATGACCAATTCTCACCGTGTTTTCGAAATTGCCTACCATATCCGTGTTACGGCAGGCTCGTAAGACACCGTGGGTCACTGAGTGATATTAGTGAGATTGTGGGGATTCCGGGGATGACGTCACACGGCAATCAGCCATCTTAATCGCCCTACAGTCACATTCTCTGCGATTTAAACCGAATTTAGTACTAAACCGGGCATATTAGTGTGTCTTTAAAAAGTTTAAATTTATAAATGGTGACAGTTCATCCAATTAAACGGTAGCTGATATCAACCAGTTATTATATAAATGAAACCAGTTATTTCATTATAAATAACGAATCACGATAATTGGGTAGCGGTTACAAAAAACTACAATAATTATTATTACGACTAGTCGGTACGACAAGTGGACAGGCCACGGAAGTGGAGTATCTTGGCACAGTGCCCGTGACCGAACTGCTGTTTGTTACACGGGCTACCGATTCTATTACGCGCACACACCCAATCGTTGGTAAGGGCTACAACACACGACCGTTGCTAGCAGTTAAAAAAACTATTTCGCCTATGTTATCCTTCTTCTTAGCGTTTTGTTGTCAAAAATATATAGCTGCACTTGCAATTGAATGAATCCTAATAGCCGCTACACACGTCTCGATAAACTATTGCGAAAAAACTATACAGTTAAATCGTTGCAAAAAAAAATTCATACACTCGTATCGACAAAAGTGCGCAGTTTTTTCGCACCGATTTATGGAAACGTGTTTAGGCGGCTATTATAGTTATCCTTAATATTCACTTGCTTATAACTATAACGATATTTTCTCTAATAATAGAATGAACACTAGAACGAGATATATAATTGAATTCTGGACGAAGTCTCGACACAACGTTGCATTCAAATATGCGTATCTGTTATTATTGGAATAGTCGTATTACTGAGCAGAGGTTAAGTTCATATATTTGGATGTTTAAAGATAGAAATTAAAAAGTTTAGTTCTCTTTCACAATATGTATGATAAGTGGCCGCTGGACTTGGTGAGGAAGTCGGACGCTGGCAATTTGGCTCCGCGCCCGTGACCAAGATACGACTGCGCGACTCTAATCTAAAGATTTCTGACCGAATTTCAACCAACCGGCGATCTATAATTCGTTTAATTTTTCCATTTCCACTATAGACTACAACCAATTTTTACCCTCTTAGGATTAAACTCTACTTACTAAGCATCACGTCTACATGTGACGTCATACAGTACACGAGAAAGGTACACGATACGATGCCTTATAGGCGGTTCGGTAAAACAGAATCAAAAGTTGATTCAAACTCCAGAATCAATCAACAAGTTATGAATAAGGGGCGTCAATCAACCGCAAATCCAACCGTACCAAGTTATGAATAACATTACGCGCGGAAGTTCGGGTTATTCAATTGGAACGTGAGAGAAATGGTTATGTTGTTATTACCTGCTCAAACAATTACGTGAACAGTTATGAATGCATTACGACCAGCAATATGGGGATAGGATATAACGAGATTTCTCGTGTGTTGAATGATCTATGGCTCAACTCTAGAATGATTAAAATCCGCCTCCATCAAGAGAATAACATTAGCTATTCGCATTTTTTTCTTTGTGAGGTGGACCAAAGAGTGTTTCGTTACTGCGACCAGTAAAATCTATTGTAACTGCCTCAACTTATAGCTCATCCTCAAAACCAGCAGATCACATAAACCCAGCAATGGCTTGATGTGTAAGTGCCCTAACTCCTCCTGAGGTCGGGGTGTTTTCCCCCATGCGTTGTAGCGCTTGAGGAATAGAGTTAAACAGTCACAGAGGATGTGCTCCGCCATTTCCAAGTCCTCGTGCTAGAGCCTGCAGACTGGCGATTGACATCGCATATAGCATACTTAAGTCCAGTAATATTAGATTTTTATTATAAAGTTGGACCCGGGCGACGAATAATATATGGATACAATTTTGAAAATCGTCTAAATCGGAATCAACCTCAAGTTAATTTTCTAATACAGTTGTTAGCTAATTATAATCTTTCCTATTTCGTATTACGAAAACTTTTTGATACAATAATCAAGGGATTTTCCCCACCCATTGATAAAGGTTTCATAGGCTGGATCTTACAAATAAAAGCTAGAATGACTGGACCAACGGTGAGCGGCTACGGTGGATGCTTATCACAGACATGCGTACATATGTTTGTCATCTTACATGATAAATGAGACAGACGGTATATAGATAAGACCTATATTCGCTGACCATTCACTTATACGACGATATATATTTATGACTATATTGTCAGTCATAAATTTTATTTATATATTAATAAGCGAAACAGAAGCTATCGGTACCATTCTTCGAAAATTGAGCCTAACGAAGGAGTATAAAATTAGGTACAATTATAGTTTATATAGAAAAGGGTGTTAGAATACTAATATTATTATAAAATATGCGTTATAAATATACTTTAAATAAAACCACACGCACACCAATGCCATACGGTTTACACACACATGTATACATTTTACTATAAGATTGTGTCAAAGCGTGGTGGTCGTGGTGGTGGTGGTAGTCATGACGATCGTATGTATATTTATTTTCAAATATAACAATATCGTTGTATAGTCAACCAAGAAAGTGCTTTACCATTATGGATGATAGTTCCTACTTAAAGAAAATTTTGCTAAGTATTATTATTAGAAAATAACAAGCAAAAATAAGCCTTATAACTAATTGACGTGCAAACGACCTTCGACCTTAGCTTGGAAAACCAATTTCTTCATCGACTGTACAATGAATTAAAATTAGGTATATAGCTTTAAATAAGCATATAAACGCCAATCTAAAGAATTATGGGCGCAAGGACGCAACCTTGTTTGACGCCACAGGTAACAGGGAAGAACTCTGTTTGATCACCATCAACTGCAACACAACAGTTCATATCGTCGTGCAAGAGTCGTATTAATCGCACAAATTTGTCCGTGCAGCCTGTTTTGCCGAGTATTGCCCAAAGAGCCTCACGAGGAACACTGTCAAAGGCCTTTTCAAGATCAACAAAGGATAAGAAAATTGGTTGATGTTGTTCGCGACCCTTTTCTAGAAGTTGTCGGACCGAAAATATGGCTTCACAGGTTCCTCTGCCAGGACGGAAACCAAATTGAGTCTCCGGCAACACTTTTTCTGCAATTGGGAGAAGGCGGTTAAGGAGAACCCTGGCAAAGATTTTTCCAGGTACGGAGAGGAGTGACACGCCACGATATGAATTGCAATCGGATCTATCTCCCTTGTTTTTATACAATGAGCAGATACGAGAGATCTTAAATTGAGATGGGACTTTTTCTTCATTCCACATCCTGGCGAAAAGTATCCACAATGCAACGTGTAACCTCTCGCCTCCGTACTTAATTAATTCACCCGGTATATTGTCAAAACCAGCCGTCCTCTTGTTTTGCTGAGTCTTAATGGCTTTAAGCACTTCTTGCAACGTTGGGGGGTCATCTAACTCAGGGATTTGCGGAAGTGAATAAAGCGAGTTTATGTACTGGAGGTCCGCCGTACGGTCAACATTAAGCAGTTCACTAAAGTGCTCTGCCCAGCGCTTTAAAATGTCCTCCTTTGCTATTAACAGTTGAGAGCCATCTACTGACTTCAAAGGCACACTTCTTCTTCGTGTTGGTCCTATTAACTTTTTCACTTCCGTATAGAACTCTCCAAGTTGCTTTGTATCGGAGAGCCACTGTAAGTGTTTAGCTTTTTGAAGCCACCAATTATCTTTAATGCTCCTCGTCAATTTTCTAAGTTCACACCCACTTCGCTTGATCCTTTCAGTAAAGTCATGGTGCAAACAATGGTCTTTTTGTCGTAGAAGATCACGGTGTTTACTTAGTGCTTCTGACAATTCAGCGTCACTCTCATCAAACCAGTCTTCATGTGAGCGATTTCTCTGGCCCAAACATTGTGTTCCAGCCTCGATAATTTTTGATGAGAGGGCATTCCAACTATCCAAAAGCTCAGCATCTGTACTGATAGAACAAATGCCATCATTTAGAACTCCGATATAGCGTTCCCGCGTTTCACAATCTTCTAACTTTGCGACATTTAAGCAGGCAAGTTTTTGTCTGGAAGATCTCCGTGGGGGACGTAGTCGGAGATTAATTTTGGATAGCACAAGTTGGTGGTCTGACCAGCAATTGGCGCCGCGCATGACGCGCGTTATACGCACTTGTGAAATATCAATTTGCCGAACAATTGCGTAATCAATTAGGTGCCAATGTCTAGACCTCGGATGCATCCAGGTTGTTTTATATTTGTCAGGTAGTCTAAAGTGCGTGTTTGTAATGGCCAGACTGAATTGGGCACATAGGCTCAGCAACAATTGACCATTACTGTTCATGTTGCCGATTCCATGCTTTCCCAATATCAGCGGCCACGCTTCATGGTCACAACCGACACGGGCGTTAAAGTCTCCTAACAATAATACTTGTTCCCTTGGCCTGATCTTAGCGAGAGTCTGTGTAAGATCTTCATAAAATTTTTCTTTTGTTTCGTCATCCTTATCCATCGTTGGCGCGTATACGCTAATAATATTCAGCAAATTGTCATTACACAAATGAAGACGTAAAGATATTATACGGTCCGATATATAATCTGGACACTCTTGAAGTCTATTTGCAATTTGGGTCTTAATTGCAAATCCGACCCCAGACCGTCTGGGTTCTGTTGCTGGGGTCCCTTTCCAGAAGAACTTGTACCCACCACCGTGTTCTACAAGTTCGCCTTCGTCAGCCAAATGTGTTTCGCTAAGTGCGGCTATGTCAACTTTGTAACGTCCAAGTTCGCGCGCTACCACAGCGGTCTTTCTTTCCGGACATAAGTTTGTGTCACGGTCGAGTAGTGTGCGTACGTTCCACGCACCAAAGGTCATATAAGATGTCTTGTACGTTGTATTTTTTCGGTGTCTTCGACCACGAGGTATGAGATGCATGGGCAGCCGTGGTTACTGCCCCCCAGATATTATGGGATAAGCATTTGTTTGGGGCACCTTTTCTAGCCCCTTCCTCGGCTGAGCGAGGGAAGCAGTGCCTCCCTAAATAGGGCTGCTTCGACACTTAGGGTGCTGCCGAACTCGAGCTGTTATCCCAGGAGCAACTCAGGAGCGACCATCATCACCCAAGTCGCCTGTGTGCGGATGTTAGACAAAGCCAGCGCGCATCACGATCTGACCTCTCTACCTTCATCCATCGCCACAGGGCTTTCATTGAATCGGAGTCCATTAAGCAAAAGCAATCAGATGCGCGGGATATATTAAGGTGCACAGATGCATGCGCAGACACAAGTGCACACGCTCGTCCTCTCCCTCCTTAGCCCAGTGGAACGGAGTACGCTACGACCGGAGGAGGGTTTGGATGATGTGTCTGACCGACGGCTGCTATACGCCCTCTACCGTCGCCCTAGGCCTTCCACGATGCCTTGCTATTTCGCCGAATCCGCCAAACCCGAAGTATATCTACGTTGAGATGCCTTCCTCGCCGAAATAGACTTTGTGCACTATACGAGAGGGTATCGTTGTTAGCTGGGAGCTGAATGCACAAACAGCTCTTCGCTGGAACGGGAACTAAGGATTAGGAGTAAGGATAGGAATTGCGATTTTAGAAGGGATTTTGGAGGGGTTTTAGGGATAGGAAAAGGACATTACTACCGCGGAGAGGGTTGCGCAGAGCGATAGTAACGGCTCGAGGACCCGGGGTCGCGTACCCGTATGTTCAATTTGACAAACGGACAGATTGTCAAACTTAACATCCTCTGGAGGAGAACTGCAAAATACATTTAATGAGAATATATTTCATAGAAACGAATACTGCAAAATTTAATACAAGGCCTCAACAACTTAGTGGTAGAAATGATGGACTAAATCTGTAAGGTACGCGGCTCAATTGACTTAATCATAATTCTTTATTTGCCAAAAATGTGGTATTACAATGACGTCGAACATAATTGAGTCAAAGCACATTTAGGTAACTTAATAGCATGCAATTTATTATTAAGCCAATGGAGCGTCCTCTGCAACAACAAGAGTTTCAAGCCTGTTAATGTTTTGTTTGAAACTTGGAATGCAAACTAATTTCTTTTTGCTGTAGGTACGAGATAATTAAATGTGATATGTTTTTCATTGTACGAAGTGTTTTAAAATAAAAAATAAATATATATACAAAAGTTCGAGATATCGGAGAAACAGTGTTGCAACTCAAGTGGAGCTGGGCAGAATATTTGACTCGACAAAGTGACGTCAGGTGGGATAAAGGCACTGAGTGATGGCTGAGGCTAGGAAAGTGGAGCTTTGGTCGCCCAGCAATTAGATCAATCGACGTAAAACTGTCGCGAGTCGAAACTGGTCCCGATAAGGTCAAGACCGTAAAGAGTGGAACAAACTGGGAGAGGTCTATACCCAGCAGAGGGAGCGAAAAGGCTGTGGATGATGATGGTGGAGTATATTTTCTAAATTACAACTAAGACATAACATTTTGTCTGTTTCTCTATTTGTATCCTTTTCTGACGCGACTTTCACTGTTATAGTAGACCAAGAAATTGTTAAAAGTCGAATGTCGTTTGCACGTCAATTAGTTATAAGATTTATTTTTGCTTGTTATGAGTTATGTGAATTTATAAAAATAACCCTTAGCAAAATTTTCTTTATGTAGGAGCTGTCAACCAAAATGGTAAAGCACTTTATTGGTCGACTATACATACGTTGATGTTATAAAGAAAATATCTAAAATTTAATTTTAAAGAAGAGTGGGTTCCACATAAAAAAATAAATCGGGCAAGTGCGAGCTAGACTCGCCCACTAAGGGTTCCGTACCGTCACGTAATACTTTACTAGGTTATTAAAAGATTTATACTTTTCATAAGATTTCTTTTAATTTGACAAAGTGCCTCATTTTTTTGTAATATAGGTAGAAATTAACGGATTTCGGATTTTTTTGTATACTTGTACTTCGAGAATACTTGCCATAGGTCTTAATTCAGTTTTGGAATGTACTGGTATGGGAAATGCGAGATAAATGGTCATATCTTTTGATTGCGTATACTTAGAGAGTTGAATTTTTTACAGCCTCAAGGGACCGCAGACGTCAGTATTTGGTATTAATTTCGACTTTATAGGTACACGCATTCCTGAGAAAAAGGGTATTGACTGACAAACGAACGGACAACGAAGTGATTCTATACGGAACCTGCTGAAAATTAGTATTATATTGTACTGCTTCATATTTTATATTGTTTTTAAACCTATAGTTTAGTTCAGAAATTGAATTTTTTTAGCATATATTGTAAGACTCCAGTGCATTTTAATAAAGTTCATATTTCTTTGTATAATGGTATATTTTTTCCTTTTACGTACGGAACCCTAAATCCTCCTCAACTCCATCCATGTAACAACTAATATACAATATCAGTTAAGGTAATATGTTAAATATTTATTATTGTCATGTATTTTACGAGCGTAAATAACAGGGTCGGATATATTGTCCGGTCTGTGCAAACATACACATGTTATTTCAAGAAAATACTACCTACTCCATTTGCAAAGTAAATATCTGTAAGAAAATGGCAATATAGCAAACAAAGGAATATTGTGTAAATCTTATAATTATTGTAAAAAAAAAACAAAACAAAAAAGGATATTATGGAAAAAAAGGATCACAGTTAGCTGCGAGTTCAGCCTTATTGATTGTAACGAATTTGATGGTTCTAATTTTTTTGTGAAGCCTTATTATTTTTGTAAAAGTAAAAAGAACTTTTCCTTTATTACTTTCTGTTTTCTGCTAGTGAAAGTCCCATCGAAATCGATCCAGCACTTTCAAAGATTACCCGTAACAAATAGACAAATGGAAAAATAACTGTATTTTTGTTATAGGTATAGCATATAAGTTAAGCAAGAGAATTTAATTTCAACATTACAAACAGAAACGCTCCAATTTTAGTTATGTCTACAAAATAATATTAGCACCTTCTATACATAAGCTGCTGGACCGATTTTGATGGGACTTTCATTACTAAGTGCATGACCTTTCTTTTATGGCTAGTGAAACTACTCTCATGTCAGAAACGCTCCGTACCATAAAATAATACAAACTAAAATGTGAAAAAAAAAAGATATAAATTTCTTTTCTTTAAGAAAAAAGTTGCCGTCATTTGAGTCGATTACGAGGTTAAGTAGCTCTTACCTCGACCGGATGATAGATGGGTGACTCATTTTAACACTGGTTTTCAAATATCTCACTAGCCTTATGTTTCGGAAGGCACTTACATCAGTGGGTCCCGATGAATCTCACTGAGTGATATAAGTCGTGAGATTGGGGGGTCAGGGGATGAAGTCTGACGGCAGTCCGGCATCTTAACTAACCCAATAGCCACATCCTCTACAATTTAAGCGGAACGGGGTAACGCTAGGAAGAAGAAGATTGACATAGGTTTTTATATACCCCATTCATCAGGCAGATGTGGTTGCTTGCGCAGCCACTCTTTGATAGCGGCCAAATCTCTATCTCGCGTCGTCACATCTTCCTTCAACTCTATGCGAATCCTTTCAGACATCTCTCCCGAAGGCTGCACTAGTAGATCCGTTTTTATCTTCATTTTATCTGAAATCAATAATGGGATATCTTTATACATAAAAATCGACTGTACAAACCTTTGTCGCCATCTTTCTTTTTGACCTTCTGGTGCCCTTTTTATTGATGATGAGTGCCCTGCTGGGTTTTAGTGGTATTCTAGTAGAGCTGATTCGTTGGGTTTTAGTTTTTTTTTTATGTTACAAGGGGCAAACGAAGGGTCGTCTAGAATATATTATGTTGATTGGTTTTTATAAAAAAAACTTCTTTCGAGATAGATAGACATATTCCAAAACTTTTTAAAAACTCACAATTATTTTTTTTACAAATATACACATATAGATAATACACCCAGACCCGAGGCGGGAATCGAACCCACAACCCGTGAAGTGGAAGTCAGGGTCACTGCAAACTGCGCCAACGGGCCAGTATTAGATGTAGAATCTTGAAATTTTCATAGCGCATGTTCTCCATTAATAGGGCGTGCTATAAACTGACAAAGAAAGTTATTTTGAGTGGAATCGAACCACAACTTTTGAAGTTGTTTAACAAATGTATCTTTATCGCGTGTCAAGATACGGGACCCTTCCATATTAGCGTGTCTTGACACGCTCTCGGCTATTTTATCGAAAATTGTATATGCTATTTAACAAGATCCTTAAAATTGCATTGGTCAGGAAATAACGCAAATGGCAGCTGGTTCCACAAAGATGCCATAAGAGGCAGGTAATTAATTCCTTCCTTAATAGCAAGGATGTGAATTTTCCGATATTGGAGCGATGTGGGCGTGAATTTCAGCTCTGACGCGATGTCCGACGTTGAAACTCAGCTGGCGCTATTAATGCAAACAAACTTACTTATTGGTTACCATCTAAATCGGTTCCAGAGCTATTATTGTACAAACAGATGCTTCCTATTACGCTCGGAATAAACTAAACGATGGATATATTACGAACTAGTTGTTTCCCGCGACTACGTCGGGGTAAAACAGAGAGCGATATCCCGTAGACCTCTTTAATCTGGTCCTATAGAAAAATCCTTTCTTAGTGGATGTCCTCTAACTATAAACCACCTCTTTGCCAAATTTCATCACTGTAGGTCCCGCAGTTTTCGAGTATTAATTTCCCCTTTATATATGTATACTAGCGGCAGATGATGTCCTGCCCGAACGTTGGGTTACTGACTTTTTACGACATTCTATTATCCCCGTTCCCGTTCCCATTCCCGTCCCCGTCCCCGTCCCCGTCCCCGTCCCCGTTTATGATATGTATAACATTATTATTAATACTGGTTTTTCAAATGTCCGACCACCTTCGCGTTTCGAAAGATATGTAAAACAGTGGGTCCCGATTAATATCACAGAGCGATATTAGTCGTGAGACTGTAGGGAATATAGAAGTTCCAGGTATGACGTCAGACGGCAGTCGGTTATCTTAACTCTTCCCACAGTTATGTCCTCTTCAATTTAAACGGACCCTGGTACTAGACCGGGATAGAACACTAGGTAGAAAAGGAAGAAACATAAGCAGTTGAACGGAAACTAATAATTTTATGGCTGTTATATAAAATGTGAAACGATTATTGCTTGATTCAATTTAAACGAGCACATAGCGTGACGTGTACCTATATACCTTCAGTGTATTGTAACAGATAAATACAAACGCAGTACCACTCGCAATTTGGACAGTTAACGTCAAAACATTCGATATTGAATTTGTTCATACATTTATTTCATATCTGCGCTCGTGGTTTTATTAGTAAAACTATGGAGAAATGTGAACATGATATTTTTAATTTGCTCTAGTATTGGTTGTTATTAGGTCTTTGCCCAGCTGTGGGATATTATGGGCTAGTAAAAAAAAATAGTATTAGATAGGAAGATCGGAGGGGACTTCTCGCTTGCGAGTTTTACTGACGCAATGCTCGCCAGTGAGGCAGGGTTACTCGCCATTACCTCCTTCAATGAAAGCGTCATTGAAGGAGGCATATGAGAGGCAGAGGAACAACGCACCTGCGTTTCCCCCCTACAGAAGAAGGAGATCGAGAGACGCCATTTCGCGAGTCTTCTCCCGCAGACTTGTAAATATAGTCAAACCAGATAATAATAAAAGAACTTTTAAAAATATTATATCAATTAATAAATTATTAAATCGAATGGATGTCTGTGGGCCAAAGGGGGGCAGCGGGGGGCCAATCGCCGTTATTTAGGTCGTATGCCACACGCTGAGAACCAATGTAGTCGAACGCCTCGCCGTTGAACAGAGTCCAAATAACGTTCTTATCTGCAAGTTAATATTGCCATTATTTCTAGCCCATTCATTCCTGCTGTAGAGCAAACACCTCCCCACCCTCTTTCCATATGGTTGTGTCTAAGGCTATGCGTTGAAAATCTCTATGATAACAATCCAAGTCATTCCTCCATCTCGATGCGATGTATTTTCGGATCTAGGTTCATAAAGTGGATGGATTTTGGCCCAAAGATCATCCGACATGCGACAGACATGTCCAGCCCAATAGTACTTTAGCTTGCCAGGTTTTAGTTAAGATTATAAAGTATATAGCTTCTTCATACCGGCATCAGACATAGCTCAAAGTGTTTGTACATTTTTGTCCTTGAAGTCTACAAAGTTATGCAAAAGTTTGTGCAGTTACACAAAGTCCCCGGCCAATGAAATGATCATTCAAATGAAGGTACGTCTGGCTCCGGCGTCAGAATAAAGGTGACGTAATTTCTTTCCCTCCACCCCATCCGTAATTCGCACAAATCTGACTCTACGATGTCGCCCCAGCCATGTTTGAGTAGCCCAAAAGGTCGTCGACCGCATGATCGTCCCAAAAATGCTTGTTTAAAACCCATTTCAGGCCAAAACTCATTATAGATTGCTGAGTCACCTCAGTTAGTTAGTTTTCATGCAATAATCTGAGAAATCAGTCGTGAGATCTTACCATACTTATCAGCATCAGTGATAGGTATCATTTGAGATAGCACTGTTGCCGAAACAATGTTCGTCACCATCCCGACCACCGAGCTGGCTGCACCCGGAGCAATACCTAAAAAGCGGGATGAAAAATACGAAATAACATACTCTTTGTGTATGTTCCGATATACACTGCGAGCCCTGTAAGCTGTGACGTCAATTTTGTATACTGTAAAGTTCCTTTTTCTTTTTTTATACTGTTACTTTATAACAAAAAGCGTATACTGTCATCCAGTATACTGACATCCCCATGCAATTTTTACAATTTCACTTTTTCAAGTTAACAAAACCACGATTTTTTTATAATATAATAGTGTTTAATTATTAAATTGAACTGTTAATTTTTTTAAGAAGAGCCGCTGTTTTTATCTGATCACGTGATCAAAGTACTGTGAGCTCTGAAGCTTAAAAGCGCCAGAGGGGTTCAGAGTGTAAAAATCGCGGAAATTAGAACACTGTTCAATAAAAAAGCGACGCGTTTTAAAAGCGCTGCCGTGTGAACATACACTTGACAAATCATAATATGTTTGATTTGTACGCTTTTTTAACGCGCGGTAAAAAAGCGCTCGTGCGAATGTGGGCTTAATTCTCTAATTAACATATTCAGATCATTTATATTTGTTAAATATTCGGGCAGTTGATTGAGGTGTTTTAAAGATTTGATGTACGGGCTTACACCAAGTGGATTTATAGAGAATTGTTTATAAGATTCCGTTTTAGTAACATTTAAGTAATTATGTCGTTCTATTAATACGTGAAGCTAAAACTTTTGGTACCATTTTACGAAAATTGCGCGAACGGAGGAGTATGAAATTTGGCACAATTGTAGTTCATATAGAGGAAGGTGTGCGAATGCTAATATTTTTTTATAATACATCCTCATCATCACCCGTTGCACGCCAGCCATGCTGCTCCACTGCCCAGGCTGTATGTATATCATTTTAATTGTTAGAATCAGGCGTTACTTTGCGGAAATCCATGACATGCATGAAAAAGTAAACAATGCGAATGAATTCGTAAATGACCCGTGAATGATCAGTGAAAATGATCCGGGAATAAGCCGTGAATGAATGATTCCCTGATTTAAGCGAAGTGGTTTAGTTTTTCATGCACATATTTCATTTTGGAAATATTTTGCGTTAAAATATACTAGGGATACTTTAAATATGCCTTATATTCTCGTATTCCTATTAAGTTACGCTGATATGTCCTTTAAAAACGTTTGCTAGGAATGCACTAAGTTGTCTCAGCAGGATCTGTATTTGAATCGAAAATCTACAGATATCTATCCGTCATTGAATCGTGGAGCTTCAAATATAGATTAAAATCTATTCTTTACTATATATGAAACAGATAAAAAATTTGGCAAATCTATGGGACTCAAACTTAAATTTTCTAAGTAACTTGGACAGACTTCTTGCAAAATTCCAAATTTATATGTATTTTATGGTCTTTCTGTATAGAACGGATACGTCGAAAAAGGAAGACAAAGGCGTGGACAAACCGGATAAAGTGGACAAGGGTAAACCGTCCGCTCTGGCTGCGCCGAAATCGATGCGACGCTCTGCCAGTACTTCGGGACTTTCACTTGTCATACATCCAGGTGACTTAGAAGATAATTATACTAACTTTAAATTTGTGCAAAAGCATTCTTTTGTTTCACAGTACTCATTAACATTAATATGTGGAACAAATCTTTTCGGTACCACATTAGGAAAATTGCGCGGATGGAGGAGTATGAAAATTGCCACAATTACAGTTTATACACAGGATGGTGTGCGAATGCTAATATTTTTAAAAAATAAGCATTATTATTATTACACTAATTTATTAAAATAAAACCTCATGCACACTAATGCCAAAAGATTTACACACACATGTATAAATTTTACTCTAAGATTGTCTCAATGCGTTCATGTCGCATGTATATTAATTGTCAAACAAAACAATGTCGTTGTACAAAGAATTATTATTTTGTATAAAGCTTTAAATAAGTTTTAAGATTGTTGGGACAATTTCGACCACACTCTCTAGTTCATTATTAATATATGAAATTAAATCTTCTTTGGCTGGCCCGTTGGCGCAGTGGGTAGTGACTCTGCCTTCTGCTCCGGGGATAGTGGGTTCGATTCCCACCTCGAGTCTGGGTGTATTAACCATATGTATGTATTTATACATTTCTAAAAAAAATATTTGTGTATAATAGGCAGCTGCTACCTATAACACAGCCATTAAGTTGTCTACCTTAGGAACAGATGTCCGTGTGTCATATAGTACTGTATATGTTTATTATTTCTTTATTATCTTCTAGCTGACGACAGTGTGAGCAGTATTGCTATTGGCGGGGCCGCGTCTCCCTGCGCTGGTAACACTTCCTCCACCAACTCTTCACGTGACTCTTCACCGTGTCGCGACCCACCATCGCCATTCGCCACCGCCAACCACTCGTGAGTATACCAAATTCAGTCAAATATTTACCCACTAGAAAGGACATCTAAAGCAGCACTAGTAGGACATTACCGGGTTTGTCTAGACAGGGTAGGGAACACTGGCAGTGAAGGTGAGTGTTAGTGGGCAATATCACGCAACCTTTCAACCTCCCTCTTCTGCCGTATCACATCCTCGCTGAAGAGGGCTACCGCTTGCCCGAAGGCTCAGCTGTTCATGTAGTCACCTTCTTCCCAGTACAGAAACAAAAATATTTTCTATATATCAGAATTAGACTGTGACCACGATCTCACTAGAGTAACCTGGAACTATTCTGAAGCTGGACACGGAAAAGGTGCCCCGGATGGGGTAGGTGCTACCGTGAAGAGAACAGCTGATCGTATGGTTCACTTTGGACCAGATGTCGGATCATTTGAACAATTTTACCAATTGATTAAAAATATAGAAAACATTATTGTAAAAACAGTAGAAGAAGAAGATATTATAAGAAAAGCTGATACCATTCAATTTAAAACCGTTTAAAGAAACATTTTCTGTGTATCAGGTTTTATGGGATAGATTTGTGCCCAGATTGATATTTAGAGACATGAGTTGCTGACATGACATGACATAATTCATTAACATCACATAAAAATGTGATGTTAATGAAGTATGTATACATGGAAAACATCTTGGTTCTATAAATAACAAACCCGTTTCAAGAAAAGAAAATATTGATCCAGAAATTGTAACTCTTTCTCGACAGGGTAATCCAAATATAAAAATTTTGTCCGATTTGTGCAATTTATTAAATGTTTTAATATAAGAACGCAGTTATCATATGGTTATTATAATTAGTTTTTTTTTTCGAAAAAACTGACGATTGATTTTATGTTTTTTTTTTACTACAATTTAAAATAAATTGGCTTTTTTTAAATTAACATATAGGGAAACCAACCCTTTTCATGACATTTTTCAATAATAATAATATATCAAATCATAGAATTATAGTTTATGTAAGTATTATTTTTCTGTAAGAGTACTGTTAAGAATATTAAATATCCCAGAATTGCAAGACCGAAGATTTCATGGTCATTATCATGTTAAATTATACTCAGATTGTGTTATTAAAAACCATAAAAGTATTTTTTATTTTATATTAAAATAAAGTTGATTTTAAAGAACTTTGTTTCATTTTGTAAAACATAGTATCATTATTGTCATCGAAATTATCATTTACCGTAACCATACGTCATTAACCTCAACAGCTTAAAAACTTTAAGCTTGAATATTTTCGAAAATATAACTGTCTCCATTACGCCTTCTACTTTGTTTTGTTCAGAATTTATCATAGCATAGAACTACCTATCAAAATTCAAATTTCTCAAAGATTTTCCTAAAACTCGCAAAACCTATCAAAAATAACATATTTCCAAGAATGACCCTATTACTTACTATACTTTAAATAGATGAAGTTCGTACTAGAAGACCTTTGGACTGACGTGTTATGTAAAATTATTATTTTATAAAACGATAATTCTTCTGATCTCAGTTGATCCGTTTGCTCATTTGCTCGCTTAACATATATTAAAAAAACATTTCTCCAGTGTCGCAGTTGGCAGTGACTGTGTTCCACTCGGGGGTTGTGTTGATTCCCGCCTCGAGTATGGATCTATATGTATGTATTTACTATTTCTACAAAAAATATATATAGTACAGGCATAAAGATGTCTATCTTAGGAACAGGTAGACAAGAATCAATATCTATACTAATAGGTAAAAGTGAAAAGTTTGTTTGTTTGTTTGCTTGAACGCGCTAATCTCAGGAACTACTGGTCCGATTAAAAAAATATTTCAGGGTTAGATAGCCCATTTATCGAGGAACGTTATAGGCTATAATATTATATCATCATGCTAAAATTGAATCTATTTTATTTACCTCATTTTACGCGGTCGAAGTCGCGGGCACAGCTGGTAATACTATATGACTCATCTAATATTCCCTTTTCCCCCCTCCTACTAAGCTTTAATTAAAAGCTTGTATTAGGAGTGGGTGCGACAATACTCCAACGGCGTTGGCGTTTGAACCGGGTACCTGGCGGATTTCAGTCCATACCTTATACCGTTGAGCTATTGAGGCTCAAATATAAATCAATATAAATTTCACAATACACTTGAAATCTTTTCCTCCAAGCATTGTCGGGGTTACATTGGTAAGTTATGAGTATTGCCTTTAACGAGATCTGATTTGGCATAGTTATGTTTAATTATGTGTAATTGATACAGTACTTGTCTGAATACTTTACTGACACAACTAAATAATAGTCAAATATAATATTTAATACCTTTTCTTAATAATAAAACACTCTACTGATACCATGTCCATTCCTTTTTATGCTAAATGGCCAAAAATAGTGGCGTATTAAAAAATAACTTAACCTTTACTTTATAGAAGATTCAAATTTTAATAAACTTTCCATGATAATGTGTTTGCAAGGAAAAAAAATTACATAAATTCTAAAATAGATACTTAAAATTTCAAAAAAAGTTAGTCGTATGCTTTAATTTTAAATGCAGAGATACCTAATTAAAAATTCAATTCTTCATTGGCACGCTTAACAGTGCGATTCCCACGAAATCACACATACCGGAAATGTGCTGGAAACAATGCAAAACTACTTAAAGAATGGGAGAAAAGTAGGTAATATTATAAGATTATAACAAACATTAAACTAATTAAAATTACCTGTTACTATTATTAATATAAAGATTCGAAGTCGATTAAGTTATATTATAACATACTCATTTTTATGTTTTCTTCTAATGTCTTTTTTTTTAAATAAAATAGAATTTTTCTTTTTTACCTTTTTAATATTTAGTTTTGTATAAGTTTTAATTTTAATTTGTTGTACTCATTATGTATTTCAACGCTGTACGTGCCTGTAAAAGTGTTTTACATAGTTTAAGGACTCCATAATTGTACACTTATTTATTGCACTTATTTATTGTAAAATGCTGTTGGTTCGTCAAAATAAATAAAAATATGCAAATAACGCTTAACCACAAAGTTGTAACCACATATTCCTATTAGTAGGTACATGCATACGCTTCAGTGACACACATGCTGATATCTAAAGTATAAGTCTCAAAACATGCAGTAAATAATAAGAATTACACGTTTATACCAGAACTTTTAACTTTCTGGAATCTTAGGCAGATTCCAGACTGTTAGAAGTAATAATGTCATATAGGGAAGAAATAATAATGGAAATCCATTATTATTTCATTACAATAAAATAAAGACACACACAATAAAGTACTGTAATCTCCACTATAACACGGTAAATTTATTCCGCGTTATAGGAAAACGCGTCGTAAGACTATTCTTGATCAACATGTTTGTACGACCCCGAATGCGCACATTATAATATACATCATTTTTATACACATTATAATATCTACTTCTTCCTAGCGTTATCCCGGTCTATTACCTGGGTCCGCTTAGATTGCAGAGGATGTGGCTGTAAAGCGACTTAATGAAGAATTAAGAAATGATCGATTGCAATCTGACCTCATCCTCGGAACCCCCACGATCTTGACAACCTTAAGACTAATATTACTCAATGATATTTATCGGGTTCCACTGTTTTGCGTGCCTTCCAAAACATGGAGCAGGTGGGATAGCTTAAAACTTATTTTAGTTACAACAAAAAAATAGCTTTATCTCAGTTTTGGATGCAGAAATTGAAATGATTCTTAGATTTTTTCCTATTTTGCCCTATATAGCACAGCGATATTTAAGGCAAACCTTTAAAAATTACACGCTCGATTGGGTCTTGCGCATTGACTTAATGAAGGGATCACACTAGGGTTGACTCAGATAAAATATAATTGTAATAAAGAAAAAAGTAGACAAAATCAAAAAGCCTTTAACCTCTACTGAAATGTAATTTAGAAAGTGTGAATCTTATATGTGCAATTATACATATATAAATGTTTATGCAATACTGTCAAAAAATATTTTGCGAATTGTGATGATTGTGAGATTGTGGTTTCACAAAAGATTTTTCTTTCCCTGACTTTAAATATGAAATATTTACATAAACTTGCAGCAAATAATTTATTTCATAAACTAATCTTTTATATTACCTTTCTTTTTTTTAATATGTGGTTATGAGTAAATTAGTTGAACAACTTAATTTACTAGATATTTCTCTCTGCTAGGTACATATTTTTATTAAGTAATCCAACAGATTTTTACATTTTTTTTTACCAAAAAGCTTAATATATGTTTCTTACCATCATAGCCAATAACGGATTACACAGAAATGTTCTTAAGTACTAATAGACGCAAAACAATGTACTAATTCTTTTACAACTAACAAGCAAAAGTGTGAAGCTGTAAATAAGAAGAAGAAGATATGAGATAATTATACAAGTATTTACGAAAGTTAAACCATTAATTAAATTACATACGTTATTAATAAAAATATTCATATTAAAAACGTGAATGCGATGAAACTAGCAACCCTACGCATTGTTCGATACGGGCTAACAGCTCTCAACACATGAGTTCACTAATTCTATTAGAGGAAAATTCATAGCCTTTTTTATACATAATATTGATTACACATGCCCTAGATAATTTTCAAAATGTACTACTTATATACACTGTACTGGTTATGTATGTATGTGTAATATTTTATGATTTATCAAGACAAGCATAGACTATCAAAGCATAAATGAAAAGAGAAAAACTTAATTCATCCACAGATTCTACCAAATATACACATTTTTGCACTTAAAATTATATAAGACACCTAAATGTATCAAACCATTATTTAAGTGTATGATAGGTTTTAGAGTTACTTCGCGAAAATCCATGACAAGCATCCATGAATAAAAAAGACAGAATTATTTTTCAATGCTAAAACGAGCAGGTTTTTCTATCGCGCATTCAATGCACGTTTCAATCTAAAAGCATCATCAAGGGATATACTCTACAAAGTAAAGTTGTTCGTTTTTAGGGTTCCGTAGTACTACAAGGAACCCTTACAATTTCGCTCCGTCCGTCCGCCCATCCATCTGCCTGTAAGGTGGTCCCTCCCTAGCATTTCCAAAGTAATAGACGTAGAGCTTGAAATTTTCCATGTTGATAGAACATACTAAAGACTCATTAGGAAAATTATTCTGTACGCAATCGGACAACAACTATTGAAGTTATTTAACAAATACGTTTATAGCGTATCAGATACGGAATCTTTCTATATAAGCGTGTCTTGACACGCTTTTGGCCATTTTTTTATATATTTTTAGCTAGCCTAGGAATGTCCCCTGAAGACACAGATAGTAAAAAATCTAAGGTATAGCATTTAATCGACATTGTTTTGTTTTTACCTGACTATATAGAATAATTTATGCTTGCCCGTTTACCCCTTGTTTTATAAAATGAAAAGTATAAATGATATAATTTAAATATAAAAAAGGGTGTTTGATCTATTTCCTTTATTCAGTATGTATTGACAATCTTGCCCATGCTTGTAGCCGAATTGGGCCGGCGCGTCCGGGTACCAGTACCTCTTTCTCACATGAGATTGGCGTGAAGTGGCAGCAATGCTGTCACGTCTAGTGATGGTGCTGTTGTCGCGTTTCGTTCGGTTTGTGAGACTTCCCGGTGGCCTAAACTTGTCATTGTGAAATGTATATTTTGGCCAAATAAACATTAAATAAATAAATAAACTTACACAAATTTTACAATCAATTCTTATGATAATACTAGCCACCTGCCCCGGCTTCATTTATACTGTTCTTTCATTTACTTTGTTTATTAAAAAAAACCTCATTAGAATCTGTTCTGTCCGTTGCGTAGGTTAGTAGATCTACGCGTACAAGAACGGGAAACTACTTTTTTATAATATGTAAAGATGAGGTAATAAAGATAATAGCATATTTTATAGAACAACTAATTATTATAATATAATCGTGCTTTTAGATATGGCAATGATTTAGAAGATGCCTTTTCTGTGGTATTTCTGATAAACGTGCTGGTCAGCTCCGTGAACATTTGCTGTGTAGTTTTTAACATTGTAAGTAAACACTTTATTAAATCTAAGCCTCATTCGCTCGAGAGTTTAAAAAGCGTTGCATCTTTCAAAAAAAAAAAAAAATTTTATTACACGTAGAATATAAAATGTAACTTATACATTAATTGTTAATTTACGCATATGTAACAGCTACTGGATCCATGGATGGCAATGAGCAACAAATTCTTTCTGGGAGCGGCGCTTACTCAAGTTGGCATTCTTTGTTGGTACGCGGATGATATTTTCACATCAGTAAGTATAAACAGCTTGTTTAAGACGTACTTAAAAGTATTAACATTTAACAATTTGGTCATAAAATTTGCGACTTAAAAGCTAAGTTTACAAGGGTTCCTCGCGCCCTGCATTGACAAGAGTCCGCAACAAACTTAGTATGTTGTGTAACAACTGCTGGTGAACCTTTTTAAATGAAATTAAAAAATAAAATTGAACCCATTTTTACTTAATTTTACGCGGACTAAGCCGAGGGCAAAGCTAGTTTGACATACAACTACGTAGAGCTTTCTATCTTCCTTTATAGTTTATGAAATATTAACGAAAATTTTATAAACAAAGTTTTTGTTATTACTGGCAGAGTTCGGGAGTTGCGAATGCGGTTTACGAGAGCGGATGGTACAACAGCAATATTAAATGCCAGCGCTCTCTGCATATACTGATGCAGAGGTATGAGATAGATCCATGCTCGCACATTTCATTTTTTAATAAATTTCATATTTTGTTTAATATACATTTTATTTCTTAACGAAATCTTAATATATATAAATTACGCGTCATGTTAATAGTCCGCGATGGGCTCCTAAACTACTAAACCGATTTATTTAATTATTTATGGATAACCGACAGTGGGTACATACAAAATATCAGAGAATACAATTAAGAAAAGAAAATTATTACATATATGTTCTACAAATTATGGGTCATCACAACACGCTTAAGAATTATAATTTACATCAGTCACTTAAAAAATTAAATATAAATATTCAAAACAGCTTGATTATAGTAGAAAAATAAAAGTCATTACAATATTTGATTCAAATTTGCACACCGTATGCAGTTTGATCTAACTTGAAAGACAGGATAGCTTACATCTCAATTTATAGCAGTTGTTCGGACTAATACCGGCAGCTGTATTCCACCACAGGACATCTCGCCAGAACTTGAAATATCACCCTCACCACCTTGATGTCCTAAAATCCACAACCCTGGATAAATTAGTTTGCCTAGTTCTTCGTCGCTCATATTAAGTACATTGTCAACAGTAAGTCCTCTGGCTCGAAGACGTTCCATTGCTGCAAATGTTACTTGATCTTTGGTTTGACTTGATAACATTAGTGATATAAGACTTTGATATCTTATAACCTGTTAAGTAGAATAAAACACACATTTACCCACTCAAAACTATACCTATCGTTGCAAGTAAATACTAATGACAAATTTAAAAGTAGCTTTAATAGCTGAAAATTTTTTTAATGTGCTAAAGCAACTAACTAGATGTAAGTTAATTGTTACTGAAAACAGTAAAAAAGAACAGTTTACTAAAGAATTAATAAAATAACAAATACGTGTCTTATAGGTAAAGCAATCTCAGTGGAGAGGCATTTTTAGACTGAAACATACCTTCGGAGAAGCGTTTTTGTCCATAGACATATGGCATCCCATAGAATCTACTGGAGCATCATAATTAGACCTCATATTTCGTAAGTTAAGCAAAAAGTCTTTCCAGTGAGGCGGTTCCCATAGACCTTTAGGAATCTGAAAAAATATCAATATTAGAAGTGATTGCGCAATATTTTAACTCACCAAAACTATAAAGACGCACCTCGTCACTAGGAGATTCCTTTTCATATTCAATTTTTATACGAGGTTTCTTCTCAAATTGAAATTGATTTAAATTTAATGTTTTGGTACTATGTGCGATAGGTTCTGCTTCTGCCTCATTTTGAAAAGCTTTGCATTCTGCTCTGCTTTTATTTTTACTGGTGATTTTGCGAGTTGAGGACATTGATTTAATTATTCTTTGAGACATCAAATTAATAATATTACATTTATTATTCCCTATTTGTATTTGATAAAGTTGTTTCCGAATTCGGATTGTTATTGTTTGTTTGATTTCAAAACATAACCCAACGGAGTATATTTGAATCACAGAGCAAAATAAATGAAATGATTACTGTTGTATAATAAACTCTATGGTTTGTGATCGTTACTTTAATTTATTTCAAAGAGTAAAATTATTTTATTTTATAGTACTAACAGAGAGAAATAGAAAATCAGATGATCAGATCAATAGTACTGTCATGACGGCATGACAATGTCAAAGAAAGTAATTTAATATTTATTTGATATTTCCCAATTGGTTAAGTATTTCGAATTCACATTGGGAAAAATAAAATATCAGATAATTTTAGATCGCAAAATCTAAAAAAAATAAAATATTCTAAAATAAATAAAATATGGCTGACTTATTACTGGACCCAAATATACGATTATGGGTATTTTTGCCTATTGTCATTATTACTTTCTTAGTGGGTATTGTTAGACATTATGTATCAATTATATTATCGTCGCAAAAGAAAATTGAACTTTTACAAGTCCAAGACAGGTATTTTGTATTGTGATTATTCAGTTACATTTATAAAATTATTGTGCTTAGAACAAAATTTTAAACTTGCAGTCAGGTAATGATTCGTGCTCGTTTGCTCCGTGAAAATGGGAAATATTTACCAAGGCAATCATTTGCAATGCGAAGACATTGGTTTAATAATGAAGATACTGGTTACTTCAAAGTTCAAAAACGTGCTGCCACTTCTCAGGTATAGATGTTTGTTATTAATTTTAATAAGTCTTGTAGTATCTATATCCGGAAGAGTTGATGATAGAAATTTGTGTAGTGCTTGCCTGTGTTTAACAATATAAGTTGTAAGTTGTGTAACTTTGATATTATATGCTATGGTTTGTATATTTCTGAATACTTAGGAATAATTAAGGAATTGTAAGTAATATGTATCATAGTAAACTGGATACATTCATTGTAACGACAGAACCAAATAAGTACCAATCAATGGTATGCCATGGAAGACAGAATCATTCACAAATCACTGAAATATTTTCGTATCAAGTATTTTTTCATATTAAAAAGTCTATAATATGGCACATTATATATTAAATAAGTGCTTAAAAACCATGGCGAATTAAAAAAGCTGAATTGTACGAGTTAATAATATTTAAAAACACCATGAATATTAAAAGTTATCAGTGGCAACACTGACTATGAATCTATGGGTTATATGGTTTTATTAATACTGGTATAAAAACGTGATTTATCACTAACGTTTTTTGTGTGTTGCCACAACAAATTTTCAGTGTTCCCACAAAACACACATCACTCCTTGTAGTGTTGTTCAAAATTGTTTCAACACAACCACCTCCAAAACACTTCCCTCAAACCGCACTGTTTTTTACAACACTCACTTATATATTAATAATAAATATTAAAACCAAATTTCGATATTTTAATAGACGACATGAGTCTGCTGTAAAAAGATTTAAAATTTGTAAATAATTTTGCTTTCCCCATTATTTTTCCACTTCAAATTTCAAAAATACACAGGGCGAGATCAGTACTCTCCCTGTACTTTAAAATAATATTTCCGCTTGCACTTTTACCGTTTAAATCCATATATGGACGTCATACATATACTTCTCATATATACATACAGGATTTTTAATTAAATAAATATGTTTTAAATATTTTTTCTTAACTATTTTGTTCATTGTAATCCTTGTAAATAAAAATCATTGCATAGCATCTACACCAGTTTCTTTGGCATTATATATTTTTTTTCAAAATAGAAGGAAGTTCTTCACACAAAGTACTCTATTATTTGTATATTATGTACTAACATATTTGTATTTGATTATTATATGAAACATTGTCACATTATATATATTAATAAATGTAGATTCAAGAATTTCGTGTGTCATATTCTAGAATAAAGATGTTTTTTCCAGCAAACGATTTTTATTCTGTGCCAAAAATGTTACCAATGCCATTTTATCAATGCTTGTCTTAAAAACATTCAAGGTGTATTATAGATTTCTGAACTCCATTCTTGAACATTGTTTCTTTATAATTAATTCTCTTATATATAACATAAATACTGTTAATGCCTTTTAGATAAATTTAATGCCCCGTAAAAAAATAATTTACTTTTCTTGCTACTTATCTGTTCCTAGTATTTTTCTGTCTCAGTAATTAAGTTAAATAAATGTATGTTTATAAATGAAATTCACTGTTATATTCTATAACTTTTTCTAGATTTTTTTCAGGTAAAGGTGGATAATGTTCCGTTGAATGTATTTGATGTGCAATTTCGTCATTTCTATTTTCTTGTTCCACATCCCTTCAATTGTGGTATTCTTAGTATATAAACTTAGATGAATGTTCCTGTTCAATTTATTTTATAATATTGTTCCGTTGAATCTATTTGAGGTGCAATTTCGTTATTTCTATTTCATTGTTCGGCATCCCTTCCCTGGTGGTACTCTTCACTGATCGTTCTGGACATCTTTATTCTGGAATGTCGTTGTCCTATATGTGAAGCGGGGCGTGTATGCCCCCAGCAATGTGTGTGGCGGTGGCGGTCTTGTGGATGCAGCGCAGCGGCCAGTAGCACCACAGGCACGGCACTATCACGCTCAGGAAAGCCATGCAGAACCATCTGTTGACAGAAAAATTAAATTATTAAATGCTATTGTAGGGAGGTGTACAATATGTATTTTATATGTAAATAACATTGTTATAAAAATGTAAGTCTACTTCTAATTCCTCGCCTTTTTGCTTTTGAAGGCGGTTTTCTTTTTATGTAAAATAATTTAAAATATATAATATTAATTAATTATCATCACCAAATTTTATGCGGACGAAATGGCGGGTAACAACTAGTAAAAGATAATACGATAAAGTAAGAAAACCAGCGACAACTTTGAAGTGTCGTGTAAGGATTACAACTTTCACTTGAGCGGATTAAGCGATTTTCTGAACGGCAAGCGATTAACTTGTCCTATAAGGATGCTTAACCACTTGTAACAGTAATTTGGGATATTAAAGGTAGGAAATTCCTTGCTATTGTAAAGATTTTATTTATCTATACATATATTAAGACTAATTGATACATTTAAAATTGGTACGCCGATCTAAAGATTTGCGGGCGATTTTCTACCAACCAGCGATTTCAAGTTTAATTAATTAAAGAATAACGAGAAACGTTGACGGACAATTAGAAATTAAAAACGAAGACGTTTCTGAGTTCTTACATTTTTCTAAATTCGAATTTTTGTATTCGTGATTTAATGTATCGTTCTTTTAGCCCTCATTCGCACGAGAGTTAAAACGATGCGTTAAATCTCGGCGATGATACTTTTTCAGCGTCATATATACTAAAATATGTCGTATACTTTATTTGTATAGCTGAAATTAGGACATTGCTCGATAAAAAAGCGTTACGTTATAAAAGCCCCGCCGTGTGAATAAAACCTTGGGAGTTCATAAGTTCTATTTGAACGCTTTTTTAACGCGCGGTAAAAAAGCTCTCGTGCGAATAAGTGGTTACTTCAAACCTACTTCTAATTAAGAACGTAAATAATATGTATTTTAAAAGTATAAATTAGTTCTGAAGTAATTTAACGGAAGAAATTTTCGTAACAAAACAACGAGCTACCCGCAAAACTTCAGTTTTTAGTTAAAGTAAAGAACAAAATAAACAGTAATAAACACTTTATTTACATATTTCACTTAATAAATATACATTGGTCAAGGATACATCTCACATATATGGTAAGTAACAGAATAGTTAACAATTATTTTATACAGCCATTTTTTTAAAAGATAACTTATAAAATATTAGAAATCAGGGGTATCAAACCTTTTACTATGCATAGAATTTAATAAAGTAAATAAAAACATTTAAAAAAAAACACCCTAATTAGAAAAAAGTTCAGTGATTGATCTGATATAACAGAAAACGTGACAATTAATACAAATATTTATATTGACTGATTGAATCAATTGATTACCAGAAGTACACTATATGTGTAAGAGAGCTAGAATAACTTTTATTTGACATATCGGGCATACAATATTAGGAAAAAAATTTTAATGTGTGGCCATGTTTTTTTTATAATTTATTTTTCAGACAATTGATAAACAACACACAATTCAGTTGTCGGTTCATGGCCTTCAGATAATTTTTAAAAACGATACAGCTTAAGTATTTAAACTGTGAATATTTAGTGGTAAGCATGGTTAGTCTTTTATCCTGTTTCAGTTTTTCATGTTTTAATATAGCACTTTATAGACATCAAGAGGGATACACTTAAGTGTATCCTAATCCTAAAATTATACCATATAAAAGTAATTTACCAAATGTCAAGGACTATAGGACAATTATGGGTCATCCATAAATAACGTCACACGAACTTTACGATTGTTTAATTCTTTTACCTTATCCTTGTGGAACCATTAGAGTAGTTTCATTTAAAACGAAAATATAAAGCCATATTATCTACAGAAATTTTCCGATCCAGATACATACTTAAATAGCTTTATACCCTTCACCTTTGTTCTCTATTAATGGATAAAAGTTTACGGGTCACTTACCTCCCCTTTTGTTGGGGTATATTTATTCTGAGCGAAATTTTTTACCTTATTATTGTTAAAGGACCAGAGTATTCACGGCTTTGTTGACAGTAGTCTAAATATTTGTACAATCAGATTTTTTTTTTTTTATAGCTTGCTGGGTCAATCATTCCATATTCTGCCCTGACTACGACTGAATAACCATAATAAAGATCACATATCGTTTAGTTATGGAAACTCTTAATGTTTATTTTTATTCTTTGTTATTTAATTCAGTTCAAACATTCTACAGTGATACAATTACCTAGAAGTATAAATAGAAATATAATTTAATTATTATGATAAAATTAACATAAAGTTTTGCCAAAATACTTAGTTTGAACTCGGGGCATTGCTTGCGTCTACTTACATCTCAGGTTTTTGAAGCTTGTCGTACCAAGGCGTTTTCTGGAATTTCTTTTAGACACATGTTAAGTATAGGTATCTAGTATTATTTTTTTCTCAACATCAACAAAAGGTAATTAATAAAAAGTAGTTTATATGTAACATTAATCATGGCGGCGCGCGGTTGACAGCAAGATCGGTCCATTCAACGCCGCGCATCAATCAAAGTCATCTCTTGCCGGCTTTCTTCGATTGTTATTAGAACCTTGTTACAATATATAAATTATAGAATCCAGCTCAGTGTAAACTCAATTTCCAGCACAAATAGTATCAGCATCTCGGCAGCTCTGGTTTCATCTGTAACGAAACTCAAGCGCATTTAAATGCGTGAAATTGTTTAGCACGAATTGGCGGATAAAGAGACAGACAGACGGAAGGCGACTATGTTTTATACTACGTAGGGACATATGCGTGAATATATATAATGGTCAATGTATCGCATGTCGCGAGTCATTCTCGAGGAAGGTTTGCGTGGGCGTCGCGTCGCAAACAACCGACTAGTGACCATTAGCACAGGATGTCGCAGGCTCGAATTATATATGTCGTAGTGTACCAAGTGACGTTCAGGTCTCTAAATATTTGATACTACACGTCGATATGTCTTACGACTTAGCCCTTATCCGCACGAGAGTTTTTGTAACGTGCTTAAAGAAGCGTTGAAATGGAACATATGGATTCCCAAGTTTATGTTCACATGGCAGCGCTTTTAGAAAGCGATGATTTTTTATCGAACAATGTTATTTTCAACGCTATATATGTATGTACACACACGCTATGTTTTTGTATTGATGATACTTAAAAGGCGCCAACGGCTTAGAGTTTTCTTAATACATTAGCCCTCGTTCGCACGAGTGTTAAAAAAGCTTTGTATTAAATCTGGGCGTTGGAGTTTTTTTTGCGTCGTTGCTACAAAAATTCAGCGTAAAGTATATATGTATATTGCGTTGATGTTACAACATTGCTATATAAAAAATCGTTGAGTTATAAAAGCCCTGCGGTGTAAACATACGCTTGAAAATCCATATATAAATAAATATATATATACAGGACTATATGACACACTGACGTCTGTTTCTAAAGTAGACAACTTCATGCCTGTGTTTTAGGTAACAGCCGCACACAAATATATTTTTTTTAGTAATATATAAATACATACATATGGATAATACACCCAGACTCGAGGTGGGAATCGAACCCACGACCCCCAAAATTTTACTCATTCACTGCTATGTATAGACTCTTTGTGAGATTTCAGCGTGACTCGTTGGGCAAAACTCTTATCACATAAGTCACACTGATAAGGTTTCTCTCCCGTGTGTGTTCGTATGTGTTTTTCCAAGTCGCCTTTAGTGGAAAACTTTTTTACACACTTCTCTATGGGGCACCCATAGTTTTTCTTGTGAAGTCTGCCGTGTAGATAAAACTTTTTCCTGTCGCTGAATTTTTTCGCGCACGTCTGTAAACAGTAGAGAAGATTCGAAAGATATTTTTGGAGTTTACTCCTTAAGAAATGATATAAGGCCACTGGTATGAAAAAATATTGGTAGTGAAAAACTAATGTGCCAGATGTTATGCGTTTCTGTGTTACGTACTGTGTTCCAGAAGAGAATATACCATAAAACTATTAAAAAAAACAATAAAGAAATATATTTTTTGGACAAAAATTTCATCAAAATCCGTCCAGCCGTTTAAGAATTCAAGTGCGTCTACTTTTACAATCAAATAAAATGACTTTCAATTTGGTTTTAACCTATATAGGGAGAAAAGGTCATATAATATGGAATCATCAAAACCCCGGGATGTACAAAGATGAATTTTTGGCAAGGAAGCAATTTACGGCTTTTAGACATCCGGTAAAGAAGGATTTTTGATAGGGCCAGATTAAAGAAAGCTAAGGGCTCTCTCAAACCGGATGAAGTCGTGGGAAACAGCTATTTAAATACATAATCGAAAACGAAACAATAATTGACATACTAACACTGCATTTATACTCAGTGTTGCCATCTTCATACTTCTTTCTTTTATTACTGATCGGGTTTTGAGAGCTGTCCGCTTGTGTATCGTCACATTTTATGAGCGATTCCTGTAACCCAATAATATATTAAGTTAAAACCGGTTATTACGACATCAAAGGACCCTATAAGTGAGGACGCTATATCCGATAAACATTTTTTTATAACAAAGTATTAAACATTATTAGTGTTGAAAATCGTTAATCGATAATTTTGGAATGTTGTCGTTATTATTCTAAGAAAAAAATGACTATATTGGTTAGGGGTCATCAAAGCGTGTCCAGCGGGCCGCATGTGGCCCGTGACTGTTTTGCAAAAGTAGGTAATAATTCTTATAAATAAACAATAATTATTTATAAGAATTAGACCTTCTAACACACGAGCGCAATGTTTTATGATGATGCTTTAAAATTTAAATAAAAAAAAAAACACAATATGAACTAAAATTTAGTATTTTTAGTGTCGTTTTTAATGTATGCTTACATAAATAGATAATTAGACACCTATTTCAAATAATTATTTAACAACTGTAGCCCGCCCACATCCTACTTCTTAACGATGTGGCCCTGGCCTCATTGTTTAAAAATGTGTCCCTTTCCTGTTAAAATGTTCTCAAACGAAAACTATTTGAATAAAATGTTAGTTGGTCGTTATAACTGAATATTATCATGTATCTGACGTTGTTATAAGCGCTATGTTTACATAGGCATTTCAATGGAGATTGCTTCGGTACTTTTCGTTATAAACGATCCGACACTGTAACCGATGTCGTTATATTCGAGTTTAACTGTACATATATTTTATAATAAGGATATCAGAGAGACGAATATCTTAGCATTCCATGGATTCATAGTGTGGGTGTTGGGTCCATCACGTTGCAGAGGAACGAACCATAGCAGTGCCCGGGACTTGTGGCCCAGGTGTAGGTTTAAGAGCGCGCTCTTTATAGTGATCACTAACACTCAGGAAGGCTATAAGCTATATACCGTCACACAAAAAAATTTCGCATAATTTTACGCGGAGAAAGTCGCGGTTAACAACTATTGAGGTATAAACCTAACACACAAAACAACTACATAGTTTAAGTAAAAAATACTGTTAGAAAGTTTTAAACTTTCTTTATAAGATATATAATAAAAGATCTCAGAGCAGTTTCGAAGCGTAGCAGGTGCTAATTGTAAATGCATAATATGTAAATTAAGTTATGTTTATCGTTTCGCCTATGGAGATGAACTAATCAATATAATTAGGTCATATAATTTGTTGATATTGCGCAATAAATTGTAGAAATCTTACCTTATATGTTCTAAAATTAAAAATTAACAGAAAACATCTTTATGTTCTTTTCAATGAAACATACTAAAACGGGAGTAAATGCTGCTCAAGAGAAGTTCTAATAGTACTTTACTATTCAAACAATTGCTTCAGATTTTATTTAAAGCAAATTTTATGTTATGTCTATATACGAATGGCCTTTTGATATATATGTATATTACTGAGATATATAGAATATTATGGCGCCAAAACTTTGACAGGTCGAATAGTAAACGTTATAAGAATTAACACTGAACGAAATATAAAACCCTCGAATTGAGTCATTGAATCTAACGTTGTCCTATAAAGACTCTATAAGTCCAGCAGCTTGGGGTTCCACTGACATTATGAACATGTGTAATAACCTGTGTGTTTCTGTGCCACCGGCGACGAATGGAAGAGCTTGCTGAAAATCAGCGCTGCTTTCATACCTTTCTTGGGTCCTTTTGTTTTAGTTGTTACTTGAATGTTAACTTTTATTTCTTTCCATATTTGCTCTGGTTATTGTAACGATTATGGTAGCAATAAATGATCTTTTTATTTATTTATTTAATATACATAAGAATTAAAGGAGGGTAGTTGTTCATAAAGGTATAAATAGATTGACACGCAAGTGGGCGGAGTAGTTGTATTACAACCGTGAACTGGGTAACTACTATCAAGGCACTTTGTGCTCAGTGTTAATATTGCACGTGCATACTCTAGGTGGTGAAAACATCATAACAATGTATTTGTGTATATAATAAACAATCACAGTATAAAAAAACGATGAGATATGAGTATAATAAACCAAAAACTAGAATAATTAATTATTTTAGTTCAATATTTAGAATAAAACTCAAATACTCAAACATTGTGTAAAAGTAAATAAACATTCATCTTGTTTTATATTAAAATCATAATTTAACTTTGGCTCAAATATTAGTTTAATTACTTTATGCAAGATTTTTTTTAATAAAGTTACATTAAATCCAATTTAAAAACCAATTTAAAAGCATGTCATGGAAAAATTTAAAAGTTTGTTATAAAAGCATACAGAAAATTCGCCTTTGAATGAGTTATTAATTTTACGAAGTCTAACAGAGAGCGCAATAAACTAAGGAAAATACAAAATTTTGTATATAGAAATAAAATTACTGAGAGAGGTAATTAGTGCTCTAAGTTTTAAAGGACGTTTAATATGATTTGCCTCGAGCAAAGAACAATTTTGCCTAAGGGCATACTCCTACCTCGCTTGGTTGAAATATCTTCTTTGAAGTGGTGGAACTTACCGTAAGTAACGAAGTTTCAAAATATCCAGTTTATCTTACTTAGTTTCCAAAAGTTATATATATTTTAAATCAGTACCTCAAATAGTAATTAATGGCTTCAAAACGTTGAGACTTGTGGTAGGAGATTTTGCGCAATACTTGAGCGTCTCATTTTTGTATTTTTAACTAAAATAGGTTTTTGTAAAAAAGGCAAAGAAATATCATTCATCTCTTCTTTAACTATAATTCCTAGAAGTATAAGTTCTATCAATATAAATACAAATGAAATTCCGCAACATATGTACGCGCATGACTTTCAAACGACTGTCCCAAATTGGATCATTATTTTCTATTGTGTTCATTATTAACAGTACAGGGTTGTAAAACTAAAACGTTTTTGTCTCTTTGTTTATTTCCGAAATGGCTGGATATTTTACAATGAGGAAGAACTTAAAAGGTTATTTATCATTGGTGAATACATTCTACACCAGCGGCATTTCGATGTGTCTTCGAACGATTATTTGATGTTTACTATTGGCCACTTCTCAACTAGTCTCTCATAGGAGATGGTCCGCCTTCTATTCTAATCTCCATATTTATAAAATTCAACGTATGTAACATCTTTAGGAAGGTAAAAATGAAACGAAATAAATTATTGTTGTTGGTATTTTATTTTAATTACATTTTCTTCATTACAGTGACTTTCATTTCTACAAGTACCATACCTGTTACAAACCGTCCGAGTCGATAACCAATCAAACCGATTATCGTTTCCAACGCTTCGCCGGTCCGGGCTTCGATGAAGTCGGAACTCTTCCCATCCCTAGCGACTCGCAGATTCGGAATTTTAAAGAAAAAGCATTTCGGAAGCCCGCGACAATTAAAGAGAAATTTAAAAAGAAAAAGTGAATATACATTTTGATAAGCTAGTTTTTTTAAATAATATTTTTTGTAGAATTTTATATTGTTTTTTTATTTAATAAATTACTTTGACAGATCCACTTATTTCATTTTGCGTATCACTACAATAAAGTTCGCATAGATTCTTTTTGGAGTCACACTTTTACAAATAAGAGTAAAAATTTAAATCCGTATCAGTAAAAACAGTTGCAATAAATATGAAGTCCCAGTTATGAACTATATTTTAATACGTGAAGCGGAAACTTTCGGTATCATATTACGAAAATCGCGCGGACGGATGAGTATGAAATTTGGTACAATTACACTTTATGGATGGTGTGCGAATGCTAATATTATTATAAAATATGCATTATAAATGTACATATTAAACTGTTCAAATAAAACCTCTCGCACACCAATGCCCAACGATTTACACACTCATGTGTACATTTTACTAAATGAATATGTCAAAGAGGAGTCAAAATACTAATTGTCCATTATTTTTTTTGTACAAAGAATATAAATTTCGAAGCCACTTTCCAAATCTTTCAATCAACAGAAATTTTATAAATTACCTAGATGATAAGATGTTATTTTCTTTTCTTTGTGCGAAATGGATGGAAGTTGATTACACATTACAGAAATTACATTTAGGAACGACACTTTTTATAAGTAAACTATGGACTAATTACCGGAACTCCAGCAGTTTTTTGAAATTAAACTTTAACCAGCTTAACTTCGGAAGTAAGCTGCTGAAAGCGCGTTACAAAAAGTGTGATTAAGCGCGAAGATTTCATTTCCTTCTTGAAAATTTTATGAATTAATATTTTATTTTATACATTAAATATTCTCCGTTTAATATAAATTCATTTTAAAGTTCAATTATAGATATATAAAATAGAGCTAATAAAGTTTTACTTTAGTTGTGTGGTTTAATTCTAAAGCATGCTCATTTTTTAGGGTTCCGTAGTATTACAAGAAACCCTTATAATTTCGCTCTGTCCGTCCGTCTGTCTGCCGGTAAGGTGCCCCCCCTCCCTCCAGACAGACGGACGGACAGACAGAGCGAAATTATAAAGGTTCCTTGTAGTTCTGTGCAACCCTAAAACTAAAAATATATATTTATAAGAAACTTCATAAGAAAATCACTGAAATAGCCTGGCTGGTTTCGTCTCTTTGAATATATAATGTAAGCTTCGTCGAGTGTTGTCAATAGGACAGGAAAGAATCGAACCTTTAAACCAGGGAAATCAATCAAATACGAGTATTTGTGGAGTACTGTGAAGAGATGCTGCAGGTTTTAATATTATGATATCTCTGAATATATTTATTTATTTACTGGCTGTACCATTTCTATGATTTTGTTACTTTTTTTTAATTATTTTTCTAAAACTAAAGCAGCTTGTGCTGCTCCTCGCAACATCAGCTATCTGCTAGTAAAAGTCCCATCAAAGTCTGTTTCGGCGATGACCCGAAACAAACAGACAGACAGACAATTTTTTTTAAGTTGCGTTTTTGTTATGGTACATTGTATATTACTATGCAAGTGTAGGTAGAAATTTGCTAAAATGGCGAGAAAAAGGACGCCCATGACATATTAAAGTACTTTGCTAAATACTAAATCCGCGAATGATTTTTCGCGGCGATGATTTTCCGCGAACATTTCATTCGCGGATTTAAGCAATGTAGTTTAGTATTTTATGTATGTCATGGATTTCCGCACAGTAACACCTGATTCTATCTATACTAATGTATAAAGCTGAAGAGTTTGTTTGTTTGTTTGTTTGTTAGAACGCGCTGATCTCAGGAAGTACAGATCCGATTTGAAAAAATCTTTCACCGTTAGATAAGTCACTTAACGAGGAAGGCTATAGGCTATATATCATCACGCTAAGTCCAATAGGAGCGGAGCACCAATGAAGAACGTTTCAAAATCGAGGGTTCTTTTTCCCATTTGAGAGCTTCCGCTGCGTGCGCCGCGTAAATGGTTAAAGTTTCGCATAGAGTCATGCATGACAAAATTTTTCCCCTTTAAAAGTTCTAAATAAAAGTCCGCGACAGCATACGTCTATCTTTTAAAGTTGGCTCAGTAAAACCTTTTTATGCTAAGCAAATTTGTTCTAGAATAATGCATTATTTGTGAAGGTCTTTTTATGAACATAATATTGGTCCTCATACAAAAACTATATTATAACCTGAAGCCGATAAGAGTGGCACACGCGGACGAAGCCATGGGGTACAACTAGTCAATTATAAAAAGGACATCGTTTGTTGAATATGAATAACCTTACAAATTAGGTCAGGTCTCTTATCGCGAGGGACGTACGCCAACACTAATCTCACAAATTAATGAAAGCTTACATATTTCTTTAGGTTAGCCTAGATTTTTCCACTGGAGGTTTGCTCAAAGCTTTTCAAATTCTTTGACCAATGAAATAAACCAGGTTTTTCGCGCCATCTCCGACGAGCTTTAAAAGCTAAAGCTTTTGCAAATTAATAAACCGTGCGTTGCAAACGCTTTGATTATGCAAATGCTTGTGAATTTTCACTATATGAAGTCAGTTTCTAGCAATTAGGTACTGGAGTGGAGAAAATGTGAAAAATATTCGCGATATATTTACCAAGTTGTTTCCGCTACACAGGGCCCGATAAATCGTTGCGATAAAACTGTACAGAGGTGCATGATATACTAAACTACTTTGCTTAAAACCGAATACGAGGGAAAATCGGTGTAAAGCTGCAACCCGAAAGCTACACCACCGAATCCGCCACCAAAGCACAGCACTGCACTGACTTTCCGATGTGCCTCAACGCCAACCTCCTCCGTGTTTCGGAAGGCACGTAAAACTGTTGGACCCGATTAATGTCACTTCGTGATATTATTCGTAAGGTTGTTGAGATTGTGGGGGTTCCGAGGATGACGTCAGATGGCAATCGGTCATCTTAACTCGCCCCACAGCCAAATCCTCAGCAATCCAAGCGGACCTTGGTACTTAACCGGGATAACGCTAGGAAATAAATTCGAGGCAAGCTAATAATTTTGATTTCTAGCATGTTGTGGAAACCTATAAGTGGGTTTATAATGTGCCATAATATCTATATGATTATGTATAATTTAAGTCCATATTGTATTACAGTCTGTTGGTACCCTAAATAAATAAAATAAAGAAAAAACTTGTCCCATACCTCTCCTATTATAACCCACCACGGAGCTGCAGACCTGGCTTGTGAGTAGCGGGGCTAAACGAACCCCAAATTTTTTTTTTATATTTTTTTTTTCAGAGATATGTTTATATTAGTACGTTATATTTATATGTTGTAGTTTAATGTTTAGAAAAAAAACAATAGTAATGCAGTAAGCAAAAACGCAGACAGCTGCCGATAAACGCTTTCACTACAGCTTGCCTATTTATGTACATATTTTGTTAAGCACTTAATAGTTAGAAAGTCCCACCAAAATGGGTTCTATTTTTGAAAATCTTATTTTTGTTTATAAATTTTAAAATTTCAACTTGCCTCAAATACATTTTTTTATATTTATTTCTATAATATTTTTGCACGCGTCTGGCAATGTTAAAACACCGTGTAAATCATCTGACTTATTTATTTTCTTATTCTTTAAACATTAAACTGCAACATATAGAAATTTCTAACTGCCTCAAACATATTATTGAAAAAGAAAAAATGATATTAAAAACAATTTAGGGGTTCATTTCGCCACGCTCCTCGCAAACCAGGTTTGCAGTTCCGTGTTGGGTTGTACTAGGTGAGGTATGGAACATGTTTTCAGCATTTCTCAAATAGGTACCCCAAAACTTGATGCCACCTCTCGGACTATAAAGTCAAACTGTCGCCGTTGACCTGCCTTGTTATCATAAACTCTCAGACGCCTTTAAAGGTTGACGATCCGGGGATGAGGAGGGTCAAGTTGAAATTATAATCAATTTTGTTTTGATTGCATTTTAAAATAGTTTGGAAAATACAAAGTGCACGCCCCATAACGCTAACACCAGGCATCAGGTGTTTACATATTGTTGCAACTATTATATAAAAAAAGTAAAAATATAAACATTATATTATTTTTGTATTCCTTAATTTTATTTCCGATATTTCTTTAATTCAGCAGTATTATTCTGTCAATTAATATTTGGATGCCGGAGCCAGAAATAACTCAGTGTTTGTATATTTATGTCCTTACAGATTACAAAGTTCTATAAAACTTTGCTCAGCTACACAAAGTCCCCGACCACACTACATGACCATTGAAATGATCATTCAAATGAAGCTATGTCTGGCTCCGGCATAGTAAAAACGAATACGTCAAATAGTATATTTGTTATTTAGTTTTGGAAATATAAATCTGCAATTAGAACCCGCCAGAAAACCGACAGGTTATCTGGCGGTAATAAATAGGCTTTCTAACACTGAAAGAATTTTTCAAATCGAACCTGAGTGCTTAGTGCGAGTTTTTCTAACTTTTACGCGTTGGTAAAGTTTACTTCAATTCGTATGGAAATTGATCAGTGTTACAACGTTACCGCTAGGCGGCGCTGATTAATCTCCATACAAATTTAAGTAAACTTTTCAAAGTCGTTAATAAGTTAATAAATCTTTATTTTCAGTCATGTTGGGAACACAAATAATATGGATAAAGCAGATCGGGGAGTAAGTCTAAGGTCTAAGGAGTCTTTAAGTAGCTTTTTTCCTGGATGCCTACCATTGGCCGCCGACGACCCGGCAGGCCGAGGAAAGGTGACACGATGATTTAGATACCTTTGCGGGAAGTTATGGATGAGATTGGGGCCCGGCAAGATGAAGGTGGATCAAGAAGGGCATTTGCCCAGCAGTGGGACAGAACAGGTTAACAAAAAAAGGAGCTTTAACATACCTGTGATATCTTCAAAGGAATATGCGTGTCGTCAATTTCGGGCAGTCGCGGAACCATCTGGTTCAGGTCGCAGCTTTTCCTCATCGTCTCTATCGCCTCCGCGAGAGCTTTCGCCTTTTCGATTCTACAATATACGGGAAATACAGATATTTTAATGTCCTCACATATTATAAAACAAAGTCCTCCGCAGCGTCTGTCTGTCAGTCTGTTCGCGATAAATTACTGAACGGAGTAACATGCGATTTTCACTAATAGATCAAGTATAATTAATAGTAAAAAAATATAAAAGCAAGGATGGTTTAAATGTATAATACAACAACTGGCAGGACAAGGTCTGATCGATGCACTAATTTTCTAGGAAAAAAAAAATAGCAGGTACGAGTCTTGGGATAATCAATCAATTTTATGGCATTTTCTTTCATTTTAACCTAAACATATAAATAAATGTCTGTTGGTAAGGTCGAAATTATATTATTTTACTCATTGCATATAAGAACAATGCAAATTGAAACATATATGACTGACTGTTTGTAACTAACAGGTTTATTCCGGGTGTTCTCCGAAACAGCTGGACCGATTTTGACGAAACTTTCATTGACTATCAGCTGATGTTACAAGGAATAATATAGGTTACTTAGCTTTTAACTAAAAAAATTGGATTTCGCACAAATAAATAAAAGCAATCACAATTTAACCAAGTCACTGAAATCAAGCGAAATTAAAGTGTGGACCAAGTCACGGGATGCAGCTAGTCTGAAGTCAAACTTACGGCAATAGGGGAACTCTTATGTCCATTTTCAGTTGTCTCGCCTTGATCGCCTTGTATACTGGCAACACCACTTGGCCGGGAATGGTCGGATCCTGTACGATTTTTTTAATTTAAATTTTATTTTAAAATTAAATTAAATTACAAGAGGTAAACGAGCAGGCAGCTAAGTACCTACCATACCCATGGACATCTACACGACCAGGGGGCAAGCAGATGCGTTGCTGGCCTTTAATGACGAGTTTAGGCCACCGGGAATTCTTACAAACCGAACGAACGGGAATAATATTATACGATTAAAGAATGCAATAAATGAGGAGCCAACGTTCGAGCAGGACAACGTCTGCCTGGTCTGCTAGTAGATAAATAAAAAATAAATATACTTACGCCGCCCCTTTTATCGGCAGCGTTCTGGTCGTTGGCTTGGAAGGTCAAATACACCTTTCTGGAAATTAAGTCAATATCACAATTATTGATGACGATGTTATATTTAATAATAATAATAAAGCTTTATTTATTTCCCTTACAGTATGTTTTTGTTAGCATAATTTTTAAAACTATGTTAGTGAATTTTGATTATAAGGGCCGCCATTTGCCGTAAAAGCCTCCTCCAAACTGCTCCAGTGAGTTTTATCTCTGGCTAACCTTGACCACGTTGTTCCAGCCACTTCACAAATGTCGTCATCCCATGTTACATTTACATTCCCGTCTTGTGTTAGTTTTCTCGCTAACGAAGTGCTTGTAAGTCTTGACATGTTTTCTTAGGCTTGATGGGTCTGTGTACCGTTTGTTGCATCCCGGCACCTTACAGCAATAGGGCTTGTCGACTGTATGAGTGCGAGTGTGCTTGAAACGGTCGCTGGAGTTTGAATACGCTTTTCCGCAACCCTGTGGACAAAGAGATGTTGCATTTAGATACATTTTTTTCTCATGCTGATGTTGTCTATACGTTTGTACATAAATATAAAGAAAATTCAAGTGTCCGTTACTTCGATTTTTATATAATACTAATTTCATGTTACTAAATATACGATACATAAAACAAAAACGCAAGTTAAAACATTTTTGTTTGCTTGTTCCTGGTAATCTCCGAAATTACTGGGCGAACGGAGTTGTCACTTCAGGCGCCTAGTCCCAGGAGCGCCAAATCCGAGAGTCGCCCCTAGCAACTGGGGCGACTCTTGTCAGTCTAGCATTTCTGGATCCCGCCATAACATAACTTCGTTCATCTGATTTCTTGCTTGAAATGCATTGCGTTTCTTTCAAATATTCGTCTTTATTAATTCAAATCATTATTTTTATATTTCATTTTGGGCACAATATACTTGTGCCGCTGCCTATTCATAATGGACGCGATAATAATTTTTTTTTCGTTACGATTTGTGATGTAAATCATTATTCATTGTACAGGAAAATGCTTAAAGTATTAGAAAATATCGGCCTGCCACCTTTTTGTGGCAGCAACAACTGCTCAAAATTTAATCAGGTATTTCTCTGTGGATTATTACGTTCGTATGTTTTTGAAATAAATTAGGAGGATTAATTTAAGGCAAGTTACGCGAGAATCAGACAGACTTATCTCACAACTCCGCCCATCAGACAAGAACGTAGCGTGATTTAACCCGCACACCCGACACGTCCAAAATGCAATCAAGGTCGTCCTTATTTTTTGTAGAATATTTGTATGAATGAGATAAAATATTTTAAAATCGACAAAATACCAAACATATATATTTATATATATATATATATATAATTAAAGTTTATATTTTACTAACTGGTGATCTCTAAATTTTTTCTTGAATCAAAGCCAAATAATTATCATATTTTTATTTTCCGAATTCGATTATAAATTGAACGTCATTAAAATATAATAATGCGAAAATTACTCATTACTTTACAAATAAAAAAAAAAAATTAAAGTTTTTAAAATTAATGAATTCATGATCATCATCAAAGTTATCATCAGCAGCCTGCGGCAGCCATTCGGGGCCGTACAAGCGCGTTGTACGAGAATAATCCTACAACACGTTTTTACGTAATATCGAATATAAGTACCGTGTTAAAGGAGGGAGTACAGTAAAGTAACTGGGAAAGAAAATTCTTGTGCATTTATCCACCGAGTAAGGTAAGTAACGACAGAAAACCAGACCAGAGAAATCTATCAAGAGTAGAAGAGAATATAAACTTGATAACAGGTTTTTCTGTACTGAGTTATTTAGTAGATGCAGCTTAAGTAGACCGCTTTTTGCCACTTTCATCCAAAATAAATAAACTGTCTTTGAAATTGACTGTAAAGATAATAATTCTACGCGATAACGCCGAAAGCTTAGTCAAATTGTGCCACTCTATTACTTGTTCCGCGCTGTCCGTTGCGAGTTCGGCTAAGGCGGAACGTGACAATTACTCATGCTTTTTTGTGCGTGCAACCTGCGTTCATCGGTTTATAAGTCGTTACACGTCAATAACTCCTACTTTTTAGAATCTACAACGTTTCCCCACTTAGATTCGAAGGAAGATTTCTTTAAATTTTAAAACAACTAAGTCCACATTATTTTTTAATGTCTTCCAATTAAAAAAATTATAATTGTTTTCACTGAAAATTGTTTTTGCATGAAATATCCTTTGTGAATGTTTTAGAAGGTAATTAAGCGTCATCGAAAATTGCATTAGAAATGTAGTTTAGTTTTTGTGAAAATAAAGTTAATGCTTTTTTTATGATTCGATGCTCATGGACATCTGCACCACCTGGTGACTAGCCGACGCGTTGCCGGCCTTTAAAGACAAGATTAGGCCGCCGGGAAGTCTAACAAACCGAACGAAAGGCGAAAACAATACCATCACCTGTACGTGACAGCAGTGCCGCCCGTTCACGACGATCTTATGTAAGAAAGAGGGCTGGCGCATTTCGACTGCAGACCAAAAGGACTACAAGCGTGGCGCCATCTCTAATTAGATAATCAGGAGTAAAGGAACGAGATGAAGTAAAGGATATAAAGGTAGATGAAGAGGAGAGAAAGAATGCGGATACTACTGTCACAGATGATGCAGGAGTAAAAATAGCAGCTAGAGTATTCCAGGATCACGTACCCGTGGTGGATCTGACTAGTTATCGGACAGATAAGGAGGAAGATCCGCTCCCTGGAGACAAAAAAATTGAATTTTTCTAATATACCTTATCAATTTTTACAGTACTTTTTGTGTAAACCGTCTAGAGTACTTGAAGCATAGACAATACGTATATGCTTCAAGTTTTCTCGATATTTAATATTCAAAAAAACTTAATAGTTGTTAAAACAAGTTATGTATAAGTTATACGCATAAAGAAAATAATAGACACTAGCTGTTTCCCTCGACTGCGTCCGCATAATCTTGCTAGAGCCCGAAGACAAACTACCTTGCTGCCAAATTTCATCCTTGTACGTCCCGTGATTTTTAATATTTCGTGTAAGATGACATTTCGCTTTTATACGATATAGATGTTTCTATTATTATATTTCCAATGAATTTTCCAAACAAATCTTCCATCTTCACTCTCTGTTAGAGCTTACACAGTTCATTGCCTCTATTTGTTATACAATGATTTCTTTTGCGAGCCCTTCTAAAGCCATTTGCGTGAACTCAGCCGTCCGCCATTGTTGTGTGAATGAATTGCCTTAAATTAGTAACGAGGAAATCAATGTTGGGTAAAAGATTTATTCAAGTGGAATTGTGTCTCGGAAGATGTACGACCACGCGTATACAAATCAACGGTCCCATACGAATTGACACGTTGATAAATGTTTTTTCAGTGCTGGCACGCACCATGTGAAACTACTGCTAATAGATTTAAATTGTTAAATAAAAATTGCTCTTTGTAATACAAGTGTCTGTACACTGGTTACATAATTGTTTATTTTGCATTAGTCTATAAACATAAAGAAACAGGGCATATATCATGAAAATGATTTTCGAAACCGCGGGACGTACAAGGACAAAATCTGAGAACGGATTTTTTATATAGGGCCAGATTAAGAATGGCTAAAGGTTTCGCAAGATAAATTAAACGCGAACGAAGCCGCGTGAACCGCTCGTATAACATACGAATGTGCTATAAGATTAATTTTGCTACTTTTTTCATGCGAAAAAGGGTACAAACGGCCTAGGGTACATGATTATTTGCAACTATGCCCATAGACAACTTCAGTACCAGAGGGCTATCAGCTCTACCAACCTTTAGGTTAAAGGATTATTTTTTTATGTCATAGTAAAATAAAGGCGCGTTAAAAGTTTGTTAACTTTTAAAGGTTGGGAGTAATGTATTCTGAAGTCATATATATTGTAAGCCTCTTCAATTTTTATTAAGGTTCCGTAGTACTACAAGGCACAATTTTATTTTCGCTCTGTCCGTCCTTCCGTCTGTCCGTCTGTCTGTTTGTCCGCAAAGTGGTCCCCCCACCCTACCATTACCAAACTATTAGACGTAGAGACTTGAAATTTTCCAAGTTGATAGAACATGCTAAAAACTCATTATAAAAATTATTTTGAACGAAATCGGATAACAACTTTTGATGTATACGTTTATATCGTATCAGATACAGAACCCGTCTATATAAGCGTGTCTTGACACCCTTTTGGCCGTTTTTGTTTCTATTAATGTTTTAATCGTTCAATTGTAAATAGATTGCGTTTTAAGCTCTTAAAACCGTACGTAATTGACTTTTAAATTTTGTACGCGAATTGTTTCCCTACATTGAATATCAATTCGTTTCGTAAATAATACAAGGCACAGTTTTTGACATACAAAAATGTATGTATATTTTTGTTAAACATTATTTTATGTTAAATAAGAAATGTTTACATTTGGACAGAAAATAAATCTTTATCTCTTGAGCAAAAATTTTAAGTAGAAACTTCTTAAGACTTGCTGGGCATTTTTTTGAGATGATGGTGTGACTCATATAAAAAGGTAGTATAACTTGAACTGCGCATAGTTAGTTCCTCTCTCTGGATCTTTAACATAGTGGAACGGCTATTCTTCTTCTTCTTCAGTCGTTTCCTCATTACTGAGGATCGTGACTCCTCATTGATAAAACACGTGTGATGGTCTTCCTCCAATTTGTCCGGTCCTCGGCCTGGCTATATGCACAGTACAGAGGTGTATCGAGAGCTTCTTTCACCTGGTTCGACCAACGCCTCGGGTTACGTCCGCGTGACCTCTTTCCTATATGTGTAACATAAATGCATACGCATTTAAGTTAATTTCAGCTTATTTATATATTTTTACTTACAATACATAATCGACTATACAGTCAAGGGAGGAGTGTAAAGAAAATGTATTACACTTTTACCTATCACTTATTCAAAATCTTAAAGTGGCACTTGCTTCGTGCCATGCATACTTTATTGAACGGTAAAAATAAGCAATGAATTTCTTGAGTAAACCCATTATTGGTACTTGTAACGCTGAAAGCAGTCGCGTGTCGTAATTTTTGTTTACTTCACGCCTTTTTTATTTAATATATGACGCAATTTGGGGAAATAATCTTGACTTGTTATAATTTTTTTTTTAAAGAGGAACTTTACTCTGTGTGTTCCGATATACACTGCGAGCACTGTAAGCTGTGACGTCAATTTCGTATTCTGTAAAGACGTTGTTTTTTCCTTTGTTATACTGGTTCCAGTTTAAAACAGAACGCGGTCTAGTATACTGACATCCCCATTAAATTATTCAATTTTCATTTCACTTCAATTTTACAAAAACACGATTTTAAAATCCCGCGATTTGCCTTCACCCACGATATTTTAATATTATAATACTGTCAATTGTTAAATTTAACTTAACTTTTTTTAGCAAGAGCCGCTCTGCTTTTGATAGATCACATAGAGAAGGTTTTTACAAAAGAAAAATTAAGTATAGTTCGGAAAGTTAAAATATTTAAGTATACTTAACCACTATATTCAATTGTTGCTAATGTAACGGGAACTGTGGCGGGTACGGGGACGGGAACTGGAACGGGGACGGGGACGGGGACTTTGGAATTACAACAACTTACGTGGGAGGTCTTGATATAAACATAAATGAAAGGTCACCTATCAGGGAATCTCGAAAACCTCGGGACGCACAAAGATCAAATTTAGCTGGGAGATAGTTTATAATATGCATTTAAACTTCCGCTGGGAATTGGTTTTTGATAAGGCCTGATTAAGTGAGGTAAAAGGGTTCTTGTAAATTGAATTTTATGCGGACGAAGTCGCGGTAGCCAGCTAGTGATGAATGACCATGTAATAAACAGTATAATAAATTCTTCCGTATATTTCATCTATTTAATTCGAATCCTACTTAAGTATTCTTACTGTTACCGATTTTTACTTATAACTACTCCAAATTTACTCACGCTGAGTTTGTTTCACTTTTTATTTACATCACTTTTTATTTAGTCAAAAATAAAAGTATACCAGTGCTCGACTACCACATGTCTACTATTCCCGAGGGATACAAGAAAACTTTTAGATAGTCGTCCAGAGAATTAAGGCCAGGCAGAATTTCGACAGTAATGTTTCGTAGTGTGCAAATAACCACGTGTACTCTTAAAAAGACGTTGTTTTCGAATACACGTACAGTATAATTAAATTTTTGTATAGATACATTTTGTTCTATTGTAAACACAAAGTTGAATTTTATTTATGTTATAGATAGCTTATATAAGTGGCGACACTTTACAATGACTGCAAGGTGTGTTTCTATTAAATCCTCCTTAACCTGTTTGAAACAATTTTGGCCATTAGCTAGACAGGATATTGTAATGACTAAACTGAGCTTTGAAGTACGCCGCTCGTTCATGTTGCAAATAGGTGGTTTTCATAATTTTTGCAAATTTCTCATTTTATTTACACGCTTTTGTCTATAAGGTGCTGCGTAAACGTTGACACTTTTTGTTGCCGACACACAACACACAACACTTATTAATCGTCGTGAATATGTGATAATTGGAAGCAACTGGACGCAAAGCCTAATTACGTATGTGGGAGGGAGTGGAGAATTTTATACTGGTTCTTTAAAAACAAATATTCGTCGGTGGCTTATATCTGACACCGGACACGAAAGCGACCACGTTTGCGCCCTGCCTAAATATTCTCTAATAACCTTGCTTTAAATGTAAACTAGAAATATTCATGGTATGTTTAATAATGTCATTTCTCACCCGTAAACGTAGAAACTGCGGAAAAATCTAAATGGGTTTATGATACACTGGTGATGTAATTACTTTAAAAAAAAACTAGAAATGTGATTATATAAGTCCGAAGGTTTCTGGAATAGAAATGGAATATTGAGTACCAACAGTTTTAAAGTTCGACTTACTTTAATGTAATGAACTAGCGGTGCTCGCGACTACGTTCGCGTAAAATTAGGTAAACAAATAGATTAAATTTTAGCGTGACGATATATAGCATATAGCCTTCCTCAATAAATGGGCTATCTAACACTGAAATAATTTCTCAATTCGGACCAGTAGTTCCTGAGATTAGCGCATTCAAACATACAAACAAATAAACTCTTTAGCTTTATATATTAGTATAGATAATAATTAAAAAATTAAAATGTTTTAGAAGTTTAAGTTATTTCCCATGGCAAAAAAATCTATAATATGAAATTATTATTGATATAGATCAAGTGGTTATTTCATAGAAAAGCTTGATAGGTTTTTTTAACATGTAGACACTAGCATTCGATGAAAGGTAAAGTATAAAATAATAAATATATACCAGCTTGAATACGTTCTGGTTGATACCCCCAACCAATAAATGGGTGACCCATTCTAGCACTGGTTTGTATTTGACATCCGACCCCCTCCGTGTTTCGGAAGGCACGTAAAACAGTGGGTCTCGATTAATGTCACTTTGTGATATTAGTCGTAAGGTTGTAGCGATCGTGGGGTTTCCGAGGATGACGACGTCAGATGGCAATCAGTTATCTTAACTCGCCCCACACCCACATTCTCTACAATCTAAGCGGATCCTGGTATTAGACCAGGATAACGCTAGGCAGAGGAAGAAGTGTCTCATAAACGTCTGAAAACTGGTAGCTACTGTGGTAAGCCGTCTGCCTTTGCCTATTGTAACGTTTCTATAAAAATATCCGCAAGTAACATCATAAATTTTTTTCAGGAAGCTAATTCTAATTGACAACACTGAAGATGTCATATTGAGTGCAGAATTCTGTTCGAAGAGTTGTGCTGAAACATGGAAGACTGGGAAAAATGTTCTGTTTTGGAGATTCGTGTGATTTATTAAGAATAATAAACTGTTTAATTTTTAATTTATTTATTTTACGACTAATTAACGATGACGATTAGTGACAATAACGTATAAATTCTTTATCTAACTAAACATAATTGGAGAAATATATTGAAGTAAAAAAAAAGATTTCAAAGCTATATTTATTAAAGTTTACGGCAAATTTTTATTACTTATGTGTTTCCATTTTTGATAAAGTAGTAATTATCAATGTTTATTCTCATTACTGTCTTCTCCATTACCCGTAATACTGGCATAATATTTTTAATATATATGAGTATAATGCCGGAGCCAGACATAGCTTCAATTGAATGATCGTGTAGCGTGGCCGGAGACTTTGTGTCGCTTCACAACTTTTCGTAGTACTTTGTAGTCTTCAAGGACAAAAATGTACAAACACTGAGCGATGTCGGGCTCCGGCATAAGAACAATTGAAAAATATTGTAATCTTTCAGTTTTCCATTCGATATATAAATATCATATGACAACTGAAAGTCTTGAATTTCTTAGAAAGAATTTCTATTATAATTAATATATTAAATCATATTAGCAACCATAAGCGATGTTCTCGCCGCGTACATCACAATTGAATGATGAAATTAAACGTACTCAAGAGACAGCTGAATCCTTCATTTCACACGGTTACTTCCTTGGACACAAATGCTTTTTGCCAAAAAGCAAAGTATCGAGTTCTGAAATAAAATGCAGTAAACTGAGACAATTCATATTGGACCTTACCACTGTACAACTGGCGGACGTTAGGGCACGAAGACTTTACAAGTAAGCACTTAATTTACCTTACCTTACCCAATATCAGGTATTTTTTGTGCAAGTCCATTTATTACGAGTATTAAACATGGGCAGATATAATTTACTTAAAAATCATTTTTTTTTATTAAAAATATAAAGACGTTATGTTCTGTCAAATAAGACAACAATAAATGAACCTAAACCTTTTATATGACCATATTCTCTAAAACCCTAATTGCACCTTAAGTTGGAATTCAAGACAGTTTATCTAATATATAAAATTTTCTTGTCACAGACCCAGTATCTGTAGACAAACTCCTCTGAAACGGCTCCATCGGTTATTTTTTAAAATCACTAAGTGATAAGGATCGTACACGCGGTCGAAGTCGCTGTGTACAGCTAGTTATATAATTCTTAATTTACAATTTTTGGTAATTATTCAGTTTGAGGACATTTCCCAAAAATGCATATTTGTAATAATTTATTTTCGCGAAGTAGTTTGCACTCTAATGAGTAATAGACCGCCGGGTATTCACGGATTTGAGCAAAGTAATTTAGTTTTCCATGAATTTATTTATTTTTGTAATTTAATTAAGTGGCAACATATATAAAAAACTCGTATATTTTCCACCTTCCATTTTATGGATATACATCTCCCAAGCTTGTTAGTATGCGTTAATTCTTTTGTATATGGGCCCCTTTTCAGGTGAAGGCCACCAGGGAAGTCCCACAAACCGAACGAAACACGACAACAATACCATCACTTGACGGGACAGCATTGCCGCCAGTTCACGCCGATCGATGTGTAGTGCACGTTATTAAGGGTACAAAAAAGTAACATATTAAAAAAAAAAAAACAAGAATACCTAGTTTTATGCGGACGAAGTCGAGGGTAACAGCTAGTTTTGTGTATATTTTTATATACTGTTATCTATGTTTCAGTACCATCTGAATTGAATAACATGATGAATAGCTCAATGCAAGCTATGTCAAAATTTATGGGTAAGTCTGCATACATATTTACCGGATTTAATACAGATTTGATTTGGTTAGATCGGATTACATGCAGTCTTTAAAGAAGGACATTAAAAAACTTCAACAGATTTTAGATTCAGGCTTTATAGATGATATCTATTAAAAGCAGGAAAAATTTAATTACTTCGTATAAACCGCCATTTGAAAAAAACCGGCCCAAAGTTTTTAGGCCCGCTTCATACCGTGGCTTCAAATATTTGAACACTTGTATGGTCACTGAGTGTGGCGCGGTACTTAAAACTGTGTCCCACGACAAATTCGGTGTTCAAATATTTGTAGCTATAACGTAGCACCCGTTTAAGACGAATGCTATAGTTTTTCATGTCACATGTATGAAGTGTAGAGACAAAGTGGTATATCTTATGATGGGTTTGTAACGTCAAAAAGTATTCAAGAATATTTTCTTCTTATAATGATTAAATCTTGCAGTTATTTAACGACTTTATGTTAATAAAAGCGAATGAAATTTTTTCAGGGTAAATGATCACACATCACAAGAAAATATTTGCGTATTCGTATTGCGTAATCGTACACGAAATTTATCGAGCAAAATGGAATACTATGGAATATTGTCATTGAATATATAATTTTCGTGCATTTTATATAGTGTTTTTTCTTATCCCTTATTACTGTGATAATATGATCATCTCTTATGAATAAATAAACAAAATGAAATGGTGAATATAATATTTTCTGGCAGTCTGCTTTAACCGTGTTCGTATTTTTATACAAATACGGTTATCGTCGGTACGGTAGTCGTCGTAAATAAATAATTTCTGCAGATCTATAGAGATCAATAAAAATCGATGTCTCTCAAGGATACAAAAGTACTGAACTTATTTTGATAAAATTTCACGTTCATGTTGTAAGTATTATAGGTTTTAAGTAGCGCTATAACTTAGCGATTCGACTAAAATATTTGCTTATTTCTACAACACTTTTTGGATATCATAATTTGTTATACAACGTATCCCCAAATTGTATGCTAAACGGGAACCAGAGGATGGTCCTGGTCATGACTACTACGGCAAAAATAAATAAAAAATATGCCTCAATTTTTTCTTTGATTACGAAGAAAATAATTCTTTTTTCGAAAATTTACTTTTGTCATGATATTTTTAACTACAATGACAACAAATTTGGTAATATTACAGGTTTTTTTTTTATCGTTAAGCTAAAGAATACTGCCATTTACTAAAATCCCTATAAATATCAGAAACCGTGTAGGTTTTTTTGCACAAAAATCAATATACTTTATTTATTTCATTCAGAAATAGCAAGCAACACAAATAAACATAGTAACAAGCAATATCTGATATCTCTATTTAATTTAAATGTAAACACCTAACACTTACAGATGAATACTGAGGAAGGACGGAGCTCGCGTATTTTACTTGATTTACTATATTCGTCCTATTTAAATTAACAACAAAGAGAGAAAAAGACTTCAACATTTTCGCAACATATCACTCTATCAGGCATATAATATGATAAATTGTTTCTAATGTGGATATATTTGTGTTATTCAGTTATTACACTATTACATAAACACTCTGTATTGCGGTGCTATCACCACAAAACTAGTTTGTTTGCAAATAGAACATCGTAATTGTATTCGCAGCTTAAGTCTTGCCTTGACTAAAAATTTCAAAAATCGCAAGTGAACGATAAAAAATACTTAACCTCTTGGGTGTTTACGAAAACAGTTCCAAATTTGAAATTCTTATGGACCATAAATAGCTAAGCTGTGCGCTGTCCCTTTAGAAACGTGTGAATTTCTTTAGAAACTACGCTGTGCTATCAAGGTAAGCACTCCTAACATCAGTTTTCAAAAAAGCCAAATTGTAGTAGGAACGAGAGAACAATACAGACATTAAAATATTCATAGTATTTATTCTCTTCATTTAAAAATAAACTGGAAGTGACATGACTGTTTATTTCATTAAAAAAATAAAATAAATAGTAATGTCATATTCACTGTAGTTCACATATCATTCGTCGCCAAGTAACTGAACCATGTTGGATCATGTTATTTGAGGTCATCCAACATAATATAACAAAATAAATATTATCTTGGTAAGTTCTAGTAAAACAAACCAATTTAATGGACGTCAGTAGTTTGAGCACTTTTTATTTTAATGTATCAGAAAGGTTTTATAGATATGCAGTCTAAAAATGCACGACCCTTCACTAATTAATTGCAACGCTTGCTTGCGTGTGTGTAGTATAATAGCACTGTATTATTGTAAGCTGAAACGCAACCACGTACTGTAAACCAATGATATTGACGAGCTTGCGTGTTTGCGTCTACACACTATTTTGCATATAGAGGTGAACACTTTGGAGAGGCGTGCATTTTTAGCCTGTACGTATCCTAATACTATTTGTTTCCATTATAGAGATTAGAACATAAGGAGGACTATCTTCTTTGTGGGACTAGTTTAAAAGTGGCCATTTGTAAACAGCAAATTTTTGTCCGAAGATTCACCAAGATGGCGCTGGTGTAGAATGAATTGACTAATAGCCTTCCAGAACGGGGCAGTATGGTATGAATGTAGCAATGAATTGACTAATAATAACCTTTAAAATTCTTCCTCATTCTAATGTAGCATCCCCCCTTATTTGCTTATTTCGACGGAGAATTTAATACATTGAAATGGTCCTCCTTATATTCTTATCTCCATAGTTTCCGTATAATGAACTCAGTACATAGTTTTGATGTTTTAGTGGTTATATGTCAGTGAGCACGTGGGTATACTACTGACAAGTGACAATTCGTCAATGTCAGATTATATTATTAGTTGAAAAATGTCATCCAACCTTAAGTAGCGTGTGTGATTTTATATATCTTGGTGTTGTTTACTTTCATGAAAGAATTATTTGTCAATAAGTTTAAAATATTTCGTCTTAAATAAAATGGCAAAAATTAAAGTAAAAAAGAACAAAAAGCAAGATAGCCCCTTTTAAAAATAATGATAAGAGGCAAATGGGCTGACAGAACAGCGCTTAAAGCGCTTAAATTATCTACCGTGGGAGATAATTAGTTTGTGTTTGTGACATTTTTCTAAACGCGTTGTTTAATTAATTTCTTTTTGGTTAAATTATTGTGAGAAAGTTATATTTAATGTTACTTTGTGGCTGGTTATTTATTTTTTTAATTGAAATAGGATCGAATCTGCAAGAATATTATATTTATTTTATATGCACATATAAATAAAATAGCAGTATTTCTGTGTGATTTATATGAAACTGGCTGTTTCCCGCGACTTTGTCCGCGTAAATTTAGATTTGCCCTTACTCGTTATCTGGTTCTATCAAAAAATGCCGTTGTTAGCGGATGTCTTCAAACCTTAATCTATCCTTGCCAAATTTCATCTTTTTACGTTCCGCGGTTTTCGAGATTTCATGTAACGTGTCTTTTTGCTATTATAGGTACCTGTATAGGTAACAGACATCTCACCGAATACGCATCCTATCGGTTCAGTACATGATTTTAGACTCCCCCGTGGTGAAATTTTTCGTCGGCTTTTTCTTGAAATGTACAATTTTTTTACACTTTTTTTAACTGAACGCTGTATAACATCATTATTACTATCTGTCCCAATGCGATTTTAAATCAGAAACAAGTTTCTTCAATATTTTTACATCAAACCGCAATGTAAATAAAACTTAAAAGTACTTCGATCAGCTGTTTTTGCATGGCGTAACAGAGGTAGCGCGGCGCGGGTCGTTGACTTGTTTTGCGCGTCAACATTTTGTTGACGATCGCTTCCCAATGTTTACGATACATTGCGCGCTCAAGAATGGGATGAGGATGTCAATATTTATAACCTCTCATTTTCGAGATGAATAATTTTTGTGATTTTATTTAGGACATTAAATGTAGCCGTATCACAAAGTTTCGGTACGATGTCTTTTACACCCTGTATACATATACAGATGTATATTTTTACCATTTACAACAGAAGTTTTCTTTTTAAATTTCTTATGTTTCTTTTTTAAGTGGATAGTACTTGGTGAATTGAGTCCAGACAGTCATATAAAGAATTTTCTTTAATTAAACAAAATAATAATAATATAATAAATAAATACATAGTACTATCAACATATATTCGTCTATTCCTAAGGTTCTTAAGGTAGGTAACAACCGTCTAATATACATTTTTCTTGTATACAATATACAAATACATACTTAATACACCTACACTCGAGGCGAGAATCGAACTCACAAACCCGGAGTGAAAGACAAGGTCCTGCCAACTGCGCCAATGGGCCAGTCAAAGTTGCAAGTAATAGCAGCAGGTGGCCGGGTCTTAAGTTTGTCCCTTTTCTGGTCTAAAAAGGACCTTGACTGTTCTTCGTATTGATTCACATTTCTGTGAACGAGATGAATATATGTATTTAACGACTTCGACTTCTGAAAATCACTTAGAAGAGGTAACATGTCCTTACTTCCAACAATATACTGAGAAGACGTGTCTTTTTGGGGCATTACACTAATGTTTTAAGTTAACTTGGTTAGTTTAATTAAGTTTGTTTAATCTAGGTATATTATTTTTGTTTCTTTTTTGTAGTCTGATGTTACCAATAAACATCTTTCATTTCATATCATTATTTGTTTTATAAGTACTCATTCACACGTTAAAAATAAATAAAAATGAAATAATATAATATGGCTTCTTAACAATCTTAGTCTCTTTTATTTCTATTATCTTTAGGGTCAAAATTGATATAATATAACATATAATGTCACAAATAAATATTTGATTACAGGTAACGCTACGCTTACAGTCCTTTTGGTCTATAATAAAGCAGTATTTTACGTTTAGGGTTTTATTTGACAGCAATGATTTTATGTTACTTATTACATAAACAAAATAAGGCGGAACACAAAACACGCCGTCCATCTCAGAACCTCTGCGTGGCAGCAACCGACGGCACGTGTCAATAGGCGGTCGTAGGCGGAACGTCGTCCACCTACTATTCTCCTACGCGAAGAAAGCGCCGCGGCCTCTCTAATCTCACGCAACATTTCAGCTTCCCTCTTCTGCCGCATGACATCCTCCTAGAAGAAGGCTACCGCATGCCACTTAACTCATCATTAAAGGCCGGCAACGCATCTGCTAGCCTCCTGGTCGTGCAGATGTCCAAGGGCACCGGTGAGCAATTAGTTGACTGCTGCCTGCTCAGGCTTGGGCCACCGAGAACTCTCACAAACTGAACGAAACGCGAGAACAATACCATCACTTAACGTGACAGCATTGCCACCACTTCACGTCGATCTTATGTGAGAAAGAGGTAAAGATGGATAAGAACGATATAACGACTATAGTTCAAGTTTCTTAGGTTAATAGCAATAGTTAAACGCATAATTAATAGAAATGCCTAACTTATGCAAATGAAATCTAACAACTTTCCACTACGAAAACTATAAGTTTGAAAGATCAATTTATTCAATTCCGCGTAACTTGTGGCTAATAGCAGTTGAATCGCTATTGAAAATCCATTACTGTAGAAATGACTATTCCTCTATCATTTTTATTATCACCAGCCACTTGTCACAACTGTAATTGATCTGCCAAGGATCTGTAATGATACGATTCGTTATCGTCAGCTTCAATTCCTGGCACAAAAGCATTTTTAAAACAACCGTCCATCAAAGAATATATCTGTCTCGCTAATCGTTCCCTCATTATTGAGGATCGTGGTCACTTGGCATTCTGCAGCGAAAAATCTGTTGCCGGTTTCGGTCCGTAGTCGCTTTCACCTCCTCGAGAATCTTGTATCAGGCATACAAGATTCTCGAGGAGGTGGCATCCTTAATTTCGTCGGCCCATCTTTCTAGATGGGCCGGCCAAATTAGGAAGCCACCTCTGTGCTATACGAGTATAGTGTAGGTTGGCATACGTAATAGCATTTTCCAGGTGACCTACTCTGTATTTTTAGTATTTTTTAAATATTCCTTACAGCTTTCCTTTCTTTCTTTTATCTTAAAATTTTAGGAAATATTGAAAATAAAACAAAACAGAAATAGGCTCAACCGTTTTTCAGTTATAGCTAGAAACATTCCTAATTTAGGTTACATACCGACAGCAGCTTCACTTATTGGGTCCAAATTCTCTGCAAACCATCTACCTTTGGAATATAAAACCGAAATTTCGTCTAAATCGAGCCACTCCTGACAGAGGAGTACAGTGACAAAGGGTTGTAATTGTACACTCGATATTTTAAAAATGTGAATAATGAATTAAAAATATAATAAAAGAGGAGTCGATTATAACTACGTAATCACAATGATTACCTTTGTTGAGAACTTTTACATCTTTAAGCGATACTGAATTTTCGCCAATCATTACTAGGAATCAAATAAGCATTAGCAAAACAGATAACTGCAGATTAAATAGCCCGAGACGATACATTTCGCGTTCGTATACAAATGCGGTATTCTGATGAAGTGTTTGTTTGCGTTCAGCACAAAAGCTTAACAAGGCAACTTGCTCGGATTCGTGCATACAAAACTTGGTCGTTATTAATCTGGCGTCAGCAAGTTTATGCGGGCCGCTCCACCTTGCGATTCTTTTTCAATATACTTTCTGCTGTACACCGGAACGCCTCCATAAACGATAGTGGCGTACCACCGGCGCAGGCAAACCTGCACAAAAATCCGTCCGGGAAACCGTAACGTGGATGCCAGGTATAAGGGAAATATTATATGTTTTGAGCAGATATTACAATGTTATCTGTAGATAAATTCTCAATTTTGGCTTTTGTGCGTGACTCTATTGACACAAGGATACCTGTTTTCAAAATGTCTCCTTCATTATTTGTTCACAGTTATAGTGGGAAATGACTTCTTAGTTGTCGTTAGATGGCGCTGTACTGTAGTAGCAAGTTAAAACTTATAAGTATTTAAGTGTCATAATATACGTAACATTTTAAATGTATTGGCAAGGTATCTGAACTGTGAATTCTTTTTATTAATAAATACTTTTGAGTTTGAGTTTTGAGCTTTCTCAAAAGATACAGTCTCAAATTCTACGGTGGAATGACAAATGGTTGAACCATTTTTTAATTATTTATAAAGGCTTTTAAGCTCTATTTGATAATTGAAAAGTGGTGTGGTTAAGCAATGAATTATATTTTAAAACAAATTTTGTGCATTGTGTATTCAATTCGTATCCGTCAGCTTGCTGGTTATGCCAACAATCAATTCGATTGATGGCTCAACGTGCTTTCAGTAGCACGCAATGGATTAAGGAGCAACTGTTTATTCTATTCCCTTATCGAATATTAATCTTGGTTTATAAAAAAGAAAATTGTGTCAGTTGAAAATAATAAGGGTACCTATAAGTTGAAAACGTCAGGCAATAGTTGTTGATGGAACCATTCCACATGATGATAATACAATCGGCGTGAAGTGGCGGTAATACTGTCACGTCAAGTGATGGTATTGTTGTCGCGTTTCGTTCGGTTTGTGAGACTTACCAGTGGCCTAAACTCGTCATTAAGGCTGGCAACGCGTCTGCTTGCCTCCTGGTCGTGCAGATGTCCATGAACGTCAGTAGGCACTTTTAGACTGCTCGTTTGCCCCTTGTAACATAAAAAAAAATGTGACAGTAAGGAATACACATAAAAGCAACTCATTAGTTAACAATTAAATATTTAGAGAATACCGTGGCTCGGTCGATTATCCTACAAAATTAAAAACGCATGAGCTAGCTAATGGAATTATAATTGTAGCTGTGAGAAGCACCGCTGTTGCAACAAACATTTTCTCCAGTGAAACCGAGCAGAACGGAATACTGGTCGACCTCCTTTTACCTTTTCCTCATTTCTCTGCTGCTTTCAGATTTTATTAAAATTTTCTCCTTTTAATACTATTATAAGGTAAAATATATGAAAATAACAACTGTTACATTTGCAGTACTGTTTAAAAGAATTCCGCCTAGACTAAAATTTAATAAAAACAATGGCCAAAAGCGTGTCAAGACACGCTTATATATAAGGTTTCCACGTCTGATATGATAAACGTATTTGTTAAGTAACTTCAAAAGTTGTTGTCCGAATTCGTTCAGAATAATTTCCCGCGACGTTGTGTGCGTAAAATCATCTTGCAAAAGACCTCAGATCTCCTTAATCTGGCCCTATCGAAAAATCCACTCTTTAGGTATATCTACTTATTATGCCGGAGCCAGATATACCTCAGTGTAGAAGACTACAAAGTACTACAAAACTTTGGATAACATAATTTTGGATAACAATAAACATGTAAATGTTGATGGCTATTTTTGTACATAGTTTTAATAATTATATTTCATACACTAAACTATTTCATGAACTAAATAATGCTACGGATGACGACGACCGCAGTACAAACACTGAAAATCTCCATACAAACTATCTCACGCTAGCGAAGTTTCTACTTACGATTACTATATATAGACCTTCCGACGAACAACAGTCTGCGAGGCGCGGCAGCCCCAGGCAACTAGGCAACTACAATTAGCCCGGACATGAAGGTCTTCCTTTGCGATGGTTTGAGCATATCGATCTTCGCTCCCAAATTTCATTCCTCGCCGAAACCTTTCCACTATATATATATTGTTATGCCGTAATATCTCTATGTCAACCGGTTATTACGACATTGACTATTAAATAGAGACGCTATATCCGACAGTCTCTATATCCAATACACATTGTTTTCATCATTGATTGACTTTGTCCTTAATATTCTTTGAAAACGTTGATAACGTAGAAGCCACATTTCTTTGCAATATCTTTTTTTTTCACAATTTAAAATCTCTATATGATGGAATTTACTTTGCACAAAAAAGCATGATCCGAATTAAAATATAACGCAGTTATCTGCTACTGATAGATATGCGCACTAAATTAAATATTTCAAGATGAAATTGTTAAATTAGTGTTAGGTTAGATTTTGTAAAAAAAATTTTAGTTGAATGTTCTAGCCGAAAATCGACAGAAGTCCCTCGCTGTAACATATCGGATGTTTGCTTTAACCGAGGTTGTTATAAACGATAAGTTTACATAGGCATTTAAATAAGGTTTCGTCGTGGACCTTGACAGTTAGTCGCTAAAACCGGTCCGATGCTGAAACCAATGTCGTTATATTCGGTTTTGAATACTTTATTTAGTCGTACTTCTGGAAGTACGACTAAATAAAGTATTTGGCTTTGGAGAATATTTCTTTTCTTTTTTCAGTGTTTCAAGGTTTTAGCTTAGCTTTTCTGGCTCAGAATAATATTTTATACGCTCAGTGGTTGAACTTTGGTCATAAATAAAGGAAATGAAAGATAGCAAGATTTTTATTACGAAGAATAGATATTTCTTTTAACATATATTATAATAGAATAAAATAAAGAAAAACAATAAAACCAAAAATAAATATTGTAATGAATTATGAATGAAATCTCCATCTGAATTATTCATTCAGAGTTCTTTATAAAAACATTCTTTGTAACGGTGGACGCTAATAAAAACATATTATTAGTGAATGGAACTTAATAAAATCGCATACCACTAAAATAAGGGTCACTCCAGACTTGGGGAGCTGTTCCCCTGACATATGGACAACCGTGAATAATGAAGTTAACGGTGTGACAAGAAATAATAGCGGGATATTAATCCAGCAACTGCTGTTATAGTGAGGGTAAGTCGAAAATAGTACGCCGAAAATACAATGGTGAAATTGGAACGAGATCAAGATGTTTGGACGGCGACCATCTGGAAATATTAAAGTTTGTAATTACTAATTTTCATTTTAGTTTATTATTTGGTGAGCAAGTTGTAGCCTAATCAGTGGTCGGCTTTTGAGTCTATCGCTAAGTTAAGCAGTTCTTGCCGTGACTGGCTGACATATGGGTGACCTATTCTAACAATGGTTTCGATCGATCCGATCTTCTTCGTATTTCAGAAGGCACGTAAAAAGACGGCGTTGATGAATATGACGGAATGATATTAGTCTTCGTATTTCGGAGATTATGGGGATTCCGGGGATGACGTCAGAATTTAGTCGGTCATCCTAACCAACCCCATAGACACTTCCTCTGATATTTAAGCAGTTCCTGGTACTGGACCGGGATAACGCTTGGTAGATTTTCAAGCAGTTCTAACAATAGTCAATATTGAAGAAATTCTAGAGTATCTACAGAACCAAATAGGTGGCAGTTTTTTACCCTTTTACACTGCGTTCACACAGCGTCGTGTATAGCTCGCTGACGGATCGGTTTTTGTTGTGTCTCGAAACCAAATGCACGTATGAACGCGTATATTGAAATGCTACTGCCACTGAATCGGATACTGCAAAAACCGATCCGACAGGGAATTATACGCGACGCTGTGTGAACGCAGCGTTACATGAAGATTGTTAAAGAAATAGCGCAGGACTGAGACAAGTATCGCAAAATCGTGTCGAAGGCTAAAACTCATCTTGGGTTGGTGAGCCGCTCCAGTAAGTAATATGTAGCTATAATCGTAACTCTTCATCGTATTTCCATCCTTAAAAAGTACGTTATTGGAAAAACTCCGGATATCCTAGGTATAAACATATTTATGTGAAGGGCATATAACTGATAAGTACTAATATACTTTATCTGTGAAGTCATGGCCGCCATATCTAACGCCGAATTCATTATTATTTCCGATTATAATAATCATCGAATCATTAGATCTAACCACAATTTACGGAAAATAACCAAAGTCTTACATACTCACCAAGAAGTAGACTTCTCTAATAGATGTCTTTATTTATAACTGTTAGGACATACGCCATTGTCTGTTACTAGCGGAGGCTTTTACTTGTTGTCCCTGTTCTAGCTTCGTACTCGTTTTATAGGTAACACTGATATACATTCTTACATAAATATAATTTAAGCCTAAGTTATAATATATGCAATTATTTTTCCGAGGCATTTTACGGTAATAATTATCAGTTACAATCAGTACGGCCTGTATTCTGATAATTGAGTTAGATAGTGTGGTTAATATGTTTCACCTATATTTGAGTAAAGGAGTGTTTCTTAAATGACGCATCTAAGCAAATATACCTCATATTTTACAAATGCGGCACATTATAGCGGCCTACTGAGTCAATACCGAGTAATATTCAATGTGCTATATGAGAAAGAAGATTGTTGCAACCCAACACTAAGATAGTTGTCCATAAGCTGTACGAACTTAACCTTAATATTTCTTGGGAACGGTTTGCACGAGTGCACGTCTGAAAATAAATGCTCGGCCATGCATTGGTGGAAGTGTGGCGAACATGACATTGGTAATAATTTACGTGGTAAAAATCTTGTATCAGGAGATAAAGACTGCAATAAAGATAATAACATAAAGAAAAGAATTATTAAAGAGCTTAAAAATATGATAAAGAAACACGTGAAAGCGACACTTAAACAAACATCACGCACGAGCATCTTTAGTATTAGCCCTGCCCGCGACTCCGCGTCGTGGTTTCATTTTTTACCAGTATATTAATGCTATTTTTTGTGTCATAATTCCACAGGCTCTGGATGTGCGTACACAAGTAAAAACATTGGGAACAACTACACTGCTACTTAGAGGCAGAGGTGAAAAGTTAAAGAAGAATAGCGATTTAGTGAACAAGTAAAAAGTTTATACTGTAGGTTTTGTTGTGCTTGAACAGAAAGTGTAGAGTTTAGATTATTTGGAACAAAATTTCGCTTTGGATTATTTAAGTAATGAAATGACATATTTAACAATCTTATCTTTATTCTTTGAATCCCTGAGACCACTGTTTATAATTTGCGAAGTAATTCTTTCATATATTTAAGCCTTAGAAATCCCCGAACCCCAATCTGTAAAAAATAAATTCTAAAAAATTTAACATGCAAGTATAAAATGTATTTAAAATTTGTATGTTCGATACATTCAAGCAGGGATACATTTTTTGCGGATTTACAACTCAAGGTTTAATTGATATATCCTTGTATTTAATATTTATAGCATAATACATAAAAGTCCTGAATAGCAAAGAACGTTGTTGAAATAAGACAAGAAAAGTTATTTCAAATTAAACATTTATTATTGTAATAAAATACTAACATTATTGCGAACGATAAGCTAAACATGGTCCAAACGTTTTAAATTTACATCAGAGAACATCATTTCATTTTAATGGGTAACTGTGACGAGATAACTGAGCAACCCGCGCAATTATCTAGCTATCTCTTAGTCTCTACACGTGTTCCTACTTAGAGAGCCAGCCGCCGCACTAGCCGTACCCGAGTATGACTAAATTTATTAAAATGGTTAGAGTTTGTGAAGGAAGAACCGCTGATCCTTTCGCTCGGGTTAAAGTGACCGCTGGTGTGCCCAGAGGTTCGACGCTCTGCAGAAGCAGCGTATCCACAGCTGCGTAGGCTTCGTGAACGACACGCTACAACATGCACAAATATATATGTAACACTTATATTAATATAAACCGGAAAATTCGAGTTCTTCAAACTCACGCACTAAGCATTCCGTACCAGCAAGTAATACTTTACCAAGTTATTTTAAGATTTATACTTTTCTTATAATTGGCAAAGTCACTGTAATTTTTTTTGATGTAATTACAAATTTACGGTTTTCGGAAATTTTTCTATACTTGTATTTCAAAATTTAGCTAAATTTCATGATTCTGGGTCAACAGAAAGTACCCTATAGGTTTTCATACTCTTTCCGAATGTACTAGTATGAGAAATGCTATATAATTGATCATAGTTTTTGGTTGTTTTTAGACTTAGAAGGTTGGTTTTTTCACAGCTTCAAGGAATTACAGACATCAGTAATAAATAAAATAAAGATACACGTGAAGAGACACGTAAAGGACAATATAATGTAGTAAATAGTAAGTAACCCAACGTTCGGGAAGGACAACGCCTGCCGGGTCCGCTAGTATATTATATAATTAAAGATATATTTCCTTTCAAATTTTATTCCTTCCAAAGATAGGTTACCTGACATGGGCAAACTGGAAATTACATTTAAACTATTTGCTTATCTAGATAGTATACAAGAAAAATAAATTGCATGCACAGGAAATTTAAAGATAATAAAATACAACTATATTGAAAAACAAATCCTACCTCCATAACAAGTTTCGAATTATGAGAATCGGTAGGTCGGAACATCATGACAGTGTAAGTATTGTCTATGCCCAAGTGTCCGTCGACCCAATCGTCTATACCACCCGCGTAGAGTGCTGAAATTTATGAATATTAGATAAGCAATTATAATTAGAGATAGCGTCACGTTTTCAGTCTTTTGGTCAGCTTCCTTAAAGATCTGCAACAGATCTGCGAGCCTCCTGGTTGTGCAGATATTCATGGGCGTCGGTAGTGCCTTAAGTGAACCGCCTGCCCGTTAGCTCTTTGTAATAAAAAAAGCAAAATTCTCGCATGAGGAATATCCTAGGAAAAATATTTCCGTTTGTAATAAGTGCTCAGCCTAAAATCTTACGTAAGAATAAGCGTAAAGAGTATCTCAGAAGAAGCAGGTCAATTGGCAATGCCAATAGTAGGAAATAGTGCTAATTTGGCTGTATTTCTTTTAAACTATTGAAGTTCCTTAATATTTTATACAAATATACTATTTTATACAATATACAGTATAAATAAAATATTTTTGTTAAATTATGGGCCAGTCTCTATGTTTTATTATTAAGAATAATGACGATTCATGGCGATCAAGTTGGTTGGTTTACGTCAGAACCCATGCATTGCTACACTTTTTATAGTGCACCAGCCATTCTCTATTACGAAAAGATACGCATATATTTAGAAGTTAGCAAATATTTACAAAAGTATTGAATGGTGTACATATGTTTATAATCTTATATATAAAATTCTCGTGTCACAATGTAGACATTGAGAGAGAACGTAGGGCTTTGGCGGTAAAGTAAAACATGTTAGCTCGCACGTTTGGTTGCTGTAGTAAAGCGGCTAAACTAACACTTTTCAAAGCAAACTGCCAGAACTTCTACACCGGAAGTCTGTGGGTCAATAATACAAAGAAGGCGCTTGACTCTCTTAGAGTTTAGTATAATAATGGCTTCAGAATACTGTTGGGCTTACCGCGGTTTTGTTCAGCTTCAGGTATGTTCGCACAGGAACGAATAGATGTTTTTTATGCTATCGTCCGAAAAAAAACCTTTTCTCTGCTGACAATACTGCGACTAAGTCGTAACAGTATTCTGAAAGTACTAGCTTGTAAAATCGACTCACCTTTCTACAAGCATGCTATGAAGATACTAGTTTCACACTAGTATCTTCATAGGAATGCTGAAAATGTTAAATATGTTTTGTATTTTATCTATTACCTTTGTATTGTACTAACATAATTATTAAGTCTTATTGCTAATTTACTAACACCCATGAGCCTTTGTTGCGAAATAAATAAAATTATTATTATAATAATGTTAGTTACCGTACTCCTCCGAAACGGCTGGACCGATTTTTATGAAATTTTATATGCTTATTCAGTAGGTCTGAGAATCGGCTACTATTTATTTTTTATACTCCTAAGTGATAAGGGTGGCCCACGCGGACGAAGTCTGATAGTACAGCTAGTAAGCTTATAAAAGGCTTCGACTAAATCTTATAGGTGCCAAAGTTTCTAAGACACATTGAGGTCGTAAACAGCTGCCTGGCATGTATTCATATTTATTAGTTTTAAATCATCTTTGAAACTGTCAAGATGGCTAGTAAAAGAAAAGCGTTATGTGCTAATGAAACTCCTATAACGAATAAAAGTACTCGGCCCCTTGAGATCCGTTAAACAGAGTTTACACTTTAATTCCGTGTAGATGTTGTCTATTTGAAGTACTAGCTGGGCGTTCAAAACCTTCTAATCACTACTCTATAGTATTCAAAGTATTTCTAATTCTTTTTTCTTTATTTTCGTAACGACGTTCTAAAGTGATTACTTACGCAGAAACTCCGAGGTTTGCCCCGCCACGTATGGGCGCCCACTGATGCTGTAGGCGGCCGAAGCGGCTCGAGAAGCGCGCTTTCTCTATAGGGATGCATATCGGTACATATGTATGTGTGCAGGCTGAAAGGGGTAGCTGACCTCCTTAGAAATTCAAAAAATTAAGCGAATCCAAAGAAATGTAAGTCCTGTCCCCCTTTCTCCCGGATTATTGACTGGCGATGCTCTTTCTATATAAGAGAATATATAACCAATAACATTAATATTATTGTTTCCATCAAAAAGATAATAAAAATTTATTTATATTCATTTGTGCAGTGGACGGCATTTGGGTCGATTGCTAGGTTTAGCAGTTCTTACCGCGACCAGGTGCTATCACCCATCTATATGGGTGACCCACTATAACACTGGTTTTCTAATGTCCGACCTCCTCTATGTTTCGGAAAGCACGTAAAACAGTGGGTCCCAATTAATGTCTCCGAGTGATATTAGTCGTGAGCTGGTAGAGATTGAAGTCACACGGCTGTCTGTCGAGTTAACTCACCCCCGAAGACACATCCTCTGAAATTTAAACGTGAAAACATGTCGCGAGATCAAGCTTAGCTTTTGGTACACTGTCTACGGCGTTAAAGTACAAGTACATTTACTTAATACATGGAGTACATATTAAGGCAAAGTGGACACGGGTATTTTATTAACGAACAAACATTACTTACATATACACTGTCGAAAGCACGCGGCTTCTTCGTGTGAGAGTAGGGATACATAACGCCCTGAGAACAGATTGCATACAGTCTATAAAATTTAATATTGACTTAAAATATATTTTTCGTAGAATTATTTTTAATAGATCTTATATTTTTTTCTTGAGGGAAATAACATAAAAAGAAGAAGATGCAAAGAATAAACTGCTCACAAGAACGTCTCCTTCCTTAAAGGCGATAAAGGTATATATCGGTTTATTCTGCTCGTGCAGGAAATGCGTGAGCGCGTAGGTCTCCACCTCGCTCAGCTGACGGCTGCCCGAGTACAGGGAACCGCAGGGGTGCTCCGCCTTTAGTTCGTCCGCTGCTCAAACATTAAACATTCTCTATGTCAACAGATTACATTTATAGAAAATACTGAGATCGTGCGGAAGTATGTCGTTTGATCTTACAAATTACACCCAAGGTTTGTAAATATTATCTCTTGCAATGCCCCGTACAAGCAGTCGGTCCTTATAATCTGATACGCTATAAACGTATTTGTTAAATAACTTCAAAAGTTGTTGTCCGATTTCGTTCAAAATAATGTTCCTTATGAGTTTTTAGCATGTTCTATCAACATGGAAAATTTCAAGTCTCTATGTCTAATAGTTTGGAAATGCTAGGGGGGTTGGACCACCTTACAGGCATATAGAAGGACGGACGGACAGAGCAAAATTATAAGGGTTCCTTGTAGTACTACGGCACCCAAAAAATGGAGAAAAGTTTAGCTTTCTCAACCACCTTTGTAAAGTTTAGGTCCTTACTTAATCTTCAGATTAGCTCGCAATCATATTTTGTCTATGTGAGCCATCGTTGCTTTAGAGCCTTAACTCACTGAGACACCATGGCGACGTCGCCGGATACATTTAGGGCAGGTAACTTACTTGGCGACGATTTGAAGACGTCGCCAACTTAGAAGGGTAGCCACGATTACTACTGATTCATTTGGCGACTGCAGGTGCCCATGGCTTCGTGGCTAGCTATGTCGCCATGGCGTCTCGATGAGGTAGGAGCCTTATGAACCACCTTTGTAAAGTTTAACTCCTTGCTTAATCTTCAGATTAACGAATATGAATGTGAATTCATTTTTGTCCATGTGAGCGATCGCTGATTTAATTAGAGGTAGCGCCAAGCTTGCAGTCATTTTGGCCTTCAGCCAAATTGTGTCGGCGCTTCCGGGTACCAGTACCTCTTTTTAGAAAAGATCGGCGTCAAGTGGTGGCAATGTTGGTGTTATTGTCGCTTTTCGTTCGGTTTGTAAAAATCCCCTGTGGCGTATACCCCTCCTTAATGGCCAGTAACGCATCTGCGAATCTCTTGGTGGTGCAGTTTTCAGTAGTCACTTATCTGAACCGCCTGCACGTTTGCCCCTTGCACTATAAAAAAAGAAAAAATAATTCCAAACTTCCTTGCTGATTCAAGGATGTGAATGTAGCCTATTAAATATTTTTGCACTGTAATATCGGTATAACGAAACAAAGTTTTTCTTTAATGGAATCTCCTATTCATCAAAGTCTAGATTCTAGACTGATAAAATCCCTTGGAGTCTAAACTTTATTTTTAATTTTCTTAATTAATAACATATAACAACCTTCGCCTATTTCCAATTCAAAAGGAGCATTAATCAAATCAAAGCTTTTTCTTTAAATAGAAACTTTCACTATCGAAAAAAATTTGTAAGAAAGCTTAGGATTATAACAGACATTTTCTTTACATTACCATCACGAACACCATCATCATCACCACCGCCACTAGTACCACCACCACCATCAGCATCATCACCTTCACCATCATCACCATCACCTTCATCATCATCACTACCACCGTCATCATCATCGTTATCATCACCACCACCACCACCATCATCATCATCATCATCTTTTGTAGCCGTATTCAGCCATGGTGACTTATTTGGACAGGCATATTTACGTAGGATTTTGCTGTTCCACACTTTGGTGTGCTCTTTGGTGGTTAGCATACCCGATCTTATGGGAAAAGTTCGAGCGCACTTGGGGCACATTAAAATGTCAACGACGCAATTATAAATATTCTATACTTTTTCTTAAGGGTCCGCTTAGATTTCAGAGGATGTGGCTGTGGGGCGAGTTACGTTAACCGATTGCCATCTGACGTCATCCTCGGAACCCCCGCGATCTCTACAACTTCACGACTAATATCACAAACTGACATTAATCGGGTCCCACCGTTTTACGTGCCTTCCGAAACACGCAGGAGGTCGGATATCAAATTCGATCTCTTAGTGTAAACGATAGCTCGATGTTAAGTTAACCAAAAAATAGCAACAAGCCAAAAAACTATTTCACCCTAGGCTCTTTTGATGGATCCAGCCGTTTTAGCCGATCTCCATTTTATATCTAAAATAGAGACCGGCTTGATTCTCGACTTCATATTCGAACATTCATTCGACAGAGAGGCATACTGCATCGCAAATAATTTCCAAAACTCAATACATTCCGTAAAAAGGTAAATTTAGCAAATTCACTTCTGTCTAGAGAAATCTAGCTTTTCAACACTAGAATAGAATAAAAATAAAGATTATGGCATTAGGTAATATCCATCCGGGAAGCTGAAATACAGGATATTCCTGGTGGGAACAAAATTATTCAAATCTATGGATTTGAATGCTGAGAAAATGTCCAATAAAAATGCAAAGAACCGTACCTATTCTTTCTCGGTAGCTAACTAAATCGCCGTGCTAAATGTGCGGTAGTAGTGATAGCGATATCTCTTTGTAATTTTCGAAGCGAATAATTGATCGTATCAGGCGTTCCTTTGCAAAAATCCATGACATGCATGAAAAACTTAAGTATTTCTCTACGAATAAAGTCAAATTTTCAGTTAACAAGAATTCAGTCACTTCTTCTTTGCCCTTCCCTTTTCCCATTTATTTGGGGGCGGGCCTCCTCACTTTTCTGCGCCAGATATTTCTAAATAGACTTGTCGTTTCAGATATTCGGAACAAGAATTCATTCGCATATTTAAATAAATTCGTTTAGTTTTTAACGTATCTTCAAATCGCACAAAATTTCTCTCTTTTTGTTATGTGTAGTAATACGTTGATATATTCAAGAAACCTTTTTCTGTTAATGCGTAAATAGATGGACATAATTGTATTGTGCATTATTAAAAAGATTATGGCGTTGTATTAATTGCTTGAACATAAATTGGGATAAACCTATAAGTTATTAGCCTGTAACACCACGGAAGTTCAGGTCGATGACGATACAATAACAAATAAGGTATTACGCCAATACGCTCTAATATGCATGGAACACTAAACTATGTCAAATGACCAGTTAAGATATTTTTATCTCCCAAGGACAATACTACTCTATGTACCATCTCTGACAATTAATATTAATTTAAAAAAAAACGAATGGAAACTTGAAAAACACGAATTAAAGCTTGAAATTATAACAAACAAACCTGTATCGCGCTTTATATTATTATTTAGGATTTATAATATTAATTAGGACAAATTTACTTTTACTATGCCATTCTTCGTCTTCTATCATCTTCAGAGGATGTGGCTGTGGGGCAAATTAACATGACCGACATGTCCTCCCCGGAACCCCTACAATCATCACTTATATAATATCAATATAATCACAAAATGACATTACTCGGGACCCTCTGTTTTACGTGCCATCCGAAACACGGACGCGGTCGGATATTTGAAAACCAGTGTTAAAGTGGTCACCCATCTATCACCCGGGCGCGGTAAGAACTGGTTCACCTAGCGATCGACTTAAATGCCGTCCTGATTAAGCTACAGCCTTCTCATTTTTAACATACCATTCACTTGGCTGGCCCGTTGGCGCAGTGGGCAGTGACTCTGTTTTCTGCTCCGGGGACCGTGGGTTCGATTCCCACCTCGAGTCTGGGTGTATTATCCATATGTATGTAAATATATATTTCTAAAAAAAAAATATTTGTGTATAACAGGCGGCTGTTACCTATAACACAGGCATTAAGTTGTCTACCTCAGGAACAGACGTACGATAGCAGCTAGAGTGTTCCGGGGTCGCGTACCCGTAGTGGATCTGACCAGTTATAGGAGAGATAGAGAAAGATCCATCTCCTGGGGAGTACTAACGTGGTGTACTAACGTGTGCCAATTGGAGATAAATTATTGCTTAAATTGAACCCGATTCGCCTGTAGAAGCTTTTACAAGATTTTTTAAATCCTTAATTTTTTTATGCCTTGTATAGACAATTGGGATTTTGTACAAATAAATGCTTTCATTCTCTCGTTAAGGGATTTCGTTCCAAGAAGAAACCATTCATATTCAATTAGTTCTTATGACGAAGGAAACTATATTAATCATATTAGGTTAACGGACTTTCGGGTCCTTGCGTGTCCCGGGCATTTGCAATCCCGTGGGGTTCACGACGAATGATTACTGTTTGACTTATTATATACGCGAATATGTATACTAGAGATTGCTTGCTATTCGAAATTTCGCCAAAAATCTTTGGATTTGCGTACTATATGCTTATTTAAAACTATATACAAAATTTAAAAATTTTGTGTAACTAAGTTATGATATTTATTTTGCTTAATCTCCTTTATATCTTCTCCACGTTACATAACACTGGGAGCATGCTTTGCGCATACAATGCCATTAAAAAAAAAAATTTGACAATTAATATTTTTACCGACCGTTGTCCGTCTAGAGCCATGTAACTTGGCAAGAAGCTATATTTGGAGAGGGACGAATTTCTTAGCATTCCACGGATTCACCGTGCGGGTGCCGGGTTCATCGCGTTGCAGAGGAAGGAACCATAGCAGTTCCCGGGACTTGTGACCCAGGTGTAGGTTTAAGAGCGCGCTCTTCATAGTGATCACTAACACTCACCTTCACTGCCAGTGTTATATACGTAAGGGGAAAAATTCCAAAACCCGTATATTTGTAAATAACATCCAAAAAAAATGCGGTAGCTTTGTGAAAATCAAATAAATCCTATGAAAAGTAGAAATCTCAAAATAACTAATACGTGATGTTACGGAACCCTTAGTGCGCGAGTCTGACTCGCACTTGCCCGGTTTATTTCTTACTACAAATGCAACTTGCACTTGATCGTTTGCGATGCTTCTAATAAGATTTATTAAAGCTATGAGCCCGGTCCTGTGGCCCATTACCATGCACAAAGAATGAATCATCAGTACATTGGTCGGAGAATTCCTTTACCATGACTATGAATAGTCTTACTGTTAATAAATATAATATTATGCTAACAAATTCTTAAATACCCGATAAGTTAGTATGAATTAACTGCTTTGAGTGTACTACTCCGTGTTCAAAGTCAAAATTTTTTTTTTGTATTAACATTTGAAAACGTCATGTGTACAATTTTATTTTAAATCATGATTTAAAACTAGCTGTACCCGCGACTTCGTCCGCCCAAATATAGTAAAAAAAAGGTTAAATTTTAGCGTGATGATATATAGCCCACGTAAGATTAGCTTTTAAATCGTAAATATTGATCACCAAATGTATACTTATATATAAAGCTGAAACGTTTGTTTGTTTGTTAGCTTGAACGCGCTAATGTCAATAAATACTGGTCCGATTTGGAAAAAACTTGCAATGTTAAATCGCTCATTTATCGAAGAAGGCTATAGGCTATATATTTTTTTTTTATAAAGGGGCAGATGAGCAGGTAGCAGGCACCGAAGTGCCTACCGGCGCCCATGGACATCTGCACGACCAGAAGGCCAGCTGATGCGGTGCCGGCCCTTACTGACGAGTTTAGGCCACCGGGAAGGCGATATGGGGATTCTCGGTGGACGTTCGACGACGGCATTCGAATTCCATCAGACATTGTGTCGGGATCCGAAATTCTACCCAACCTATCTCGATGGCCTAAAATCAACAACCGATTTGCAAGCCTGCCCTTTATAATATCTCTATGAAACCAGCTGCCACCTGTAAGGAAGGAATACTTACTTTTCAAAAGACGGAGAGTTGGAGTCTTCCGGTGATGCAGTTGTGATGCACTCCATCAGTAATCAGCTGATGTGTGATGATATTAAAAATATTTTTTTTTCTATACCACAGTATGGCAGGTGACGCATATGGGGGAATGTTTCAATGTCACAAATCTGACAGAGTATCTACGTAAGTATTATTGAAACATCCTAATACATATAGTATATATATAAACGAAAGTCGTGTTAGTTACAATATTTATATTTCAAGAACGGCTGAACCGATTTGACTGAAAATTTGAGAGGAGGTAGCTTAGAACCAAGAGACACACATAGGATAGTAAAAAATATGTTCAGTTAAAACAACAAGATCGGGAACGGGACCGGGAAAGGGGACGGGACCGGTAATAATATTATAGGATGTAGTAAATAGTAAGTAACCCAACGTTCAGGCAGGACAACCTCTGCCGGGTCCACTAGTATTTTCCTAAATTTTGCCTATTACTTTGAAGCTCCTTTTTTTAAATTAATAATTGTCATTTTTTCCGGTTTTCGGTACAGGCAGTGTCGATTATTGTTGCGACAAGCAAATTATTTTTGATTAAGAAACATCTCCTGCTCTGGTTTCGGGGCGACAGGTGTCTTAGAAGAAAATTATAGATATTATGGAATTTGTTCCGAACTGAACTGATTGGAACTTAGGTCTCTGGGTTTTTTAATATCCATTTTTCCATTCACTAGGAACAGTTCAAGGTTTGGGTCTCCGAGCGACTTGACCATACATTACATGTAGTTAAAAATAGAATAGTTTTATGGAGTGTCAGGAATTTTTAAAGGGTCCATCAACGCAACCAGGGCCGTAATGTTGATATATTGAAATATGCTTTATTTTTTTTCAGTTTATCCGTACGAAGACGACTACTTCTTGGACCAGTACTACGTGGTGGAAGATCACTGAAAAAACTTTGTTATTTTAAGGTTCTCTTTCACAAAAATGTCAATTAAGATGGAGTTAAAATTTAGTTTGAAATTTCATCCCCATCCCTTTGATGTCAAAAGTCCACTACCGTACGTTGTTCTAAGATTCTTCAGCTCAAGTGATTCCGTATCGATACGACTACGGGATTAATTACATCGATGCAGCCCATTTTTCTCTTCATGGATATCACCAGTTTTGTACGCTTGTGAAAGCGGTCCTTAGAATAAAGAATAATGTTAAATATATTTCGTTAAATAAATAGAACTTAAAACTACCCCTGTTACGACAGGTGTAGCGCGGCGCGGGTCGTTTACTTGTTTGCGCGTTATAATTTTGTAGACGATTGCTTCCCAATGTTCACGACACATTGCGCGCTCAAGAATGGGATGAGGATGGCAATATCTGTTACCTCTCATTTCCGAGATGAATGATTTTTGTGACTTTATTTAGGACATTAAATGTAGCACAAAGTTTGCGGTACGTTGTCTTTTACACCCTGCATATTAATCTTGCATCATTAATCTTTTAATTCTTTAATTCTGTAATATATTAATGTTTTAGTTTATATTTTTATTTTCTATTATTGTTTATTTTGTTTTTATTTTTAGCACTTAATTAATATTGTTCATAAATTTATTGCGGACAACGAAGGTAATTCAGAAAATTATCCAGTACTTCCGTTTAGGATAACTAAGCGTACAAGAACAGGAAGCAAGCTTCTGACTAATTTAACGTAGTCTCGTATATCAGCTTTAAGCTCGAAAATTTGAGTGTAGTCAACAAGTGCCTTATAGATCGAAACTTTATCGCCTTCTCCTAAAAAAACAGTGGTTGGCGTATATCTACAGTCCGAGCTAGATGGAGCTGTAACCGTTGTTTGGGGTCTAGAAATTTTAGTCCGTTTCTGTAACCGTTGAACTATAGGGGCTTAAAGAAGTCATTAATATGCTTATTGTGATCTATATTCAATTACTTGATATAAGCAAAGGTCACTTTGCGGAAATCATTGATAACCGGAGCAAAATTAAATTATAAATCTTATTATTTCAATATTATACGCAGATTTATGCAAAGTGGCTTAATTTTTCGCTATTTGTATGTTTCATTGTCTTGTATACGTGTTAAATATGGAATATTAATTGATGTATTCGCTTATTTACATATAAATCTATTTAAGGATATTTTTCAAATTTGTACCAAATAATTTTACAGAAGAATTTAATAAAATAAACTATTTAGATGTGTAATAATTGTAAAGATTTGCAAACAACTGTTTTTCAATTGCGACTGCAAGGGTTTTAATTTTTTTTGTGCGGAACTCTAATTATTTTTTTAAATTAAAGTAGCTTTTAGTATTTTTTTATGTTACAAGGGGCAAATGAGCAGGTGGTTCATATAAGCGATTACCGACGTTCCTGGACGTCTGCACCACCAGGAGACTAGCAGATGCGTTGCCGGCCTTTAATGACGAGATTTGTTTGGTATTCTTAATACGCACAGTACACCAGCGATCTAAAAGTGAAAATCTCTTAAAAATTAATACAGACACTTAAACTGAGAGACAGACATGTAAAAAGTAAAAATTAGATCTTATATTATCATCAATAAATAATAAAGAATATTTTAGTTAATTGTTTACTTCTTTAATGTTTAAACAGGAAAAATCTAACGATATAAAAGATATTGGAGAAGCATTGGAGGCCAGAAGGCAAGCGGGAAGTCTCACAAACCGAAATACATATATATCACTCAACAGCCAATTTTATGTATATTTTATTCAGTAACTGCTTCTTGAGATCATAGTGTTATTATACGTTAGTAACAACCTTACAAAACTTGTTAAAAATTTTATCTACCTTTATATTATATCTAGAATAACCTACGGAACTGTCTTTGTAATTTTTAAGTGATTTTTACTGACAGAAGAAGTCATAAATAACACATTGCAAGCTATGCCTACTAATTTATAAATATGTTTATGTTTTGTAAATGTTTGATTTGATTCTATTATAAGAGAATCCTTAAGAAGATTAGTGCTGCAATAGTAAATTTCCAACCTATCACTAGCACATCACTATGTTTCATATAAGTTATATTACCTCACTATTGTATTGTTTACTCTTTGATTAAATCCCTCTGATCTGGAAGCATGTTTTCTCAACCAACTCTCAACTTTCTCGGCTTTTTTTATTAATTTTGATATAACAGTTTATACTAAAAATTTATTTGCTATGATATATAAACAATTTTTAAGACGTTTACTTAGACTAAATGATTTAAAATAACTGTTTAAGTTATTCAAAAGTCCTAATATTTTATCAGTTAATATGGCTACACTAGCTGACGTCACTAGTCTAAGAGTACTTTCATAATGATGGTAATGCATCAAAAGGTGGTTGACTCAAACGATTACCGAATCGATTCGTAACCGAATCGATTTCCCGCCTGATATGGGAAAGTTTTTACGATTGTTTTTTAGAGTTACTTCCTACAAGGAACCCTTATAATCTCGCTATATCCGCCCGAACTGTTAGATGTACAAAATTGAAATTTTCCATATTCATAGGACACGCTAAAAACTCATTAGGAAAATTATTTTGAGCGAATTCGGACAACACTTTTTGAAGTTATTTAACAAATACCTTCATCGCGTATAAGATACTGAACCCTTCTTTATAAGCGTGTCTTAGGACGCTCTTGGACTCCTATATTCGTGGGTACCACAACATCAACTTAACAATTACGTCATTACTTATTAGCCCCTCTAGATTTCTTCCTCGTGGTATATTTTAATTTAATTAAAAATGTTATTTAATAGACAGCGGCATTTCCGGCAGCGCATCTGCTGGCCTTCTGGTCGTGCAGATGCCCATGGGCGCCGGTAGGCACTTCGGTGCCTGCTGCCCGCTCGCTTGTAACATAAAAAAAAAAAGACAAAAGTTTTTAATTGTAGAATGTACTTTATATTTATTAGCTGAATCACATTTAATGACGAAACGATGTGCTTTAGTTTTTAACAAAGATGACATTGTTAATGTATTGTAATACATTTTAAATTGAAATTAAATTAAAGATATAAGTTAAGTAATGAATATTTGTACACCTGTAAATACCACGCAGCCTGTCATGAGGTTGTATACATATGTAAATCTATGTATATATAAATCTATGTATGTATATAACTCGCCATCAAGCAAATTAAGAAATTTTGAATTTCGAACACTGCAACAAGAAAAAAAATCGTGTGCCACACGACTGAAGTAAAACATCTATAGTTCCATCTATATGTACATATTTTTTTTTTTTAATTGGAGATAGGCAAGCGCTTGACCGCAGTCACACTTACATATGTATATACATCGCAGACAGTTTAATTAGCCGTTTAAATAACAGCCTAGCCTCTTTACAAAACGGCGCCATTCCTTCCTGAATGATATTCAGCCATTTGCTCTAACAGCTAGGCATATGACTTCGATCGATGGCGGTTTTTTACTTACCTAGCCTGTTCAAAGGTTAATAAAAAATAGTGCAATGAAAGAGTGAAGTGACAATAAAGAAAAAAATTAAGTCGAGAGAAGTCAACATTAGTCGAAACTAGTCGGTACTAGTCGGCACTAGTCGAAACAAGTCGTAACAAGGCGAAAACTCGATAAAGTCTAAAGCCTAAAGTAAATAGGCTAGACACTTGATTGAACTGCTAATTAAGCTATCTCCATTAACTTTTATCTCCCAAACTCCCTCTCGTCTTCCGTTCGCCTACTCGCCTGATGACGCACTTCCGTAACGCTATCAGCACACATTCGCCAGCTTACTCCCCAAAGTGAAGCGTGCGTAAAGAAGTTATACTTCTAAAATGGAAAAACATTTTCGTAGAGAATAGAAGTGACGACAAAATTTCAATCCTTAATTTTAATAGTGTTACTTAACCACTAAACCTTTATCTCGATTGTAGAAACTTTAATTAAACGCCAATTAATAATTTTTTTAAGGGGTCTTACCACATTTATCCGCGATATTAGAAATAACACAAAAACAAATAGGTTCAGAATTTGGTTTGTGAGGCGATAATGACCTCCCCCCCCCCCAACATAGTTTCAGACACCCTCCGTTATACAAGAAGGGGCAACGTCAACCTACAAAATTTCTTACATAAAATATTATTCATATAAAAAATTTCAGCTTTATACCCCTAAACGTTCTCAGAAAAACGATCTTAACAGACGGATAAAAAAGTGATCCTATAAGGGTTCCTTTTTTCCTTTGAAGGTAGGGAACCCTAAAAACGAAAAACTTCACGTTGATCCAATAAATTAATTAGACGTAACAAACAACTCTTCATTAATATGTAAAAAAATATGTTGATGAAAAAAATAATGATGATGATGAAGAAAATAATGCTGATGATGAAGAAAATAATGATGATGATGATGATGATGATGAAAATAATGATGATGATGAAGAAAATAATGATGATGAAGAAAATAATAATGTTTTATATATAAAAATACTTTTAACCTGTTGTGTTGCGGTAGAGGTTCGCCATTTCTAAACCAGGACACCACAGCCGCTGGTCCGGAGCTGATGCGGCAGGGAATCGACAGGGGCTGGCCCCGGTTAACCGTTATGTTGCTTGGTTGCTCGAAGAACTGCTTCTCCAAAACTGGAAAAGCAATCAATAGTAACTCTATATCTTCTATTACTTAGCGTTATCCCGGTCTAGTACCAGGGTCCGCTTAAATTGAGGAGGGTTTGTCTGTGGGGTGAATTGAGATGACCGACTGCCGTCTGATGTCATCTAGGAACCCCTACAATCTGACGACTAATAACACTCAGTGACATTAATCGGAACCTTCTATTTTATTTGTCTCCCCTGAGTCCCCATCTATGATTCGGGGCGCGATAAGAACCGCTCCAGCGATTGACTCTGATGCCTATTAACCTAACGGATTTAACTCCGTCTTTCTACCGTTGATATATTAATTTTCTAGTAGTTAAAAATATGGAGATTAGAATGTAAGGAAGACCACCATGAGGGGCTAGTTGAAAAAGTGAAAACAGCAAATTGTCGTTCGAAGATTCACCGAAATGGCGCTGGTGTAGAATGAATTGACCAACAACCTTCCAGAACGGTGCGGTGTTGTATGAATGTAGCAATGAATGGACCTTTAAAATTGTTCCACATGCTAATGTGGCGCCTCCTTATTTGCGGATTTCGACGGACACTTTGATACATTGAGACGGTCCTCCTTATCTTCTAATTTATATAATAAAAAAGCATTAAATGGTCTATGATCTGACGACATTTTATCGACAGAACTGTGTCAAAGTGAGTATTGACAAGATTTTCCTCGTGCATTTTTTGTGCTATCTCACGACGCGATGGCTCATAGAAATTCTTCGGATTCTACGAAATGTAATTTTTAGTAGCTTTGCCGGGGCACCGTTACATTTCTAGAACTTGTTATTCATCCACATCGACAGATAACAAGATGAATTTGACAGTCGGATGCTGTTTCATTCACGTCTTGAATCGCAACCTGAATTGTGCCTTTTGAGCGCTTAAAACATCTTTTTAACTAGCTACTTTTTTGCGTCAACACTTGTTGAAATTGACAGAATTGTAAGGGACTTCCAAAATAAGTTGACGCTCTGGCGAAACATGCTACTTATTCCCATAGAAAACTGCAATAACAATAAAAGGGTACATGTATTTGACTGGTTAAATGGCGCAGTTGGCAGTGACCCTGCCTTCCACGTCGTCATTGTGGGTTTGATTCCCACCTCGAGTTATATGTATATAAGTGTATATTTATACATATAAAAAAAATAATTCTGTCGGCTATTATCTTTAGCAGGGATTGAGTTACCTTGCTTAGGAACAGACGACCATGGTTTAATAGCCCTATGTAAGTATGTATGTATGCATGCGTACAGCATGTGTGCCAGCGACCCACTGCACGTTACACACCACGGTGGGCTGCGTTGGGAATGACGAGTGCACTGCGAAGAGTCACAGCGTCATCAGATTGCTGGGTCCAGTGCGTGACGTCATCGTACGACCTGCCCGTCATCACTATCGACCAGGGGAGATAAGTATGTACCAACAATAATGTATACAAAGTATTGTATTATTTAGGAACTCTCTCCCTTTGATTCCTCAATGTTGAGGGTTGTGAGTCTTGCCTGATAAAGCCAGGAGCTTTCTGTCTTCCGCCGTGTGCAGTGCATCATTAACGGGCGTTTGTGTGGCTTTCCTCGCCTGGTTTGTCCCGTGGACGTTTCTTGGGCTCTGTCCACGTTCGGCTTTTTACCCTCTATCTTGCCTGTGACAAGTGTTTCGATATTATGACTTTATTTCCTAGCAATATGACCGAAAAACTCAAGCGCTCGGCGTAGACAGATGGTTGACAGATTTAAGGACTACGGGAACCTTTTTTTTTAACAAATCCCAGAACTAAACAAAAAAAACTGCATAACGCAAAAACAACATTTTTCACTAGCTGCATCCCGCAACTTATTCCACGTGAGTTTAATGATTTGTTACAATTTTAGGGTTTTCCCTTTTTTGAGCGGAACCCTAATTATTTTTCTACAACTAAATTACCCTATATTATTCATCGTAAGAATAGCTTTCACTGGAAAGACCTGTTGAAATTCTCCGAGCCGTTTCGGGTATTACCCAGAACAAACAGACAGTCAGACAGACCGACAAACCGACAAACAAAAATGTTTTAGGCTCCGCGTCTGTTATAGGTATCGTATATATAGTCTTATGCAATTACTAAAACTATAATTTCGATTTTACACACAGATTCCCTTCAATTTTATTTATATGTACATATATAGATCTATAGATATATGGGTAAGGTCCATGTATCTACTTTCAGACTAAGGAGACATTAAGTTGCTTCCATTTTTCAAATAAGAATCACAGGGAACCGTATAAAGTGTACGGTGGCTGTAATATTTGTACGTTCAGACCATGGGATACAAGAAAATGCTATTATAAAAACTGTTCAGTTATAAGGAATACCTTGTAAGTACTAAAAATAGAAGACTCGCAAGTACTAAACGATATCAAGTATCTGGGAACACGTTAGTGATCCCCACGACGAGGCAAAACTAAATGCGAGCATAAGTAATTTTTCTCGAAACGCATGGTCGTTTTTTTTTAACTTCGTAACTTGGGATTGGATTATACTAAATAAACAAAATTTTCGGGATGCTATTAGTAATTTTTTTTAATATATTAATAAATTTACTACTAGCGTTACTATTAGAACTATTGTATTACTAAAAAGTATTGAGAAATAAATAAATTTGGCCAAGCCGCATATTTTGACTAAGGTGTAGAGTCAGTGAAGTTACGACGTGTAGAGCAAGACCGTGTAGAGGCGTGGTTCTAAAAGAAATCTGATAACATTTTGATAGGGTGATCCATATGGCCTCGTTGTGGCATTTTACATGAAAATAGTTTTAGTGGGATTCTATTTTTCATATGATTCACAGAGTGAAATATTTATGATATGATATAATATTATTAAATATTATAATTAATATTGTATGCTGTATACACAAAGATGTAACATTTATTAACTCAAAATTTTCAAAAAGATTTTAATATTATGTTATTAGACAAAACAACGCGTTTTAATTGAGGTAAAAATTTCGTTTTCTCTATAAAGCTTTACCGAAGAAATTATTTTAAAAGAACAAGTGATGGTATTGTTCTCACGTTTCGTACTGTTTGTGAGACTTCCCGATGGCCTAATCTCGTCATTCAAGGCTGGCAATGCATCTGCTAGCCTTTCTAGTGGTGCTTATAAAAAAAAACAAAAAAAAATCGTTTATACATTATCATAAACAACATTTCACGCTTCAATCAAATAAAAAAAATCACCATTACGTTTATGAAAAATTGCAGCACAATGGCGCGAATTCAAAGGGCCCACCCCTTATATATATAAAGGAAAGTTTTAAATTTGTGTAATTTTGTGTGAACAATTAATCCTTCTTTTATTAGTATTATTATCACGGGTTTACTTCAAGTTTACACAATGAGATACCTCTTAACTATGCTAATACGAACATAATTGTTAAGCACAAACTTAATTTCAGTATTGTCTAATCTCAAATAAATTATCATTTATCAGCGTGGACATTGAAACGTGTGAAATCTTAGCTACTTTTTCACACAATCACATTCAATTACAAGTATTTTTCTTAGTTAAGCACTTAAATAAGTCTTTGTACGCGATTTATCACAATCTGCTCAAATTTACGATAGTATTTTGCGAGTTTTCATAGCAGAAATACGACGATATGGCTTTTAAGTACACCTCAAATAAAGTGTATACAACATTAAACGTGCAGGTAAATTTATATTTGCACTAACACAAAGCCTCTTTAGAGCATGGCTAAAGTAACAACGCTGTTCAAGTGTTCGCCTCTTTGATTTCAAATAGACACCAGTCGCAAGCGGTTGGTCGGCGCGCGCGCACGTCCTTGAAAATAACGACGTATTTAAGACACACTCAAGCACTAGAAACATAAAAGTAATCAAGAATAACGAATGAACTGTTTGTTGACAATAATAGACCATCAATTAACACGTTAGTGCGATCGCAAGTTAGCAAAATTAGCGAATAAAAACCGGTTAATAGGAAGTAGGTACCGCTAACAGTTATATAAAATTGTTCTTTCGCAGGTAAGCTGCTTTGTTTGTGTAAAACGGAGTTTTGTTTTAAAAAGTGCTTCATAGTCGCCTGTTAAGTGAAATCGAGTGCAGTTTGCCAGGTGAGTGATGATTATTTTTTCATATTGTCGTCATTGCTTTCTCCGTTTTTTTAGGATCGAAAAAGACATTGTGATGTGGAATGGAACAGTTCCTTTTGGATGTTTAATAGCGCACATAATATATTACATACATTTCAATGCTAAGTTCTTCCTTGCAATATGAAACTGGTTCATATTACGCGGTTAGCGATGAGTAGTACAGACATGCTACTATAGCAGTGCACTTGTAAACACGTTGTCAATTTGACACCAATAACGCCGCCTGTATACTTACCCTTTATTCAGAATGAGTCAGATTATATACTTAGGTTTAAGTTAAAACAAAAAATATGTATTTTTTATTTTATAATCAGTAGGTACATTCAAGTTATTCTTCTGGGATGGTCGGTTGAACATGCCCTCCTAAGTTATGACATCTATGTTTACATATGTACGTAATGTACCTCAGTTGTAAGGGGTCATACATCAATTACGTCAAACGTTAAGGGGGGGAGGGTATCACCAAAATTGTGACATCGTGTGACAACGAGCAGGAAGTTTGTCAAAAGCTGTGTGTCGTCGTCGTGTCAAAATTAAAAACATTTACAAAAATGCAAGTAAATTTAAAACTGCCGTTTACTTTTAATTATTTTTATTACGCGCATAAAATATGTCACACCTAGCGGGAGGGAGTTTCGAAAATGTGACATGGAGCTTTAAATCGTCTGAAAAAAATTCTGCGCAGTGGCTATTCTTAAACGTTCTCTGTATGACTCGTGCTATGCGCTGAGAAAATTTCATACGTGTGTCCAGTGACCCGGTTAAAGCGATGCACCGGAATCCATCTACGGCAGTGCCTTGGCTCGACTCCAAGAGTATGTTTGTGAATATATCACAGCCTTGGATATCCGACCGCTTGTAGCTATGATGCATGTCGCATTATGATTTTGTATCAAACGATATTAGATACCCCAGATTAAAAATTAAAAAATGGCCAAAAGCGTGTCAATAGACGCTTATATAGAAGGGTTCCGTATCCGATACGCTATAAACGTATTTGTTAAATAACTTCATAAGTTGTAGTCTGATTTTGTTCAAAATATTTTTCCTCGTAAGTTTTTAGCATATTCTATCAACATGGAAATTTTCAAGTCTATACGTCTAATACTTTGGAAATGCTAGGGGACGACGACCTTAGGGGCAGACAAACAGACGGACGGACAGAGCGAAATCATAATGGTTCCTTGTAGTACTACGGAACCCTAAAAAAGTGGTCAAGAGGAGAGAAGGGTTCCGTATCTGATAAGCGTTAAAGGTATAAGATAAATGAATTCAAAAGTTCGCCGATTTAGCTCAAAATGATTTTTTCCTAATTAGTTTTTAATGTGTCCTTTCAACATGGAAAATTTCAAGTCTCTATATTTTAGTCTTTCATCATACTTTGGACGTCCTAGGGGGGACAAATGGACGGACTGAGTGAAACTGTATGCGTTCCTTGTAGGCCTATGGAACCTTAAAAAAAGTGTGTCTCAGCTCAGATGTACAGCTAGAGTTTACTTTTTATCCAGAGTGTAAGGCATAACTGCGTAGACGTATTCAAACTTTAGGAATTACGCGTAACATAATTCGTACCGTTTAATTTACTCACCATCACAGCTTAAACTACACACTTTTAACATCAGATAAATTATGTTCTAGCATAGAGATATTTCAGAGTATTTACGAGGTTACCGGGTTTTTCCGAATATGTGAATCAAAGAGGCGAAATACATAACTCCAATAGATAACCGAATCTAACGTGGCCAATGGATTTCGGAAATTTAAAGTGCACCGATATGGAGTAGATATACATATATAAACATAGACCAGCGGACCCGGCAGACGCTGCCTTTTTCAAACGTTGCGTTACTTACTATTTACTACATTCTATTTTCCTATAATATTGTCCTCGTTTCTGTTTTCTTTCCCATTCCCGTTCTATAATGGTTCACTATGTTGACGTTAATGGCTTAAACTTCGTACTTCCATATATTATAAGTCTGTTTCAGTTGAATGATTGAATTTAAATATAGAATGACGGAACATTGAATGAAATTGTAAAATAACATAGGCAACTTTCTGACGTGAATATAAATGTTCTTATAAAAAATTAATACTCTCAAACTTAGTAAAAAAATTCAGAATTCATGCAGAGGACGTCGCTATGATTTTTCTTTTAAATATAACAAGGGGCAAACAATCCAGCTGCATCCACCTAAATGTCTATCGATGCAATTGCAACACTAGAGGGGCTCGCAGATGCGTTACCGACCTTTGAGAAATGGGTATGCTTTTTTTCTTGAAGTATCCGTTCGGAAATATGGAAGCTGGCAACTGATTCCGCGAGAAATTGTGCGAGGTAAGAAGTTTCTAGAGAATCATACGGTTGTTTGCTTTAGGACATCGAGGCGATGAGGGAGTTGCTAGCTCGGTCAGTTCTTCGAATGAACGAACGGAGAGATTCATCGTCATCCGGCGGCGTACGGGCGCGCGCCTCGATGCAGCGCCTCCCCCCTCGGGTTCAAATTCGTATCGTTTGGCAAAGACAGCTGGCAGCTGGTTGTATAGAGATGTAGCACGAAGCAAGCTCCATCCAAAATAAAAATTTTGTATTTTCGACATCTAGTAGGAGCGTGTGGAACTGTGCATGTTTGACGCGATATCTGATGGTAAAACTCTACTACCGACCCAACAATTTCTCGGAACATGCCTTTTTTTTCACAAGAAATGTTTATTGTTTTGTGTAATATTTAATTAAAATTTTACTGTAGAGATTCAAGGGCCTGGTGGCGGCGGCGGTGCCGGCGGGCGTGACCCCCAAGGCCACGGGTAAATCCCTATACGTCTACATCCGCACCGAGGACCCTGACGTTAGAGGTGAGTGCAGCTTGCAGGGCAACCTGAAGGATAATCTTCGCGGTTGACTTGATCGTTTTCGTGGTATCATCTTTCTCTCAATGATTTCGAGTTCCCTTTCTCCAGACATCACGCTGGACACGGACGAGAGCTATGGCGTGCGCGTGTCGGCCGAGGCCGCGGATAAGGTCAACGCCACGCTGTTTGGCCAAACCTTTTTCGGGGTGCGGCACGCGCTGGAGACCCTAGCGCAGCTCGTCATCTTTGACGACAGGCACCGCCACTTGCTGGTGAGTGAGCGAGCTTCACTTAGCTTTACCTTACCTGCTAAATTAAATAATTATTTCTGAAGTAAAAACTCTTTGCGCACGCTTGACTTGGGGAGTTAGCCGGTGAATATATGTGACTAGAGCGTTACGAAATTTGTGATCGGGCGTGGCGAACGAAAGTTGAGAGGGAGATATAAGTTAGTGAAAGTAGAAAGAAAGACTTACGTTTTGTATATTACTTTAGGAGCAAGATAGGGAGGTGCGAGTGCATTTTTTCTGTCTCTCTTTCTTTCATAGCGAGAGTATGATATATATATGACAGTCAGTAGTTCGTTTGCGAGTTTGATAGTGTTACGCAAACGGTGATTTCTTGATTATTGCGTAAATTCATGTTGTTCTTGAAGAATTTTATAAATTAATATTCTGTTCTATACATTAAATATGTACTGAAAATTCATAAATGTATATTCATTTTAAAGTTACATCTAGATGGATCTAAAGAAGTTCTATTTCAGTCGTGTGGTCTAAAGCGCACTCGTTATTTTTGCTTTATTAAATTATCTTTTAAGTGGTACACAAATGTTCTTGTTCCCGTGAAGTAGCAAAGCAAAAACAAAAAAACAAAAAGGGGAATTAGAGAGAAAAATCTTTCCATCGTAAAGTCATCTCTGACGCTGCACACAACAATACGGACCCATCGCTGACATTTGACAAGAAATGCTGTTGACATTCGAAATATAAAATGTATAGCTCTAACAAAGGCGGTCCTTGTTGTTTGCGGTAGCGACACAAACAGACACATGAGATCACAGCCATAAACAATTAGATATATCTTCGATATTCCTTCATAAGCCAATAAATTATTCTAATTGGCTGTTTGGTTTTAACTGATTGTTGTTTGATAAGCCTTCAAAAAACCCGAAATTGGTCAAGTACGAGTCGACGAATGAAGTGATGTCATGAATAGCTACAAAGTAAATATTATAACTGACTATAGTGGGTTCCGAGCGCCGAAGCGCGCGAAGCGGGGACCGCGGCTCCGCCATCGGAGCGGTTGGAGGGTGTTGTCTCCAATCTAGCGACGGAGAGCTTTTTACGTAAAACAGCCCACTGCTCATTAATCACAGCTGTTGTTGACAATACAAATTTATTAATTTAATAACTAGTTCACAAGTTAATCAATTTATTATGTAAATATCGCTTTTCAAAAATTCAATATTCTAACACTCGCGGGCTATAAAGAAGGGGGTCGCGGGCCACGCGTTTCCGACCGCTGCTATAGATGATATTTTCTTCTTATTAAGGCTTTGGGTATTAGTGGTATACACAGCAGTGGACCCGCGGTTGATTACTTAGAATCGAAGTACTATTTGATACCAATTGTATTGTTGTATTCATTTATTTCAGACAACATAATTTAAATTTCCAAATTAAAATGTTTACCAGGGTTATCATGTAACAAATAAAGGTAAAAAACCAAAGACTTAGAAAACCAAAGATTATCGATAGAAGTACAAGTAAGTATCGATATGCTATCGATAGTCGACAGTCGCTGCATAGCACTAGTCAGCATCTGTACGTATGGTGCTATAAACCGGTCGCGTGCGATGACCGCATTAGCATTCGTTCTGTGGTCGCTCCTCCGGGCCAGTTGTCGTTTTATGCGATACCTTATCTTAAAATATATTCATAACAGATTGAAAACTAGAGCCTCGATAGCTCAACGATAGGAGGATGGACCGAATACGCTCGGTCAGCACCTAACGCCGGAAGTATTGTCGCACTCATTTCTAACAACGTTTTAGGCTTATTGTTAGTTGGAGAGGAAATAGGAAATCGGCTCTATACAAGAGACCACGGGGGGGGGGGGAGTAATCTTTGGTTGAGTATGCATTTTCAATACAGCTTAGCTTAGACTACAGCGCGAACTCAATGCTGAAATAGAACTAGTAGGTACTTACATTCATTCCAGTTTCTGCCTGCCAGATTTGCTTTATCGGTCAAACGAGTCATGTGAGTAGACTCAGAATTTTGATTTCTTTGATTCTGGCGATATTTTTAGATTTCCAGGGGGAGGGGGAGAACTTGCCCCTCTCCCCCTGGCGACGCCCGCGTTTCTATATTATTATTAAATGTATATTTCGGGCCTATATATAGTAACCACATGCACTTCGAGCAGAATATTTATAAATCCGCGATATTTGCACGGCATTCCAAAGACGTGCACAATAGTCAGGTCGGTAGCGTGTTTTTTTAGAGTTATAGAATGGGTGTTGGCGTTATTGTTATCAGACGTGTGCAAAAAACTAAACCGAAACGAGAACGTCATCTTGTTTTCAATTTCAGTCCCAATTATAAAGATCCTTTAGACCTGCACTTGAATCGTAAATCCCACACACTACCTTAGCCACCTTCCCCTGCAATGCCATGGATTTCTAAAAAAATCACAGTTGGACCGTGCAATTTTATACTAATTCCACGCTTCACATGATGTTTCCCGTTTTCTAATCAACACGACTTAGGGATGTTCGAATAGCAGCATAAGAGCAACCCATACAAGCGGTCTGGTTTACGCAGTTCAACGGCGTCGGTTACGACTCAGATGTACCGCCTGCCGGTGGCTACCAATTGAAATGTAGGTACTTCGTTCCAATAACAATTGACGTCACGCAATTCAAAGCGTATCTATAAACAGATGAGGGCCTAGTCACGACTGGAGACATCACGCCCTGCGGCTGTCAAACTAACACCATGCCACGTCAGCTGGAACTGATGTTAGCACTGGACTTATTCCATTAATGAGCAATGTATTACGGTGCATTTATAATAATGCCGGCGTAAGGTTAGGTGTCGTTGCATACTGGGAAGTACGCCTGTGATACGATCTAATGTGATAGTAGGTTGTTTGTTTGTAAACGCAGCATTCTTAAGTGACAATTTTGTGATAGTGTATAATAAATTATAATTGGTATAAAATGTTTAGGTGGAACAGAGTTATTTTATAGGAATAAACTAAAATAGGTTTATGTTCTCACCAGCCAAGGCTTTCAAACTAGTCAACGACGTTCTACCGCTCGATTATTTTTTGGCGGAAATTCCAATATGTACCAGCGGAACCTCTCAACATATTTTTAAAAACAATTTCAACAATTATTATTTATCTACCTTATTATATATATACGTACGTGTGTATGTCACTGAACTCCTCCTAAACGGCTGGACCGATTTGAATGACTTTTGTTGACGCCCTTGATGGTTTAGATTCACAAAATTGTCCGGCAGATGGCGTTGCAGTCGGTATCTATACGGATCGGGCATGGGTACGGGTATAATAAATAATAGAATGTAGTAAATAGTAAGTAACCCAATCTTTGGGCAGGACAACGTCTGCCAGGTCCGCTGGTATTTACGTATAAATGTATATTTAGTAGTATGTACAGTCTAAGTATTATTATTTTTATATTGCTCTATTCGGCTCTCGTTTTCGATTATTACTGTCCCACGAGGTTGTTTGTTACGAGTTTGCTTTTAGCAATAAGGCTGCTTTTGCATTGTTATATTTCTTCTCGGTTAAGCAAATTATGGATAATTTTAAGATATTTTTTAGTGCAATAAAGCTTTTTCTGCGAGTCGATTGTAGTTTTAACGGGTTATATCGTCGTTTGTCATTTCACTTTGCAGATGCCGCGCGACGTGACCATCGACGACAAGCCGGTGTACCCCTACCGCGGCATCCTGCTCGACACCGCCCGCAACTTCTACGAGCTCGACACCATCTACAAGACGCTCGGTATTTACAACTGCTGCATGCGCGCTGTTATCGCACAGATACTATATCTTATATACTCGAATACTTTAAGGGATACGTGCTCGTTTAATCTTATTTAGGCGGTAGCGGGTCAAGTCATTCGTATATGAAAACTAGCCTAGTTAGACTTTAGGTCTTAATATGTTATTCTAAGTTATAATAAGAAATGATCTTTAAAATTATTATAAGATGTTTTCTGTGTTTATAAATTTCAGGTCTGACTGTTGAACTTGGCACTCGTTTAGATCTCACTTCTTATAACACCGGCATTCCTGAACCGATACGATTTTGGGAGCCATAAGGAAAGAGTGCACATATTTCCGGCGGTCACTCGAGTGAGCCGTTTGCCCCCGTTATATTAAAAAGTTGCAGTAATCGGCACGTGCCGCGCTTGCCCGCAGACGCGATGGCGGCCACCAAGCTGAACACGTTCCACTGGCACATCACGGACAGCCAGAGCTTCCCCCTGCAGAGCGCGCGCCGCCCCGAGCTCACCAAGTACGGCGCCTACTCGCCCTCCAAGGTCGGTGCCGTCGCGCCGGTTTCCTTCGCTGCGAAGCCGCACCCGGCGATGGCTCTGAGCTCCCTCCCCTGCCGCAGGTGTACAGCGCGCGGGACGTGCGCGCGGTGGTGCAGTACGCGCGGGAGCGCGGCGTCCGCGTGCTGCCCGAGTTCGACGCGCCCGCGCACGTGGGCGAGGGCTGGCAGGGCACCGACCTCACCGTGTGCTTCAACGTGAGTGCCCCGGCGCGCCGCGTGCCCTCCGCCCGGCGCACCCGGCGCACCCGGCGCACCTAACGCTCCCGCGCCTCGCCCGCAGGCGCAGCCGTGGCAGTCGTACTGCGTGGAGCCGCCCTGCGGACAGCTCAACCCCGCGCGCGACGAGCTGTACGCCTACCTGCGGGACATCTACGCCGACATGGCCGGTGCGTATCCGTTGTTTGACCGAAGGGCGGTTTATGTATCTGTCTGAAGATGCGCCAAGGGTCGGGTCGATCGATTGCACGCCTCGTAACGCAGCGTTATGGGTGCTCCACTCTCCCTTGATAAAAACGAGCGATTTCGCGAGCTAAAAATCACTTTATTCCTTTGGTATGGCATATATTGATAAAAGTCAATATATACAAGTTAAGATAAAAGTTGTGTTTTAACACTTGATACTTCGGAAGTATATTTAAGAAAAAGAAATGAGGTCTCTTCGGTGGGATACAAGAGCTGTCCGGTATCAGTTAGCGGCTGCTCTGTCGTTAGTTCCTCTCGGCGGCTGAACTTCCTTGTATTGGTGAAACTTTTTAATTATTTGCCGGTTCTTAGAAACTCCTATAAGCCTACAGAATAGAAAATTATTTAAATTTGTTCCAAACGACTTTTATAATAGGCATGATGTTTATAATATTCTCAATTATCTATTGTTGCCAAAAAAATTAATATTTCTGCAAAACGTTTAGCAAAAAAAATGATAATTTATTTTTATTTTTTATTTATTTTTTTATTTTTATTTATTTAGACGAACCAACAGCATTTTACAATAAATAACAAGTGTACAATTATGGAGTTCTTAAACTATGTTATAACACAGGCATTAAGTTGTCTACCTTAGGAACAGGCGCCTGTGTGTCATATAGTCCTGTATATATTTATTTATTTATCAGGCGATATCATGAGATAGACCTCAATCAATCTATTTAGTTACGTGAAAAGGGGAAAAGGACAGAGGATTATATTAGGCAGAATTTTCCTTCATGGAATTCGCGGACTCACACCACGCTAGGCTATTAAATATTGTCACCCTACAATAAAACTTCTCTACGACTCAATCGTTTAATGTACTTCACAGTCTTCAGTTCACATATAACAAAATCGGATAATCACATTAACTCAGTGCTACAGTAATAAGTGTTGTCACCCGACAAACAGCATTCTCTCCGCGAACCGATAGTTTAATAGAATCTACAGTATCTACAGTTCATGTATAACAAAAATAGCTTAATAGAAAATCAGGACTTATCCTGCGCTACAACAATAAGTGTTGCCACCCTACAAACAGCACTCTGTACGACCCGATTATTTAATTGAGTTTGCAGTGTGTGCAGTTTAAATATAACAAAAATCAGGACTTACCCCGCTCTACAGTAGCAATAATTGTTACCTTATCAACATCTTTCTCTACAACCTGATCTTTTTACGGAATGTACAGTTTTTACAAAACAAAAATAGTATAAATGATAATCAGGACTTGTCCTGCGCGACAACAATAAGTGTTGCCACCCTACAACCAGCACTCTGTACGGCCCGATTATTTAATTGAGTTTGCAGTGTGTACAGTTTATATATCACAAAAATCAGGACTTAACCCGCGCTAAAATAGTAATTATTGTCACCTTACGAAAATCATTCTCTTCAACCTGATTTTTTTACGGAATCTACAGTATCTACAGTTTTTATAAAACAAAAATCACATAAATGATAATCAGGACTTATCAAGCGGTAAAATAGTAAGTATTGTCACTCTACAAACAGCGTTCTCTCCATGACTCGATCGTTTAATAGAGTTATAGTGTGTCAGTTTATATATTAAAAAATCAGGACTTACCTCGCGCTACAGTAGCAATTACTGTTACCTTATCAACATCATTCTCTACAACCATTGTTTTTCTACGTGGGGAAACCCGGTACGGGTACCCATCCTCCACATGGGCCGACGGTGGGTTATGTCGGGCTCCAACCGACTAAAACCCCATGGTATTTTCTACAACCTGGTCTTTTCACGGAGTTTACTTTGTCTATCGTTTACATAAAACAAAAATCAGGACTTACCCTGCGCTGCATTATTCATTGTCGTCACTCTACAAACAGTATTCTCTCTACAACCAGACTGCTTAATAGAGTTTACAGTGTGTGCAGTTTATATATAACAAAAAATTAGGACTTACTTTGCACTACAATAGCAATTATTGTTACCCTACCAACACCATTGTATACAACCTGATCTTTTTACGGAATTTACAGTGTCTACAGTTGTTATAAAACAAAAATCGCATAAATGATAATCAGGGCTTACCCTGCGCTAAAATATTAAATATCGTCACTCTACAAACAGTATTCTCTCTATAACCAGGCTGCTTAATAGAGTTTACAGTGTGTTACAGTTTATATAAAACAGAAATAACATGTATAAAAAAAATCAGGACTTACTAAGCAGTGAAATAGCAAGTGTTGTCACCCTACAAACAGCGTCCTCTCCACGACCCGATCGTTTAATAGAGTTTACAGTGTCTTGGTAAATTCTCGTGATTTGAAAACTATTTGCATAGATGGCATTATGCGACGGAAAACGGATACTTAAAGTCTAAAACTCAATGTATTTTATTGGCGACTAAAAAAAGTGGTCAAGGGAAAACAAAGATACGCTTATATAGAAGGGGGAAAGACACGCTCATTCATTCATTCATTCATTCATTCAAGAGTTCCGTATCTGATACGCAATAAAGATATTTGTTGAATAACTTCAAAAGTTATTATCCGTATCATATAGTTTTACTCCTTATAAATGTTCATAGCCCGGGCTTAAATGTGAAAATCGATCTAGTTTAGAAGTAAACAATAAAAAAAAACTTTTTTTTTGTATTACAAGAGCAGGCATTTTACCCTAAGTATCTACCGACGCCCGTGGACATCTGCATCTCCAGCAGGATCGCAGATGCGTTGTCCGCCTTTAGAAAGGGTCTTTTCCACCAGGCCATAAGATTATCTATGGCCGCGACATTGTCCGCATAAAATAAGGTAAAAAAATAGATACCATTTTGGCGTGATATTATATAGCCTTTCTCGATAAATGGGCTGTCTAATACTGAAAGTTTTTTCTAAATCGGACTAGTAGTTCATGAGATAAGCGTGTTCAAACAAACAGACAAACTCTTCAGCTTTATTAGAATGGAGTAGAAGTAAAGATCAACATCAAAATCATTTTATCTTCCTCTGACGTAACAGTATCTGGAATTAACCCATCTTTCAAACTACAAATTGTAGAACAAACAATTACTGGATTTAATTAACGCAATGATGGAATGTCGTTATCAGTGGCAATATATTAAACTAAGCAGATCATTAATTAAACAATTTGTTAGACATGTATCAAATTAGGGTGAAGACAGATAGTTCTGTTTGAGATACATAAAGATAAGATGGCGATTAAACTGCTTTTATAACAGCCAAATTGATTGTAGATATTATAATTTTAAATTTTATAAGGACTCATGTTCAGAGAGGTCGTGTTCTAATCAGTGGTCGGCATTTGAATCGATGGCTAGGTTAAGTTGCTCTTGCTGCGTCCGGGTGATAAATGGGTGACCCATTCTAGCACTGGTTTATATTTGATATCCGACCTCCTGCGCGTTTCGGAAGGCATGTAAAACAGCGGGACCCGATATTAATCGTAAGGTTGTAGAGATCATGGGGGTTCCGAGGATGACGTCAGATGGCAATCGGTCATCTTAACTTGCCCCACAGTCACATTCTCTGCAATCTAAGCTGTAGCCTGGTACTATATCGGGATAACGCTAAGAAAAAGAAGAAGAAGAAGCACTCTTGTTCAGAACATTTGTTGGGAAAAAAAAATGATGCATTACAAATTTTATTCATACTAGAAATAAAAGAGTGTGAACTCAATAGGTATCTTACAAACTCTAGACCTACAAACCTACCTACTTACTAGACCTGCCAACCTGTGTCCGAAGTCTATTAAGTGACTTCCAGGTTTGCCAAGGCAGATCATGCCCAGGTGGAAGATTCTCAGTGGGTGGCACAAATGGTCTACGTAAGGGAGCTCTCTTCTTCCAGAGCCTGCACCTCGCTCTACTAAGAAGTATATACGAGAACAATAGGACATGGATGAGTACCGGATTAGGACTCTTTCAAAAAGATAGTATTTCGTAAATCAATTCAAATCTTATACGTACCAGCTCATTATTCCTAGCTGTTACCACTTGCTCATTGTTCACGTACCATCTGTAGGTAAGGTTGCTAGGGTTGGCTGTTGCTTGACATCCTGAATGAAAAGATCTCATATTATTTCCATATTTTTATAATTCTATATATATAGATATATATAAAACACAAATTCTATACAGAAAGACACTTTAAATCATTCGGCTTATTGCGAAGCGCCAGCCGTATAGCGCGCTGTTAAGGGAATTCATATTATGGTCATTACGAAGTAATTCCTTTGCAGAGACAAAGACTTTGTCTTCCCGTAATGGGCGTTGTATATGACTTCCATGTGATGAATACTTAGCGCATAAGGAATAAACAATGTCAACTAAAACATGGCAAGATTTATCCGGCCACATATAATCACAACTAGCCCAAACAGAAATCTTTCTTTAAACCAAATGATAAAATGATAAGAGAGCTTTTTAAGCCAAGTGTAAACTACAAATCAAGCCAACAGAAACCAGTGTTTAAGAAAATGTCTCAAATAGTGGTTTCTGTTGGCTGGAATGCCTGAAGTCACTGCTATTTATTTATATGATTTATTGTAGATTAGCGAACGGAGAAAAGGCAGGAAATATGAAATTACTTAAATATTTTTTGTTATGGTGGACCGATTTTGATGTGACAAAAACTAAACATAACTCGAAGTACAGCTTTATAATTGACAGTTATTAGTTTTTTAATCAAGCTGCGTTATTAGCGAACGGAGAAAGTGAACGGTGTAAATGCACGAAATATGCAATTACTTAAATATCTTTTGTTATAATAGACCGATTTTGATGAAACAAAAAGTAAATGTTACTCGAAGTTTAGCTTAATAATTTCCAGTTATTAGTTAATTAAACCAATTCTGCAGACAAACAGAAAAGAATTTCCAAAATTATATTTTTACTTTCTATTGCTCATTCTTAATGCTATACATTTTTTTTTTAATATACAGAATAGAAATTTCTACGTTTTTATTATATGTATAGTCAGTGATATTAATCAGGTCCCACTGTTTTGCATGGCTTCCAAAATATAGCGGAGATCGAATATTTGAAAATCAGTCTAGAAAGGGTCACCCATCTATTACCCAGCCGCGGTAAAACTGCATAATATGATAGACTAAAATGCCGGCCAAAGATTAAACTATACGACCTCCTCAATAGCAATAATGTTCCTAACGTTATCCCGGTTAAATACCAAGGTCCGCCTAAATTGTAGAAGATGTGGCTGTGGGGCGAGTTGAGATAACCGATTGCCATCTGACGACATCCTCGGAACCCCCACGATTTCTACAGCCTCACGACTAATATCACAAAGTGACATTAATCGGGTCCCAGTTTTTCACGTGCCTTCCGAAACACGGATAACTCTTTATACATAAGGAAATATTTCCGCAAAAGGAAAACACTGAAAACGTGTAACTTGGGGTGGAAAATTCATAATCGACGTTGTAAAATTGTGAGAAATGTATTCCCGTAAAAATATTTAAGCTGCCTGCTAAGTTATACAGCCAAATGTGAGATATAAAAATTCAAAAATTAGCGCAATTTTAATATATGTTTTGGGACATAACATATATTTTCTTTGTACATAACAAAGAAAATGTATTTATTGTCTCATTTTATTTATTACATATCTAATGATTTTGGTAATTTTGCAGTTTGGTTGCTTATACCCAAAACGCATCTCTTTCATTTTCCTTTCTCCAAGTCGTTGCTGCACTATAATGAGTGATATGCGTCCGTCCGAGCGTCCGGGGAGGCTGACATATTTTTTGTAAAGTTTTCAAGTTATGAAATAGGGTATTTATGTATGTGAATATTGGGCCACTTAATTGTTTTTAAGTATAGGGAAGGTCCTTTAAGTTTCTTCTATACTGTGAAAGTCATTTCAGAAACATTTCAAAAAACCCTCTAAAATACAATAATACACGCTAGGTGTAGACAGGCACCTATTTGGTTTGGCACTCATTTCAACACCCTGGTTACGCTAGCTAGATTGTCAAATCTGTGTTAAGTGTAACCAGCCCTCTCCCCTGACCGGCAGAATTGATAAATACATAGGTTTCTTTACCTAAATTAATTACTTAAGTAGCTATCAAATCTACAGAACAAATAGTATTAAAAAATAATAATAAAAACAGTAATGCATGTATGTTTTATTCGCGTGGGAATGTGTGTTTGTGTATTTGTATATGTGTCTATGGCTGTGAGTTTGGAGTGTCGATATTTGAGAAACTTTAATAAATATATAAAAACAATTTTGCAAAATACTATAACGACTGATAATTTGTGGACTTAAAATAGTGACTGTAGTTTTTATTCATTAAATAAGAGGTTACTTTTCTTTTACATTGACTGACTGGCAGGTTACAAATGGTCATTTTATTTAGTTTATTGTATATGAAAAGATCTAGATAGTAAGAGAAACGTCTGCGGTGGCAGCTCGAGGAGTAGGAAGGGTACAAATTCTATCTTTTCTGCGTTTTTTAATAACCATACAAGGTGTTATTTTGTGTTGACGTAGGATAGTACTTAAAAGTTTTATTCGAAACTAATTTTCAAACGTACTTGTTTTTAAAATTACCTTAACTTCTGGAGTATCCAGCTGCCACACCTTGGGATTTCCGATTCGGTAGGGCATCCCAACTTTGATGCAGATGATCATGGTGTCGTGAGCGCCGTTGACCTGTGCAGTCGAAATCCGGACGCTACCCTCTAGTTTTCCTCGCGTTAATAAGAAATCGAATACAGTTGGGAACGGTCCAGACGTCCGACTTTATCAGAGGAGAGAAAGAGATTACAGGCGACGAAGATCATGTTTCTTTGAGTAATCGTGATCGTCTACCCTACAAGTACAACCTATTATAATGAATATTATGGCTATGTCTAATCTATCAGTTTTCTTATTGACTGCGCGCAAACCATATTTTAGAATCGTTTCTAAGAACACCTCATCGAGGTCGGGGTTTGATCCGAGTCTCATCTACGGAGGCCACAACTCTCTCATAAATTGTATTCCTTTCTTCCTTACCTCTTCCGGGGACCGCAAGCCGTGAGCCCAACGCGTCCTTAGGCAGAAATCAATCTAGCGCCACCAGCGGCGACGCCCCGTAACCCTTAACCGCATCAACATACGGGCTGATGAATCCGCCTCGCGGGTGGCCCTACATCTTTTAGTCTGCCGGGCTACTCCAACCTTATTATACGTCCCTTACAAACTGTGCGGCGACACGAGTTACGCTCAAAAGTCGCTAAACATTCGAGCACTTCTGGCGAGTAGAGGGATATTTAGTGGAGCGCATACCTCCAAATAGTAGGTGAGAGTGGTGAAGGTAATCGGCTTGACCTGAAACACCTCGTGGTAGAACCGAAAGATGTCATCGGCGTTCTCCCCGCGGTCATAGCAGCGGTAAATAAAAGTCTGCAACAGCATATATCTATCAGTTAAGGTTGGCTCAGTATAATCTCTTTTATGCTAATCACATTTGTTCTAAAATAATGCATCAATTGTAAGGGTCTTTTTATAAAAATAATATTAATCCTTATCCAAAAACTATTTTTAAATCTCTAAGTGATAAGAGTGACACACACGGACGAAGTCGTGGGGTACATCTTGTACAGTGGAATATAAGTATAATTATATAATCTATGTTTATCTTGAATGGAAGAAATAATATCATTATTACTATCTGTCCCAATGCGATTTTAAATCAGAAGAATTATTGAAGAAACAAATTTCTTTAATATTTTAACATTAAACCACAATGCATGTAAAACATAAAAACTCAGCGCCGCGCAACCCCTGTTACGACAGGGGAAGCGCGGTCGTTGACTTGTTTTGCGTGTCAACATTTTGTTGACGATTGCTTCCCAATGTTCTCGATACATTGCGCGCAAATGGAATAAGGATGGCAATATCTTTATCCTCTCTGAATGATTTTAATTATCACAGTAAATACAGCCTTATCACAAAGTTTGCGGTATGATGTCTTTTACATCCTGTAAAATACGATATTAAAGTTGATCCAACTTAAAAATATTAAATCAATATTGCCTTTAAAATACAGCAGTGACTCACATCAAGGTCACAACTGTAAATAAAAAAAGCTACCTAATTCCTGATACCTTTTCTTAGCTCACGCATCCTCTACAAGCGTGTTATGATATCATTGTTATTTTGAGAGAGGCTTATAACGGAAAAATGAATCGGTGCTGTTCGCAATGAAATTAATGACCCTAAAAATAGGTCTGAATTAGGTTCAAAATCCGTAAAAAGTGTCTTAAGGCGCGCCATAGTTATTTCTTTTATTATGTTTTGCTAGCTGTTAGACATGTCTTCGTCTTAGTTTGTTTCAATGGTATGTTCGGATAAACGTAACTAACAAACATTTAAACTTAAAGTCACATTTTTTAAAATTATTACAAGAGGCAAACGAGCAGGCCACCACTCAAATCACCCTAGTGACTACCTACGCCCATGGACATCTGCACCGACAGAATGCTCGCAGATGTGTTGCCGGCTTTTAAAAAGGGGTTTAGGCCACCGGGAACTCTCACAAACCGAACGAAACGCGACAACCATACCATCATTTGCCGTGACAGTATTGCTGCCACTTTACGCGGATCTTATGTGAGAAAGAGATATTGGTGCTCGCATATGTATTAAATAAAAAAATATATATCTTGGCGTTACAAATAGGTATTTAACTTATATTTAGTTGTATACATAGTTATAGACATAGATAAATTTGGAAAAGTGATATTTTTCACTGTTTGTTTATTTATATAAACATTTTATAACGATGGAAACCAGATGATAGACCCATTGTTTCGCAAGCGGCAGTCAAAATATGACGCGGTTAACCTAAACCAGACCTTTCGTTTCAGCAAAACCACAGTCGCCTATTTCATAAAACTGTTCAGACACGAGGTAACATAGATAGGTAAATTAACCACATATTATTACCAATAATAATATGATATTACTAACATAAAATAATCATAATACCTTTTTTGTAATGCATATGTATGTAAAATGCTCGTCAGCTCGTGGTATCCGGTTACCAATGGTACAGGCATTTGATCATCATAATTCATCTAATGAATTTATTTCTACAATAAACAACCTTTTCTCTCCTATTTCATTTTTAGAATCCCATATTTAAAGACTCAAATAAAGTACTACAGCTTCACACGAAGGTAAAATACTAGCTACGCACAAGCTAAAATACGCTTTTCAAGTATATAAATTGAAAGTGAAGATTTTGTATACGTAAAAATATCTTCCTTTTTTTCTTATTCTGCTAATAAATGGAATTAAATTAAATAGATGGTACTGCAGAATCTTAATATACAACATATGTACCCAGTCGGAAATTTTGCCTATTTCAAATATACTATATTAAATTAAATTACAATATTATTTAATTTATAAATGAAACCCATACTACCGCTACAGGCACCCTCAACCGCACTCCTAACTGTATGGAACCGGTGGGGTTTGAACCGGGCACCTTGCGGATTTCAGTCCGTACCTTATACCGTTGACCTATTAAGGCTCTAATATATATAAAATATGTACATATATTTAACTATAATATGCTGGAAAAAATGAAACATATGTATGAGCAGTGTTAACAGATTCTATTATCAAATTCAATAATATCAAATGGAATAAGCGTCGAAAGTCGGCCAGGATTAATGCTATAGTTATAAATTTTAACCACAAACAACTAAAAAAAAATAAAAATTGTGATTTCAAGATCATAAATTTAATCACAAATAACTAAAAATGCTGAACTCAAAATCAAAGGGGCACTTTTATTATTCAGAACAATGAATTGATATGAAATCAACAATGTCACAAGACACCAATAATAGGTCCTCTCGGTAGCTAGCGTGGAGCAACAATGAGTCCGCTCGCAGAGTGCTTTGCTGTTTTTATAGACAACCCCCTCCATGACAGCTGTCATACTACCTTGCCTACGCGATCGTGTGACGTCACTTGACCACGCTTCTTGCATAGTAGTTTTATTCTAAGTCTATAGTAAAACTTCTACAATAATAGTAAAGTCTCTTATACTAATTTTTACAGAAAAAGGTATTGAACCGTTTGGTGCTTGCCTAATAATAGATAAGAGGTACTAAATTATTTTGTCGTTACCTATTATTAGAAAAATAGATAGAGAACTGTTTCGTCTTCGCCTATATATATAGGGATTAGTAAGTGAATATCGAGGTGAGTTTGTTACTAGGAGAATATAAATGACCCAATTGTTTGCAAGCACGCACATATGTACGTACGAGCCGCGCCCACGGACGATTTGCTCCGACTCCATGTATTTATTTTGTTTATACCGTTGCCAAATGTTAAAAAATGTTATGCTGGCAAGAGTTTCGTTTAAGTGTTTGTATGCGAAAGGTTATTTGTTATTATTATCGGAGAGATATTAAATAACTTTTAAAAAGGAAATACATATGCTAAATACATATTTCGTATTACTAGAGATTGCCGGCTGGTCGAAATTCGGTCTGAAATCTTTAAAAGCTATTTATAAATAAAAATTTAATTCTTCTACAACGACTTTGTTAATATTTGACAAGTAATATACATACGATCGTCGTGACCACTCTATGATACAATCATATAGCATAATGTATACATGTGTGTGTAAATCGTTAGGCACTGGTGTGCGGGAGGTTTTATTTTAATAATTGAATGTATTATTAATGCATTTATTTTAAATACAAATTAGTATTCGCACACCATCCTCTGTAAAAATTATGATTGCGTCAAATTTCATACATCTTCCTAAAAAGGTGTCGCAAAAATTTCGATTCACGTAAAATATACATATATAGATTATCAATGTTGTTTGTATTTAAGTTACGAAATGATATTAATTTAATACATATCGTCGTTTCGAAGTAAAGTATACCAGAACAACGTTAAGTAAAATAAGGTAGAATATCGTTCGTCGTGATATTGTTTTTGTACCGAAGTAGCGAAAAAACATCGTTGTAACAGTATCGGGTCGACAATTAATGTGAATGTTTACTTGTCGGCCTGTAGGAGTCTATTTATACGCAATGAAGCGGCCTTGCTAACTAAACTAAACTCGTCATAATGCGGCGACCGAGAAATGACTAACTGCCGAGATGGGGACATCCCAATTGACAAGTGATAAATAATTTCATTTCCCACCTGATAAACGCGGATTTCAGTCCATACTTTATACCGTTGAGCTATTGAGCCTCTAAAACTCTCTTTTCTTCCGACTTTGTCTGCAGATATTGCAATAATTCGGAATGATTAGCGTACGTTTAATAAAGTTTTTAAATTTTAACTTTAATTGAAACTGCTTACCTTCTTCTGGATTTAATGGTATGTCGTCTAGAGTTAAATTAAAAGCTTATATTAGGAGTGGGTGCGACAACACCCCAACGGCGGTGGGATTTGAACCGGGTACCTTGCGGGTTTCAGTCCATACATTGTACCGTTAAGCTATTGAGGATCTGAAATTCTATTCAAAGGTAGGGACAGGCGAAATAATACCTAGGGATAACATATCTCCAAGCTGTCTGATAAAATGGAGAGAGGGAAGCTCAAAATTTTGTTAGGTAAAATATACAATGACGATTCGTCTTGATAACCTGTCATTAGGTTAGCTATTGAAGAATTCCTGGCTAGACCTAACTCCTAGCTTCACAGAGTATATAATCGATATTAAGTCAAGATTAGCGATTCTCCTTATAATATAACATAACATAAAAGTGATCTAAAGATTCTTTTTTGAGTTGCTTCATAAATCACAACACTTACTTGAATTGTTGAGTTTCTGTGGTCGTCGCAAGGCTCTCGCTAGATTTCCACAAACTGCCCCTTGAGACGTCAGTTTGCTTCCGCTATAACGCCATTCGTCATCTTTAATAAAGAGATATATTTTTTTTATTTATTTATTTATGGATAACCGACAGTAGGTACATACAAAATATCATAAAATACAATTAAGAAAAGAAAATTACTACATATACGCCCTAATAATTATGGGTCATCACAACATGCTTAAGAATTTACTTTAATTTACATCAGTCACTTAAGAAACCAAAATATATACATTCAAAACAGCTTGATTATAGTAAAAAAATAAAAGTCATTACATTACGATTTTATAAAGATGTCTATGTTTTTCTTTATGATAATGTTAGTAGCTCGTAGAAGTGATAAATGAACTCGGTGTAAGGTATTATTTATTTGGCCACTGAATGCTGGATAATGGATGACACAGGGATGAAGACAACGTGTAAGGATAACCACGTATAGTTCTGTGTAGGGCATTATTTGTGGGGTACGCGGGGGTTCACAGTGTCCATAAACGAAATTTCGGAAATATTGAAAAAGTGAAATAAATTAAAACCGGTGCGTAGAACCGTGCCGTCCGGTTAGAAGTTTTACTTATTTTTTAAAGTTTTTTACACAATGATCGCTACTATCGTAAAATAACGTTTCAAATAAATTATATGATTGCTTATATAAATTAACGTTTTCGTTTATTACTATTCTATCACTACAAACATGTCCATTCACAGAATGCATCTGTACTCAAAAAACAGCGGTAAAGGGTTAGGAGGGAGTAAAAAAATATATAGACTTACAAATATCGATAATTATCTTGCCATCAAATTAGAAGTCACTTAAAATGCCCTGGTTCTATGTAAATTAAAACATGAAGCGTTACTATATATGTATAATACTATATGGTGTGTTATATACGGGGGTATAAAATCATTGCAACTTTTGTAAGTGATTTTTGTAGCCCTATAATAACAATAATAGCTGTTGTGCGGTATATAATATATGAAATTATAACAAAAATAGTACATTACTGCAGAGGCCGGCAAGAGAGGCATTGATGGACGAACGTGTGAATGTGGGCCGATACGAAGCCGAGGCTCACATAAGTAAATCCATCAATGCCTGGTTGTCCTAAATATTTTTAGGATTCCGTAGTACTACAAGAAAACCTTATAGTTTCGCTCGGTCCGTCCGTCCGTCTGTCTGCCCGTAAGTTGGTCCCCCCACCTGAGGATTTCCAAACTATTAGACGAAGAGACTTGAAATTTTCCATGTTAATATAACATGTTAAAAACTCTTACGAAAATTATTTGTGACGAAATTCGATAGCAACTTTCGAAGTTATTCAACAAATAGGTTTAATTCGTATCAGATACGGAACTTTTTCTATATAGGCGTTCCTTAAAACGTTTGGCTTCCTTGGCCACTTTTTATTATTTTAATATTATATATTGATTTAATAGACTACATTTGAACTACAGCTTCGGAACTCTCATCAACTTCTATAACCAACAACGCTTTTACGTACCTCTTGCTGTTAATTATTTTTGGTGTTTGGTAGTCCCTCAGAGAAACTGTCTGCCTGGTTGCCTAGATACGATTTCCTTAATTGATAGTATAATATAATGTTTTCAAATACTTAGAAGAAAGAATTAAATGAACTGGTGAATTTACCGGCACAAATGTCGCCCAAGCGCGTTACGTACTGAAAATCAAGAGATATAGACATACTAGCGTACCCGACAGACGTTGTCCTGCCCGTACGTCAGGTTAAATACTATTTACTACAATCTATTATCCTATAAACGTTTTCTTTTCCTTCCCCGTTCTCATACCATAATCCATTAATTTGGCGTTAATGCCTTAAACATGAAAGATATATGCTGTTGCGGGCTTTTATAGAACTATTTAAGATAAACATTTCCTTCATACACTATATAGTACTCTAACAGTTTTTCCAGTACACGCGCAGAATAGCTCGCAGATGGCAAAATTTTCTCCCACTTCATTGACATCTATCGTTGTATTTTGGACAGTTCACGCAATATCTTTATAATTTATAGCCTATGTGTTACTCTGATGTATAAACTATATTATTGTAAAGTTTCATTAAAATCCATTCAGTAGTTTTTCCTCGAAAAAGCGTCAAACATACGTCCGTACATCCATGTGTGAAAACCTTCGCATGTCTAATATTAGTAGGATTTCTTAATTGTAGTCCCTAGAATGAGGCCAGAAAACTTTCCTGTAAGTTTTATTTCTCTAGGTGTTAGCTGAGCGAGTCGAGTATGAGATAAAACAGACGATCTCCTTCACAAAAGTAATATAATCTGATGGAAAAATATCTCAATTAGGCACCAAGTTACGGGCGTAAGCTACTATAATGTAAACCCTCTTGAATATGCAAATATCCTACGAAATGCCGGGCCAGAAGAATATCACGTCTCACATAATGGCCGCCTACCAAACGATACCTGCTTGTACCGCTTACAAAAGGAGCATATTCGAGCAAACGAAATATTACAAGCTTGGCATTCCAGTCCGCATAGTTTTAATTTTAGAAACGGGAGCAAACAGTGCCTAGACAAAGGCGACCCGGCATAACTGGTAAGCGTGGTGCGAGTTATAAGCTTTCATGTTAGCGTTTTAGGCTTCTTCTGTAAATTACGTCACACGTTAAGAGGGGGTTGGATATCACGAAAATGTGACATTGTGTGACAACGGGCACGGTGAGGTCAAAAGTTTTGTGACGTCACCTGCCAAAAATTAAAAAAAATTGAAAAAAAAACTGCGGTTTTCTAATATAAATTTGTAATCAATTGAGGGTACGAGAAAAAAAGTCGTAAAATTAATGTGTCGTAATATATGGATGACTCGTTACTAGTATTTACGTAGGTACTAAAAAAGTTTATTCCCTATTTATATACATATCTTTACAGTACAGGGAAATAATCTAAACAAACTTCTTATCGGAAAGTGAGTCAAGTACGCGAACATTTAACATAAAGGGTTTCAGAACTGATAAGCATGACCAAAAAATAAGACGCAGAATCGTCAATGGTATGATAGCCGACAGATAACTTGTCAAAATTTTGGCTAGGATGGGGAGGGCTAGAGATTGCGTATGTTCAGTGCACATCCACATGCAGAAACGTGACTACTCGTCCAATGGGAGGCTACATACACGTCTGAATCAATGGTACGCTCGGAACATATGTGCTTGTGAATTCATGGTACCCCAAATCCCGAAGAAACCTGAATATTGACTACTGCACAAATTAGCGACTCATACCAAGTTAGGTGCCAGCATTTATAGAGACAGAATGATGATTGACAAATATACCCATCTAGATTGGTAACAAGACACGTGCAAGCCGGGGCAAAACAGCAGCAGTCGTTTTACTGAGGGACCTGAGCCTTATCATTTATCTACGCTATCAATCGGCTTTTACCTATAAGGCATTAAATTGTCTACCGTAGGAACAGATGAACGTGTGTCAATAGTCATGTGGATTTAATTTCATTACTGTCAATAAATTCTCAACTGTGAGATTAGCAAGGAATGTCCTTCCTCATCAACATCTCTGCAGCGATGCCAGTTGCGGTGATCCCGACCCATACAACATAGACACCTTCATGCAATGAGCCATCTAATAGAGCAGTTGACCTTATGTCCCTACATGGTTTCAGATCAAATAAAAGTCACTTTTTGGACCCTCTAGGTCCAGTAACCTAGGTCCTTTGTTTTTATTCGTTACAAACTAAATATCTAAATTCAACTTCTTTCCTTTTCAGAAGCAGCTACGGAGAGGTGGATGTACGTAGACAATTAGTGTAGAAATAAAAAGTCATTTCATTTCACGCCGAGTCACCCATTGGCTATCATTTTACAGCAACAGTTCATATAATATGTGATCTATATATATATATTGTGTAAAGGTGTGGTAGGTTTGCTCAAAAATTTCGACTGGCAACACTTGTATTTGACACACATATGAAGATTCCAGTATGTGTACGTTATTACGATACAAATGCTTTTAAATGGTATATGTATACTTGAAAAACTAGTAACTAAAATATTAATTTTAAATTAGCACTGTTTTAAAAGTTCCTTTAAAGGAAAGTATATTTTTTGGTTCCCTTTTAGTACATTCATATGGCTTTTGTAATTTATTTAAAGACATTGATATTTTAGATTATAAGTTCACTCCTAGAGCCTCTCGGAAAAAGGAATATTTTGAACGAGAATAATATTTTATAAACAAAACACCACAGCTGTCTTCATATGTTGGTCAAAGTCTAAAATGTACATTATTGGTAATTGATTCAGTGTTTATTCTACTTAATTGACATATTTATACCGCGTATGCGAAATGTCTCCTCAAATTCTTAAATTGTACACTTGTAAATTAAATAATACAGCTTACACATTAAGAACTTTGTACTATATTTGCCGACAAAACTTTGAAAAGACAAAACTGTCGCAGGAAAAGATTGAAATGAAAAACGTAAAAATTCTTATTCTCTTGCATCAAGTAAGAAAAAAGACGACATATTATGGACATTTGTATATTGCGACATTTATATCTTGCGACAATCGCGCGACAGTCGCAATTCTGTTGGCAAATAAAGCACAGCTGCTGACATCTGAGTTGCCGAAAATTATTAACTTACCACAAGTAACTTGATAATAGCTTCCGTTTTCGCCGGCTGCACTCCACATCTAGGGTGGATGCACAGTTCCCGCCTCCTGTTTTTCCACATTATACGACAGTGTTACGTATATGTAGGTATAAATAAAATTAAAGCGTCTGTTTGTAGAGGAGATCGTAGTGTAATTTAGCCTATGTGTCGATCGCTAGGTTAAGCAGTTCTTACCACGGGCGGGTGATACATGGGTGGCCCATTGGTTCTCTAATAGCCGACCTCCTCCGTGTTTCCGAAGGCACGTAAAACAGTGGGTTTCGATTAATATCACTAAGTGATTAGTCGTGAGATTTTAGAGATTGTAGAGATTCCGAGGATGACGTCAGACGGTCGTCGGTTATATTAACTCGCCCCACAGCAACATCATCTCCAATTTAAGCAGACCCTGGTAATAGACCGGGATATTGCTTGATAGAAGAAGAAAAAGAAGAAGAAGAACAAGGAGAAGATGAAGAAGCAGGAGAAGAATAAAAAGTGTCATTATCAATTTATTTCACTAATCGAGTATGACTATACCTATTATAAAACAGAAGCTTAAAATATCTTGTCTGTATTTCTACGGGGTATTTCACTGGCAGATAATTGATGTTAGAAGGAAAATCATACTTTATTTTTGAAAAATAATAAGGATTCCGCACAAAAATATGAAACCCTCAAAATGTAACAAAATCACTGAAATGACGCCGACGAAATCATGGGTCACAGCTAGTATCTACACTAATATATAACGCCATAAAGTTTGTATGTTTGTTTGAACGCGCTCTAATCTCTGGAACTACAGGTCCGATTTTAAAAATCCTTTCAGTTTTAGATAGCCCTTTTATCGAGGACGACTGTATACCGTCACGCTAAAATTGTATCTATTTTTTCACCTAACTTTACGCGGACGTAGTCGGGGGCACAGCCTGATATAAAAATATAGTATGATATAAAAATATTATCACACCATCTTTCCCAACAAACAAAAGATTATCACACAAAAGAATCTTATGACAAAAACGACCTCATTAACCCCATCTTGAATTTTGCATTTCGTATTTTTGTAAAGTACTAGCGACGCGCTCTAGCAATTTTGTGTCATATTTTTTCCTAAAAATTAAAATAAATTTTATCATCAGTGCTGCCAATGCAAAACCGGAGCGAGGAGAAGGGGGTGGTCACCGAACACCTTGTGTGACAATGTGCAGGGGGGGGGGGGTGTTTAAAGACTTTGTGACGTCATTGATGAAAAAAAATTCAAACTATTATTTTTTAACACATGCATAAAATTGGATAATTTGTGACGTCACACCAAGGGGAGGGATAGAAAATGTGACAAGGAGGGGGGAGGGGTTAAAAATCGTAAATTTCTTGATGATTCCTAATAACTAGATGTTACCCGCGACTATGTCTGCGTAAAATTAGGTGAAAAATGTTTGCGTGATAATATATAGCCTACCTCGATAAATGGGCTATCTAACACTGAAATAATATTTCAAGTCGGCTCAGTAGGAGATGAGATTAGTGCGTTCAAGTAAAGAAACAATCATCACGCTAAAATTTTTCACCTAATTTTGCGCGGGCGAAATCAATAAAACTTATTTCGCAAAAGTGTCTACAATAAATAAATTTCTCTTTCTATCTGTTTTGTGTTTTAAACTGTCTTTATCCTTAAAATTTTTTACTTCATAAAAATACAAATTCCTTTGTTGAGTTGTTATGAGAGTTAATCAAATGAATTAGCGTTCCAACAAAGCTTCTTGCGGTTCTTCTTCAGGAACGTGAACAGGACCATCATCCTCTTCTCCGACGGACACACTATGTACCTGAGAAGGCAACGCAAAGAAGCCATTCCGTAACCGTCGTTCGACGCCGGACCGACTTTGGATACGTTGACCGACAATGGTTTTCTCCAGAAGATTTTTTCAAGCATTACACAGGACGACTGGAGACGCTCAGAATACTTTAAGAGGGTACTCGGTACTCGATTCTCGTTCATTATGTAATAAAAATGAGTACTTCACTGTTTGACCGATTTCTTCAAAATTAGATTTACGTTCTGTGGTTAATGTGCTGTTAGAAAGAGTTAGTTCGCAAATGGTTTTCGCAGCGTCAAAGAACTGGGCAGTTAAAAAAAGATTACATAATGGGTGTCGCTTAGCAATAATAAATAAAATTAACGATTCATTTAATTTTTTGGCTATACTTATTAAACAACTATGTGAGTAAGTGAAATAGATCTTTTTGCCTGTCCTGAGCTAGGACTACATATAGTGTGAAAGGAACACGGACTATTAGTTAACTTTCTCCTAATCTCGCGTAGGTGTAAATGGATATTGACATTTAATGTTAATTTTCTTCGTCAGATACGAAGCAATATTGAGCAGAGCATCGTTTGCTTCGCATCAACCGCGGCCCTAAAAGAGGAGAGGGAGGACCCACCCCTGCTCCAGGGAGTCGACGGTGGCCTGGTCGCGGTGGTCGTCCACGCCCACGTAGGTGGGCTCGTGCTTGACGGCCAGCGCCGTCAGGGCCTCCGTCTTCTGGGTCTGCGTGGCGCTGAACAGCATGGTCTGCCGCCGCTCTGCAACGAACCGGGTTCGTGGTGAACCAGCTTTGCTGAGGGCTTACTGCGAACCCTAGCTCGTGCACCGGCAGGAGCGTGTGCATAGTCCCACAAAGACACGACCTCTTTGCCCGTTTTCACTAATAAATAAATAGCAATCGCTAGATACTACTTAGTGATTCAAATTCAAATGGAACTTGTAACTTACTAGGATAAAAAAGACAGCAATACAGGTATCTATCATTCAGTATGTTACAATATTATTCCCCGTACTTACTTTGACTAGCTTCATTAATTTTTACAGATTATGGTGTGATAGTATACATTACTTAAAATGTATATTGCAAGTGATATTCATACATGAGCTCTATAAATAATGAACAATACGTAATTACAAAACAGTACATAACAACTTTTAACTCACTCGGCAGCAGTCTTATTATTTGTTTCACTTCTTCTTCAAAACCGATCTCGAGTATTCTGTCAGCCTCGTCAATGACAAGGCACTGCAAATTTTTGTACAGGAAGTCTGGTGTGTTTTGCAGATGATCCAATAATCTGCCAGGCGTTGCAACTAGTATATTTATTCCTTTAAAAAACAATTCAGGCAAAAAATTTATCATCAAAAAACACCATTGAAATAAAAATTCAGAAAGAAAACATTTTAATAAATCTTATAGATTGATAGAAACCTCAATAATACAACTAAATAAAGTAATTAAAAGAAACTTATATTTTCTTGACTATGTAACATGACTACAAAGGTGAGAGGGTGTCGAAAATGTGTCTAGGATGGAGGAGATTAAAAAATCATAAAATTAATGTTACGTAATTTATGGAAGACTCCAAAGGTAAAGTGCTCACTACATGACTTATTTTGTTAGATTTTCGACCGCTCACTCACCTTCATACCAAACCCCCCCAACTGCCCCTTTAATTATTAATTTTGCAAGCAAAAGGTGAATGAAAGAGTCTAAGTAATGCTAAACAATGAGTGCTATATTCAAATATAGGTTGAAAAATGCACAACATTTCTCTCTGCATAATCAACTTTGTGACAAAACATAAGCCCCCCCTCTCCCCTCGCTCCTATGACCAACTGTAGTATTTTAGAGACACTCCTCCCACTCTCCAAACAAGTCAAAGAGTATGGGTATGTTTCCTATAAAGGTATTTACTAACCTTTTGATAGTTTCTGTGCCTCAGTACTTCTGTTAGCTCCACCCATAACCAGCCCATATGTGTGATGATGGTATTTCATCAACTCCATCAAGACACCAAATGTTTGCATTGACAATTCTCTAGTCGGTGACAAAATAATTACACCAGTACCTGAGTACAATTGTCCATATTAGAAAGAAACCATTACCAAATGTACATCATACTATATATATGATGTAAATCAGATATCCATTCTGTGTTCATAAAATGACTCTAGACGTCCCCCAGTTTAAAGTATAATAAAATAAAAATAGATGTGCCTCAACAGTCAAACTGGAGACTCAATCTAATTTTGTTTTATTATGCATGTCTGTGGTGTCTAATTTTCATATTCGCCTTTTTATCATCATGTGAAAATAAATTTATGTCAAATTAAGAGCATTTGCTTATATAGAGTGCAATAATTCATATCATTCTAAGAGTGGGACAAAATAACTTTTGTATATTATACTAGTTGTTACCTGCGACTTTGTCTGTGTAAAATTATGTGTATAATTTTAGCGTGTTGATATAGATGCCTATAACCTTTCTTAATAAATGGGCTATCTACCACGGAAAGAATTTTTCAAGTTGGACCAGTAGTTTGAGAGATTAGCAAGTTCAAGTAAACAAACTCTTCAGCTTCATATATTAGTATAGATACTTTAAACATAAAATTGAATTTGTCTGTTTGTAACATCTAAAAGAGACGGATTTCTTAGCATTCCATAGATTCGCTGTTCGGGTCCATCATGTTGCTGACAAAGGAATTTGTGACTTGGTTTAAGAGCGCGCTCTTTATAGCGATCACTAACAATCAACTTCACGGCCAGTATTCCCTCCCCTGCCTATTCAAATCTGGTATGATCTTACTAGTGCAGTTTTAGACGTCCTTTCTAATAATATTGTTTTCCTAACTGCATATGACTATATCATCTAGGTTTAATTTAGAGGTATCCTATATGATACTTCTAGCAAAAATGCAAGTTAAAACATTTTTGTCTGTCTGTGTGTTCTGGGTATTCTTTGAAACGGCTGGACAGACTTAACCCATCCAAATCACCCACCCCACATCCACTTCTACTTTCACTGGTAGATAGCTGATTTTACAAAAAATAACATAGTCTACTTGGCTTAGCAGATGAAGTCACAGGTATTTCTAGTTATAAATAATAATCTAATTAAAAAAGTGGTTGTCTGTAAAGTTAGTTTATGTATGATAATTTAACATGATAACACCAAATTCTTAGGCTGATCTTGCTATCACTTGTTCTGCACTCTTGTTTGCATACTCGTCTCAGATTGATCAAGACAATTAGATGATGTCAAAATGAGAATCTGATGAGATGAGTCATGCTCTTTCATGCGTGCAGCCAGAGTTCATCAATTTATAGGATGTTATCACATAAAAAAGTTACTTTTAGGTCAACTGCACAATATCTTCAAAACATCTTTTGAGTAGTTTTTAATAGATATTCAATATAATAATGCACTAACGGGCAAAACAGAACTTACCATTTCTAGGTTTGAATTTCAATTTGTAAATGAGATCAATGGCTGGTATAAGAAATGCTAGTGTTTTCCCTGAGCCTGTTCTTGCAGCACCAACTAAATCTCTACCTTCCAACAGAGGTGGTATAGCTTTTGCCTGTATTTCAGTCATGGTGGTGAAGCCCATATCTTTGACACCCATGAGTGTTGCTTCGCACACTTTGCCCTCCAATGATGAGAACTTTTGGTCAGATAAAATTCCTAGACATAAACTTGATCCTGGTACTGTAAAATATTGACTAAACATTAAATTGAACCATAATATAAAGAGGTATATTATGTTGTTTATTAAAACATTGAATTATATTTTTGAAGTACAACTTCTTTACACTAACATGGCTTGGTGAGTAATCTGGTGAATAAATGATAAGAGTGTTGATTCTTACTTAATTAAAAGACAAACAGTATTTGCTATCGCACATTTAAAGGATTAGAGTCACATAATGAAAGTTTTTTTTCTATATAAACTACAAGCATACTAATAGAACACTTACATTGACTCTCTTCACTTGCTTTAATCTGGTCTTCGTTGTTATCTTCCTCAGAGTCATTATCTTTCTCAGCTTCATTTTCTGACTCGGGTTCATCTTTTACTACTTCTGTTTTGGGTTCAACAGGTGTATCCTTTTGCTTCTTTTTCTTCTCTGTTGGTAATTAAATGTTTCAGAATAGAAGTTTTAACTAATCATTCAAATATTTACAAAAACAAAACTAAGTTTGATATATTTTGATACTTACTTTTTGGTAATGAAACACAGTTCTGTTGTTCTATAGGTCTCTTCGGTAGTCTTTTAGACGCCTCCGCTTCTTGACCATTAGTAACCTGGCTAGATGATTCTTTAAAATATGTAAAGTATAAATAATATTAAAAGAGGCAGGGTTTTACTTGGTTTTTGAGACCATAAATATTTAAATACGATAATATAAAAGAGGTTACCTGTATTATTTCCCGTGGAGTTTGCTTTTTCAGAAATAATTTTCAATTTCTTTTTTTCGCGCTTTTTAATTTTCCTCATTAAAATCTTATCAGGAGTCGGCATTTCTATCTTTATTTAGGTAATATTTAAAATTCAACGTGCAAACAAAATACCAGATTCAGCGTGGACATCTACACGCGCACTTTGCTGAAGCAGTTATGGAGATTAGAATATAAGGGGGACCATCTCAATGTATTAAAATGTCCGTCGAAATCCGCAAATGAGAGAGGCGCTACATTAGCATGAGACGAATTTTGATGGTTATGATTTGTCAATTCATTGCTTCATTCATACCATACCGCACCGTTCTGGAGGGTCAATTTTTAAATTCAGTCTACACCAGCGCCAATTCTTTGAATCTTCGAACGATAATTTGCTGTTTACAAATGGCCACTTTTCCAACTAGCCCCTCATAGAAGATGGCCTGCCTTATATTCTAACCTCCACATCTCTGGTGGAGCTAGTAACTGTCAACAACTCCACGTGAAAATGACATTTGATATTAAAACTTGTCAAAAGTTTCAGAATTAAATTTAAGTAATGATTTTGATAATGATGTTATCAATAAAATAATAGTAAAGTAAGGTTTAAGTTGTAGAAATTGACAATGATTTGAATACATAAGTCAATTTTATTGTGTTAACATGGCAAATAATAAAAATTCTAAATTTAAAGACTTCAAAGAAAAAATATCAAAGTCCACACTAAGTGCTTTAAAAAGCATGGGCTTCAAGCGAATGACTGATATCCAAGCTAATGTGATTCCTAAAGCTTTAAATGGAATGGATATTGTTGCCACCGCCAAAACAGGATCTGGCAAAACGTTGGCTTTTTTGATACCAGTAGTTGAATTAACAACTAGGATGAGGAATGATAAAAAAGAGGGTACGAATATTTTAAACTTTAGTAATTCATGTTCTTATGAAAGAGCCAGACTTAGCTAAAAGTGTTTGTACATTTTTGCCTTTGAAGACTATAAAGTACTACAATACTTTGCAGCAGCTGCACAAAGTCCTCGGCCACACTCCATGATCATTCAAAAGAAGCTATGTCTAGCTCCCGCATTAATCGATAGTAATTAATTGACACTACTTTACCAACCCTGCTCTAAAAGCTATTTATTTAAGATTTAGTAAATTCATATGCAATTTAAATATATTATGTTGTGTAAATATGATCAATACTTATTGTTAACATGTCGCACACTTAGTAATAAACTTACCTAACTTTAAAAAAAACTGATTTTTGTAAAATAGCAAAAAATGTTTTGTCATTTATGACTTATTCTGCTAATAATTCGATATAAATTGCATTATTGCAACAAATTATGTAATTAAATGTAATAAAATTATGTAATTAAATAATAGTTAATGAAGCGATTAATGATATTGACAACTTATTTTTTTAATGATATTTAATTATTTGTTTGGCTTTTAAACTAAAAACTTATTTTAGTTAAAAAGACAAAAATAGTTGTATCTTGGTGTTGGATAGACATGTTAAAAAAAATCTTAGATTGGCACATCAACACTTAATCAGGCGTGATATGGAATCAGCAGTCGAGCGCATGCCTAACTGGAATGTAAAAAAATATATATATATAGGACTATAAACACACGGCCGTCTGTTCTTAAAGTAGCTAACTTAATACCTGTGTGTGGTAACAGCTGACTGATACACAGATACATATTTTTAAAATATATAAATATATATATATACACCCAGACTTGAGGCGGGAATCGAACCCCCAACCCGCGGAGCGAAAGACATGGTCACTGCTAACTGTCGCTGTCAGCGGGCCACTTAATTTTGAGAGAATAAGCTTTATTATGCTTATTTTTTTAAATAATAAGAGAATAAGGACAAGCAGAAATATTCCTTTGAATAGAGCTCTCTATGACAGCAAACACAATAATCCATTAATTCACATCACAATCTGTGCATACATTATAAGTGCATGCAAACTGACTGCGTCCGGTTGTACTGGGAAATGTTTTTATGTGGACTGGACTGGGTAAAAACAACGTGTATCCTGTATTGGTTATTATCTTTAATATCACAACTTAGTCGTCTCACAAAGGCCGGCAACGCAACTACGAGCTTTCTAGTGTTGTAATTGGCTATAGGAAGTTATTAAAGCGCCCGTTTGCATCTCGTTATATAACTCTGTGTCCAGGTCGTGGATGTTCCTCTTTATTTGTCCGATAGCTGGTTAGATCCACTACGGGTACCCCGGACTACCCTAGCAGCTACTGTCACTCCCCCATACCGTCCGTGATGGTAGTATCGGCATCCTGTTTTTCCTTTTCCTACCTTTATACCCTTTTACTCTATCCCTTATTCCTCTCTGAATATCCAAGTAGAGGTAGCACCATACTTGAAATCCTTTAGGTCTGTAGCCGATTTGTGCTGTCATCTGGGTGTTAAGTAGCGGCAATGCTGTCACGTCAAGTAATGGTGTAGTTGTCGCGTTTCGTTCGGTTTGTGAGAGTTCCCGATGGCCTAAACCCCTATTTCAAGGCCGACAGGGAATATGCGAGCCTTTTGGGTGGTGCAAATGTCTATGAGCGTCGGTAGTTACTTGCCGCCTGTTCGTTTGCCCCTTGTAACAAGAAGAAAAGATGCCTCGTTTATACGCTAAACAAAATTTTCAGTGTAACAATTCCCATACATTTAACTAGCTTTTTATTTTTCTTAACCGACATGCTTAACGGCTGTTTTGCTGTTGTACGTACAAAGCAAACGAGGGGCGACGAGTACGTGCCGGAGACGCTACGACGAGGATTATCGTTACATTAATATCAAGCACTCGACATGGGAAACGACGTACGACATTTATCATTTTCTATGTGTACATAGAATTGAATAGAATAGTTCAAATAAATAGTTTGGAAAATCCAAAGTGAACGCCCCACAAGAATAACATCAGGTGTTTACATTTTATCACAACTTTTATATATAAAAAAAGTAAAAATATCATTATACAAACGTTTTATTATTACGTAAATAAACTATTTTACAATGCTTAAGTAATAAATTGTTGATAAATTTATTATAATTATATTATATTTTGGCGATCAACGCCATCTGTTAGAAGACGCTCAGTACAACTCCTACTGTAGTACAGTAATATTCCGCTAGGGTATCCAGCTGCAATTTAGTTCTTCGTTAAATATAATTAAACGATACCGAATTACACAGCCATTTTGAAGAGGAAACAGCACGCCGTAATTCTGAAGCTAATAAAAATAAATTAAAGTGATAGTTTGACCGTTTCGAACGCTATCCTGTCAGAGCATATCGACCTTCGCTCCCACCTTTCATTCCTCGCCGAAAAGCCTTCCACCTTGGTGTGCCTTTCCCACACTAGAAACGTGTGCGTCGGCGGTTCAGTGGTTAAGAATCGCCCCAATGGGGTTAAGTGATGACCTTTATGCAGTAAAAACTTAATTACTTTACTTCATTTTGAAATTTTAGATGCGAAACATGGTTTTCCGTAACGTATGATTATATAAATCATTAATTTTTGTCCACCCATCTAGTTCTGCTCTTTGAACTATTAAAGTCAAGTTGTATAATGCCAGCGCCAGACATAGCTCAAAGTGTTTGTACATATTTGTCTTTAAAGACTACAAAGTACTACAAAACTTTGCGCAGCTACACAAAGTCCCCGGCCACATTACATAATCATTGCAATTATCATTTAAATGAAGCTATGTCTGGCTCCGGCATAATAAAAACCTTTTCAACAACCTGATAATATGTGGAAACGGAAAGTCAGCCAAACACTGAATCTCTTTCAGTTTAAAATTCAAACAGCAGTCTCATTAGGAGAGGATGAATGTCAAACATACGCGCGTAATGGCAGGCGTCCACATGTCTACATCGAACGGATCGGAAACATCGTATTGAAGGGATTGCAGAATTTTTTTGTACTGTAAAGCCATACAAGTGCGTTCACTTATCCGCATCGTACGGATCGCACGAGTTTACCAGTCGGTAATGCAAATCTTAGTAGAGTAGCGTCGATAGTCCAAACGCTGCTGTTACCGCGCATGCGTTGTACAAAAAATCCGTTTGATACGATGTGTCCAATAAGTACGATGCGGATATGTGGACGCTTACCTTAATGCATCAGATTCTCATTTGACGCTCGTTATTTTTCACAAGCCTCCTTCTTATTTATAATAGGAGTAAATAAACGCTTGAACTTTGTCAAAAACATCTCTCTGTTCATGTGGTTACGTAATACGTTAGCGTATTACTTAATTATTTTGTTTTTCAGTTTCCACCGGCAGTACGTATTTTCGAAATCATACCCCTTATGGACGTTCAAGTTTACAGAAACGTCAAAATGGTCTGGTCTGGTCTACCAAATGTTAATGGCTAAGATATGTTACAAGCAATCAGAGGGCCTAGTATGAAAATTCTCGATAGTTTTACTTAGTTTTGCGTTCAAAACGGAACGTCAAATGAAGGTTCGTGCTTCCATTTTACACGACCTACATGGTCGTAACGTCGAGGATTCGATATGTGCGAAATCTGATTTCATTCGTGCTAGCAATATTTAGCAACTAAGTTGCGTAAAGCGGGAGCATTATTGTTTCATTCGACGTACGGTTTCGAGCGTAAAAGTAAATTAAACTGTCGAGAATGTTCGTGCCAGGCCCTGAGAGGGAACATTTCGACCCATAGCCCATATTGGAACCTCCGTAGTGTAAACGCGGGTTGCATCAGCACTGATTAAAAGCGTGACACTAAAAAGTCTTGCCTCCTGTGGGCCTGGCACGAATATTCTCATCCTAAATAAAGTCGAATCTTCGAATTCAAACGGTTCGAAATGTTCGTGCTAGGGCCTCAGGTCTGCCTTTGGCAGGTCACTCGACTTTACTAAAACTCGGCTATTATATAAAATCATATGTTATAATTTAAATTCAATCAAAAATTGAAAAAAAAAAAAGAATTATCTATATATGTATGCGATTAAGAAATATATGTATCGTCCTTATAGGAACTTTAATCGTATGTACATATTTTTTGGCTGACCCGTTGGTGCAGTGGGCAGGAGGAGTAATGTATTCGCCTGTTATTTTATGAAGATCAATGGTGAGATGATGTGTGATTAGCTTACAAGATGTAGGGGCCGCCAGCCCCAGCTCGGCCAGCAGCCGCAGGCGCTGGTCGCGCAGCGCGTCGCCGGCGCCGACGCCCAGCGCCAGCGGCAGGTCGTCGTGCGGGTTGTCGGGGTACACGAACCTGCAAGGGGCGCTTCGTCAGCGGCGCCGCGCCGCGCGAGGCGCGAGGGGCGCCGGCGCTCACCCGTTGTGCAGGAGCAGGTCGCGGTTGGGGCGCGCGCCGTAGAAGATGAAGATCTGGTCGCCGGCGCCGAAGTCGCGCAGCGCGTAGCACTCGCCGCGCCGCAGCTCCGCGTTGTAGTCCGTGGTCACCTGCGACACCGCACCCGCGACGCGTTAGCCCCGCGGCGTCGTTTCGAAAGAGATACGAATTCTCTACATATTGAAGTAAAAAAACTCGGAACGTTAACGTCCCGGGGATTCGCATCCCTCGTAGAGCTGCGCCTATATACCGATCGTTCGCAAGGCGTGCTCGATTAAAGGTCGTCGAATCATGTCGACAAAACGAGCACTTAACGAAAGCACCTGTGATGTCGCGCAATGCACGTGTCGCAGTGAAAGTTTCTCCTTCGAGCTAGATCGCAGCCTCTCTCGCCGAGGCGTACCTTGCCGTGCTCGTGGTTGCACATGTCCCACAGCGGGATGAAGGCGGCGACGGGCGCGCCCGCCAGCCGCACGCTGTTCTGCCGCGTCATCACCGTGGACATCGCCCATCTGCAGAAACGCAAAAATCGCCGCACTCCTAAGTAGTTTTAACAGTTGGGGCGTGACAGGGTGGCGAGCAGAATAATTCTAACTTCTTAAAATTACGTTTTTCAAGGCGGTTTCTTTTTTTATTTAAATAGTACATAATAATGTGCAGAAAACGACCAATTGCTGGACGAGAAGTTTGAAGTCCTCGCCTCCAGCTCGGACTCTAAGAACATGAGTTAGGCAATTGTTGTTTCTGCCGAAGCTTACATAGTGCTTTTCGCAAAAATGCAAGGAAATAAATCAGAACTCTATTAAGAAATTATTTATACTTTAATTAATCTTAAGATTTATGATAGATAGATTATCTTTTAACAATTGTCCCAATATTTGTCATTTTGGGACAATTGTTAAAAGATATTTTATGTTTTTTCGGTTTTCATAAGGCGACGGTAAAACATACAGCCCAAAAGGTAAATTAAAAAAAAATTGTCATAAAACAAACGTACTCCTTTTCACTATTATTTTACATTCCGCGCTCATTTTATTACCATTGTCTTTTATTTCACACAAATGCAGCTTGATGAGTTTTTCAGACAGTTTTGGGAGACAGAAGATATACTTATTTTCTATAATTTTATTGACTGGCCCGTTGGCGCAGCTGTCAGCGGCCCTGCCTTCCGCTCCGTGGGTTGTGGGTTCGATTCCTACCTTGAGTCTGGGTGTATTATCTATATGTATGTATTTATATATTTCTAAAAAAATATTTGTGCATAACAGGCGTCTGTCACGCACCTATAACACAGGCATTAAGTTGTCTACCTTAGGAACAGACGTCCGTGTGTCATAATAATCCTATGAATTTATTATAGTTCGTTACATACAGTAACGAAGCTTCTGTCACAACGAGATTTAACATGTGAAGAGTATTGGTTTTAAATGTTTAGTGAAGTAATTTTCAGTGAAATAATTATGATGATGTAATAATTGATGACACATTAGATTGCAAATGCCGGCCCTTAATAACGAGTTTAGGCCACCGGGAAGTTTCACAAACCGAACGAAACGCGACAACAACACCATCACTAGACGTGACAGCGTTGCCGCCACTTCACGCCGATTTCATGTGAGAAAGAGGTACTGGTACCCGGACGCGCCGGCCCAATTCGGCTACAAGCATGGCGCTACCTGGTACAAGACATTTTTGTATACAATTGTATATTCAATAGTAACGATAACATTCTTGTATACGATAATATATTAAAAAGAGCCTGTTATATTACAATTTAGTTGTTTGTCACGTTCTACTGTAAAGTTGGAATTTTGGGTTACAACAACTTACGTAGGATCGTCACGCTAAAAATTTTCACCTAATCTACGCGGACGAAGCGGCGGGTAACAACTAGTTATTTATGTTACAGTACTCGTACTTGAATTTGAAACTATTGAGTACACTAAGTTGCTGATTATATTCGAGATTCGTTTATTCACTTTGGTTTTTTGCAAACACTTGTTATATTCTTTAAAATAATAATAAAATCTTTATTTACAGGCATCTGGGACCCACACATATTACAAAAAATTAATTAAAAAGAAATTACAAGTTCAATTACAAATTAAATATCACAAATTTCAAAGATTAAATTCATTTCGGGTTCATACAGCGATGCTGTATCGACCAATGCCGATAGATGGCAACATCCATATGTTCGATGAGTGAAAATCTGGAGAATCATATTATTAGAATAACGAATTCACAAAAAGATATACATCATTGTGCTAAAAAATATTTTGGATATTTTGGTGATAAAATATTCGACTATAGAGCTAAGTTTACAAGGGTTCCGACGTGCCCTGTACTGAGAAGAGCCCGCAACAAACTTTTTTTTTGTTAATTAAAACGTTGCATTAGATTATATGATAGAAAAAGTTCTAATAACTTACAGTAAAGTACTAAATCTAGAAATATGAGCTAAAATACTTTTATTAATTTTAAGTCAGATTCTGATAGATTAAATAACGTTCCTTAAATATGAAATTTAAAAATCTATCTGTTTAAAATTTTCTTATATCTTTTTTTATTTCTGAACAGCTCCAAAATATCTATAAAATTCCTGTTTTGTTCAAAAAACTTACGATATAATTCTGCATACATTTAATAAAATCATTTTATATCGACGCCGTTACAAATAAACAGTTTTACATTATACTAGATGTGCCCGCGGCTTCGTCCGCGTAAAATATATAGCGTGATCATATAAGGTCTATAACTTTTCTCAATAAATGGGCTATCTAACATTGAAAGAATTTTTCAAATCGAACCAGTAGTACCTGAGATTAGCCCGTTCAAGTAAACAAACAAACTCGTCAGCTTTATATATTAGTATAGATTTATTAGCAAAGATTACAGTATTCAAAAACGGAACTGGTACTTTTATTGAGGTACACACAATCGTCTCAAATATAAGCTGTTGCCAAGTGCTTTTTATACGCGAAACGGCGATTTTTTGCCAGTGCCGTCTAATAAGCGCCCTTGAAAAGACTTCAACGCTATACTTGCGATCAGTTCATTGATCTAACTTTTGACTTAGAGTTTCTCGTAATGTATTTTTTTTTTATTATATCAGGTTTTTTTATTTATACATTTTTTTTTTGTTTTACTAGCTATCATCCGCGGCTTCGTCTGCGTTTAATTCTCACTTCGAATGTGTAAATTTTCTAGTTTTTTTTTATTACTACCGTCCCACTTCTGGGCAAAGTACTCCTCCTTTTTCAACCACGACTACCTTGTAACCAGCGCCACCAACTCTTAAAATTTGAGTTGCATTCATGACTTGTAAAGCTTTTTCCACCAATGCATTTGAATGGCTTCTTGTAGTAGTAAGAAAATATTTTTCTATCCTTTGGGAACAGTACTCTCATTCGGGATAGAAATTACCTAATGATGAAATAAAACAACGGGCGGAGTAGTTGAAACCGGAAAGTGTAACCAACAATTTGATTATAACATTGAATACAGAAGTTAATCTTTTTTTTTATCAACTTCAGCTGGGACTAATTTTGTTTGGGCTTTAACGAAGCGTTGTCAACTCTTCATGAATTCCTCGTAAATTGTTAATTAAATTAGCATTGAAAATTGTGTTCCATTGAATCAGACGAACGACGCCAAAAAACTGTGCATTAATTTTTTTATTAGCAGATTCACGGAGTTTAACGAATTATTTGTTTTTCAACAAACAATACGACTTTTGAGTGTTTTTCATTTTTCACACACACAACCATTAGAAATACCTCTAGTACCTTTGGATAAGCCGTTCGATAGATTACCAAAAGAGATAGTTCTCTATCTCTCTTTCTATTTGTCAGGTCCAGTAATCAGGTAGTGTAAGCAGTAAATAAGTTTAGCAAATCTCTAGCATTTATGTTTATAATTGCAGAAGTTATTTAGGGCAGAGAGACGGACGGACGGAAGGACGGACATACTGACGAATGGATGGATAAATGGACAGAAGGCGGGACAGCCGGACGACGGACCGAGTAAAAATATAAGGGTTCCTTGTATTACTACGGAACCCTAAAAGTGCCACAGTCGTCTATCATAGAAAATATCGATATTTCCAAGCCCACGTCAATATACAAAATAATATTGCAATACATATTTCCAATTGTAAGACCACAAAATAACATCCGATGTATTTTGATATTCCATGTTGTCAGTGCATTGAATTGATCAGGAATATTGGTAAAGCAAACAAATGTATAGAATTCTGTTTGTATAACGAGAGTTTCACGTTTTCAGCAAACCAATGTACGAAATTGGTATCGAAAGAGGTTACAATGGTTCATTTAAATAAACAACATTCAAATCCATTGTAAATACAACGATGGTGTTGTTTTAATTAACAAAGCGCTACTGTTTGCAATAAAAGTCGCTATAAACAGTAGAATAAATGACTATAGTACTAATTCGAGTCAAAGGTCATAAATTTTACTAGTAGAAACAATTAGGTGAAAAATTTTGCCGTGATGATATCTACCCTATAACCTTTTTCGATTAATGGGCTTTCTAACACTGAAAGAATTTTTCAAATCGGACCAGTAGTTCCTGAGATTAGCGCGTTCAAGCAAACAAACAAACTCATCAGTTTTGTATATTAGTATAGACTACAGAGAGGATATTGGATCACAACTAGGTTTACACTTCATCAGCATATACTTACTAGCAGTGGACAGATTCTATCAACAAAAATTCTAATTTGTAGTAGATATGTTTCCCAAAAAATGTTCTAGAGTCCACAAAAACTCTAAAATATACTGTTTATAATATAATATTTTTGTAACGGACACGTTGGTGTCTATTCCGGGTCTTATTGAAGAGGGTATCAATAATACACCAACTTGTCATTAACTTCTTGCAGACTGTACAAAGCACTTTTATTTACAGCGGATAATCACGAAGTCTTGGGAACGTACCATACAATAATTTCTCATAAGCTTATCTACTAAATGGGGGCTGACACTAGTACGCACCCTACACAAGTAACATTTGGTAACTTCATTTCACAGTTCATACACAAACAGTTATAGACTATACACAAATGTCAGTATTATTTTTAATACATAAGTAGGATTCTTTTTTATTTGACAGTTCGAGGTTCTTGTGTGCTCCCATGTCTGTTTGATCCAATTTTTACAATTTGAATTTCGGTTTTTTATATATATGTGAAAGACGTAATAAATATACATGTGTAATTTTTCCGATATAGTTCTTAAACGGAGTCCTTGTGGATTTCGTAATGTGGATTTCAGTTCACGTGTAACATTGACTTTGTGGGAGGGCACACCAAGGTGGAAAGTGTTTGGCGAGGAATGAGAGTGTTGTAGCGAAGTTCGATATGCTTAACCACCGTAAAGGAAGATCTTCGTGTCCGGGCTAATTGGAGTTGCCCGGAACGGCCGCGCCTCGCCGACAGTTTTTCGTTGGAAGGTGTATATATAGTAATTGTAGAAACTTCGCTAGCGTGAGTTCGTTTATATGGATATTTTCAGTGTTTGTACTGCGATCGTCGTCATCCGTACAGCGCCATCTAGTTTGCTTTGGTGTAACCTTCTATTCCACTCGACATCATGGCCATCTCTTTATGTAGCAGCAGCTACAACTTATTGAGAGGATTTTTTGGAGTTAAATTATTATTATTACTTAATATTTTGAAGGAATTTACAATATGTAAATACATTTTAAAATTTTTGATACGCAACGCAAATGTCTTCCGATAACATTGTGAGACAGGTCGAAACTATATTATCTCAAAAATTAATGTCTACAGCACGTGCCGGTGACATAATAAAAAAAAAACAGATTTACATATCTCTGTCTGTCAATATTTTATGTTTTTTTTTTTCTTGTAAAACGACATCAAACACGTGACGTTTAAATACTAGTTTTAACGACATCTGCAAATAAAGAGGTTCTTTATTCGAATAATATAAATTTTTCAAGTAAACACAATTTTATTTTACAAAAGAAAGGTGTCAAGAATTCTTTCAATTTGTTACAATTTAATCTCACGCCCACACACCATGTAAACAAGTTTATAAAATTTCAACCACCATATTTCGTTAAAGGTCAGTTCTCAATAAAGGCTTTTAAACAGTTGAGGCTGTGCTGTAAATGGAAAGAATTTTGTCCTTTTTTTCTTGAGCAATAAACGTTTTCCCGCGCACCACACTGAATTCTACAGATCGTAATCTTATGTGTTATATGAAGTTAGTTTGGAAGTAAAAATAATTTCCGAACGTTTGCCGGTAATAAAACGCCGCCGAGTACGTAATCTTCAATCGTTTGCAGGTTATAAAACGCAATCTGATGTGTAAGCTTCAGTCGTTTGGTCGTAATATAACGCAAAGTAATTTGTAACGTCCAATCTTTTACCGGTAAAAAACATAGGGATATCAGATTTTATTAATTAATAATCAAGTTGTGCGTGTTGCCATTAAGAAATATGAGAATGGGGAAGAAAATAAATTTATTACGTGATTACTGAACGAAAACTTGAAAATATATAAGTTTAGTATTTTTTTAAAATTTGTATTTACTTAAGACACTTCTTATGGCGGCTTCTTTAAAAACTATTTGGTAATTATGCAGTTTCGTTACTTTTCCCACAAATGCATATTCTTTTCTCGAAGTTGTTGTTTGCACCCTACTGAGTGATATTCCATCGGGAAACTTTTTTTTATTTCTTTTTTTTTGTATAATTTTCGATTTATGAATCCGCTTCTAACCTATTCGTAACAGAGTTACGTTTTGCTCGAAATGTGCACGTGGCCAGGATGGATCCGCGAAGGTGGGCCAAGGACGAGATGGCGAGACGACTTGGACGCCTTTCCGACAAAGAAATAGATTCAAATGGGTCAGGAAAGGAAGGTGTGGTTGGAAAACAGGGAGGCCTATGCCCAGCTGTGGGATAGTATAAGCTAATAAAAAAAATAACTCTACTTTGAAAGCCTTATTGTATTTTTTTAGATAGAATTTTCTTTAGCAAGGTTCTATTTTCAAATGAAATATCCCTTCAAGTGGAGGACGTCTAGTAAATAAGTTGAAAAGCTTGTATTGCCGCTTTAAGCTCGGACACGTTTCTGCGAGGTTTATTCTGAAACCCTTCTAATTGAGTTTTTAATTGTAATAAGAATATGAAAAACCTCAAATTTTTCTTTGTTTAAATAAATTCAAATAGCGTTTTATACTCTTTTTAATTCGAAAGCTAAACGACACCCCAAACTTTAATTTTTGAAGCCCCAAATTTCCAACTTCGGATTTAGAAATATTTTTAACGCTTTATTGTATTTTTGTGTATATTTCTACGGTGTTATATTTATATACCTTAAATTTCTGTTTTGTAGTATTTCTTCCAAATTTCCTCAATATTTTTACATCAAATCGCAATGTAAGTAAAATTTAAAAGTACTTCGAAAACCGTAACAGGGTTAGCGCGGCGCGGGTCGTTGATTTGTTTTGCGCGTCAACATTTTGTTGTGGATTGCTTCCCAATGTTCACGACACACTGCGCGCTTAAGAATGGCATGAGGATGGCAATATCTGTAAGCTCTCATTTCCGAGATGAATGATTTTTTGTGATTTTATGTACGACATTAAATGTAGCCTTATCACAAAGTTTGTGGTACGATGTCTGTTACACCTGTATACTTCGTATTACAGACACTTCCTTTTAATTTATTTTTATAAACATTTATAATAATTGACACAGAGAAACATTTTGAATAAAGGTTCAGAATAACCCAGTGAAATATAACTATAATAAATCAAAGTTAAACTTCCAATAGGTCTGTTTGCCTGAACAATTGGCCTGGCTTTAGTCCCATTATATAATTCCTTCTCATTTTGTGCGAAAATGAATTATATTTATTGTAGATTAAAGAGATTAAAATTAGTGTTATGATGAAGAGATAAAAAAAATTCTATATCTAACCTATAAAAGTGGATTTACACCAAACGAGCGAATACTCGTTCGACCCATACTCTATCAAATTCTTTTAGTTTAAACGGACGTAGAGGGTTTATTCGCTGTTCTGGTTGTTTTCACAGAGATTCGAATTCCTATTAAACTCTAAGAACAAGCTTTAGTTTACACTAGAAGATCGAGAAAGGATTCTCTTGTTCTAGGTTACTTATTAGATTTACTCTCAGTGGATGGGTGGATCTTCCTGATCCGATCCACTACGGGCACGCCACCCCGCAGTGCCCTAGCTGCTATTATCACACCCCCTATACCTTCCTTGACAGTAGTATCCACATCCTTTCTCTCCTCCCCATCTACCTTTATATCCCTTTTCTCTATCCCTTTCCCCTACTCCTGTCTTTCTAATTAGAGGTAGCGCCACAAGGGCTCTCAGAAGTTTACACGGACAAAGTAGCGGGAATCAGCTAGTATAGTCTTCTTCTTCGTCCTAGCGTTATCCCGGTTTGTACCAGGGTCCGCTTAGATTGCAGACGATTTGGCTGTGGGGCGAGTTAAGATGACCGATTGCCATCTGACGTCATCCTCGGAACCCCCACGATCTCTACAACCCGCCACTTCACGCCGATCTCATGTGAGAAAGAGGTACTGGTACCCGGACGCGCCGGCCCAATTCGGCTACAAGCATATGTTTTTTATGAAGCGACCATATGGCTCGCACTGTCATAAAGTTCTCTTATAGAGCCATGCCTCTATCTCAACACGTCGTAACATTACTCACTCTACACCTTATTCAAAATACGTTGGCCGAATTTATTTACTGTAATGAAATATAAAAATACCTCATCGATTCGAAATCTGCAAAAATAGGTATTTAAGGTGAAAGGTTACAAAAATTGCTTTTCCGAGATTTTTAGTAGTCTAAGGGCTTTCGCAAGTTTGTATGGATAAAAAAAATGTTACAAACTTGAGATTTGACACAGAGTTATTTAAGAGACGTTCGCTGAGAACGGATTTTGTGACAAGGCTGGATTAAAGAGGTCTAATTGCGTTTGGAAGTTTCATACGGCACTTATAATAATAAATTTTATTATTTAACTTACAACAATAAACAATTTAAGACATTTGGCCTCTCTGTTTTATGTTACGGCAATTCTTCGAAACGGCAGAAACAAGTTTAATGTAACTTTCAGTGGCAGATAGGTGATGACGAAGAAATAACAAAGGGTACCTTATTTGTTTCACAAGAATTGGGACAACTGACATAAAATTAAATCTACTAAAATTTTAAACCTAATTTTATGCCGACGAAGTTGCGGGCAACAACGGCTTAATTAACCGACTTCAAAGTAAATTTTCCCTTTAATACAAGTGGTAATACAAGTGGCAATACAGTGGTAATACAAGTATAGCATAAGCCATAATAGCGGAGGGCAATTATACGAGTAAATGGTTAACGGAAATCCTCTTCGAATCTAATAAGCTCACTTAGATTTACCGATACAAAAATTAGTTTTCAGCGACCACAATAAGCAATACAGTAGTAACATCCAAATTGGTTTCTTTACTTTTACGTGATTGGAATTTGTACAGGTCTGGACAATAAAGGTGAACTTGCAAAAATAATCGTTTTCCAATAAAAAGTAATCGTCTTGACGCATTCGATACTTTAAGCAACAGTAGCCTGATATAGACGAGAGCTCTTAAAGCGATTATTATTTTTTTTTTGTATAATATCCTCTATACTGGGAATTCTTTTAGATGGTCGTAACTGGCTGGTTTTATGTTAAACTTTTTTTTAAACTTATGCAGCTACGAATGGGTAACGGGTTCGGGGTTTTAAGCAAATATCTTACCAAGTCGAGTCGAGTCATTCGCCGTTGGCGAGTCGAGGCTTAAAGTTTATGGAAACGCGAAGTGATTATCTTGTCTGCTAATTCCAAAAAAAAACATTTCCTCACGAATAAAAGGAAAACTTTTAGTCCATTTTATTTTCATTGGCCTCAAATTTTGTATATAAGATAACGACTAAGAAATTTGAGTTTTCGCCGTAAATATCAGCTTAGGAAAATAAGATTCAAAAATATAGAGCCATAAAACTCGAACCTGTAACATCTGGTTTTTGTGTAATGTTTAAGTTAGAATAAAACGAGAATTTTGTTGTTTGTATTTAAAAAATACAATGACACGAGACGGACTCGGCACATATATTCAAAGAGACCCTTATGTATCATTCATTGGGCACACATAGACACACACACACACACATATATATATATATATATATATATATATATTTAAAATTTTAGTAGATTTAATTTTTTGTTAGTTGTCCCAATTCTTGTGAAACAAACAAGGTACCCTTTGTTATTTCTTCGTCATGCATATTCAGTTGTGTTACTTTATATTAGTTAGTTTGATCCTCAATAAATTAGATTCGGCAAATAACAAGAAACGACTTTGTAAAGTATGCCTTACTCTTTTTTTGTTTACAAGAGAAAAGCGTTTTATGTTAAATGTTAATAAGCCTAGTTATTTTAGTTTTTCATTTTATTTGAAGACGTAATAATTTTCTGTTTTTTATTTCCTTTTTAGTAATAAATGTTAGTTTTGTGGGCATGCGATGAAAATTAGAAATCTTTAGTTGTAATATGTCTTATTTAGGTTTACTCGTTGGCCTCTTTTATATCTATAAAAATCTAGCAGACTCGGCCGACGATGTACTGTCCGAACGTTGGGTTACTTACTATTTACTACATTCCATTATCCTTTACATTCCCTGTTCCCGTTCCCGTCCCCGTTCCCATTAACATTCCCGTTCCCGTTCCTGTTCCCGTCCCCGTTCCCGTCCCTGTTATAACTAGGAATAATTTAAAATGATGGTTAAGTATTCTTAAATTTTCCCATTCTCCGCGCAATTTTCTTATTTTTTTCTTTCATAAGAACCTTCTGAATATCCTGCTAGTAGCAAACGCAACAAAAAAGAATAAGCGAAATCGGTACAGTCGTTCAAGTATCGTGACCAAAGAAAATATGGATTCATTTATATCATGTAAGATTACTCGTTGAGTTTTTTAACTCATTAAGTTTTACACTTCACTTGCCGTTGATGAAAATCTTCAAAAGCTTTATATAGTAAAAAGCGTACAAAATATAAAGCCTTGATACCTACTTAATGCTTTCGTCACAGCCAAAAACATGACACGCTAACGAAAAATATCCGCATCATTTACAAGGATTGGTTCCTTTCACTTTACTAAAAAAATCTTTTTAAATAATATCGATACACAAAGTTTATTCGAGAAACAAGAAATAAAGCTTTTAATGAAATGTTACGATTCATTACTTAAATATTTAAATGAATAACATTGTATTCAGATTTTATTTGGAGAGTAGTGATATTGAAATAAATTGGAATTTTCTATATGCGAATGTGTAATTAACATATGAATATACATACTTCAAACATAATTCAACGAAGTACAAAAACTGAAGATTGTAATTTCAATCTAAATTTCTTGAAATATGTATAACTAGCTGCCTAGACAGATTTCGTTCTGACAGCTTTCAAAAGGAAATTTTTACATTTTTTCTCTTTATTGCAACTTTCCTCGAACCTTAAGGAACATACGAAAAAAAAACCAACGGAATTGTTTGGGCGGTTCTCGAGTTTTGGGCTTAGCAACATTTATTTATTAAACTTTACCTTTTATTTAGGGTTCCATAGTACTACAAGGAACCTTTATAATTTCACTCTGCCCGTCCGTCAGTAAGGTGGTCCCCCCCCCCCTCGAATTCCCAAAATATTAGACGTAGAGACTTGAAATGTTCCATGTTGATAGAATATGCTAAAAACTTATTAGGAAATTTATTCTGAACGAAATCGGACAACAACTTTTGAAGTTATTTAACAAATACGTTTATAGCGTATCAGATATGGAAACCTTCTATACAAGCCATTTTTATTTATTTTAATAATGAATAAGTGTAATATCACTTTTGAATATGTGAAGTGAATATCGCTTTTTAGTTATAGATGGCTAGGAGAACGCTTACTAGTTGTCAAGTGCATAACCTTTTTATTAGGTTATTTATTAGGTCTAATCCTCAATAGTTTGGATTGTTGGTTATTGTTAGTTTGATCGGTTTTGATAGAACATGCTAAAAACTCATTAGGAAAATTATTCTGAACGAAATCGAACAACAACTTTTGAAGTTATTTAACAAATTCGTATATAGCGTATCAGATCCGGAATCCTTCTTTATAAGCATGTCTTGACACGCTTTTGGTCATTTTATTTGGGGTTCCGTATCACCAAAGAAAAAAAGGAACTCTAATAGGATTACTTCGTTGTCCGTCTATCGGTCAAGACCCTTTTTCTCGGGAACGCGTAGATCTAAAATGTTGAAATTTACACCAAATACTGAGAGAGCTATAGACTCTTGCTTTACTTCCGTTGACTTAGAATCATGAAATTTGGCTAGATGCTAAACCTTGTAGCACAAATACAGGTAAAAATCAGAAAATTGTAAATTTGTTGTTTCAACACTGTCTGTTTGTTTAGCTGTCTGTCTGTCCATCGAGGCTGTTTTTCTCAGGAATGCGAACAGATATAAAGTTGAAATTAATACTATATACTGAGGTCCGTGATCCCATTAAGTTTTGTAAAAATTAACTTTCTAAGTGTACGCAATCAACACATATAGCGATTTTCGAGTCTCACTCGCACTTGCCGTTTATTTTTCATTTTTATCAATTTATTCACAAACTTTTAAATATATTTGTATTCCGATAAAGTTAATTTCAAGATTATTAGACGCATTTCTCAATTGATAAAATGTATTATACCTATTTACATAAACTTATTATTCATAATAACATAGCAAGCTAATAAGCTTGCAATTTTTATTTTATTTGATAGGAAGCTAACGTTTACACAATATCTTAATGCTAAACTTAGAACATTCATAATTTAAAGTAGTAATATTGTATAAAACATTTACGGTCTAACTCAGCGTGCAAAAACTTAATTAAATTAAATAAAAGTGTAAAAACTTAATTAACTTGCTATGTAATTATATGTTAGGATTCTTGCGTCCTCATCTGAGAAGGGACCACAACAAACTCAGTCTGCTATTACGCGAGATGGGTTGTTTGTGTACAACAACTCTAAGAATAACAAGTAGGTGTAGTACCGAGTTAGTGCAAAAACGTAATTTGAAACACGGCACGCCCCGCTGAAGGCTCCGGGGTTAAAATCCAACGAGCGGAACTAATGTTGTCTTTGAAGTAACTCGCTGCACGGGGGATGTATTTTTGTACGGATAACCTGTATTTTAATAGTAAACTCTAATGGGATTATGAAACAAAGAATAATCTGCATGAAGAACAAAACTACTTTGCTTAAATCCGCGAATGAAAAAAGCTCTCTAGAAAATTAAAAAGCTCTAGATCTGTATAGATACATATAGAGCTCTAGAAACTTTCTATCAAGAAAGTTTTTCATTCGCGGATTTGAGCAAAGTAGTTTAGTTCTTCATGCTCCTCGTGGATTTCCGCAAAATAACGCCTGATTCTATCAATTAAATTAATAATCTCTTAGTATAAGTTTATGCAGCAACATCTTTGAAATTATGAATAATTAATCAGCAGTAGTATGAAAGACAATAATAAAAGAAGGTACAGTAGATTATTAATTAGTAAGTATATATTATATTATAATAATTAATAAGTGACTATGATCTTTCGAAGACTCCTTAGGTCTCGGAAACGATATAGTTCGCAGCTGTTGCTACTGAGATGTTGTGCAAATCATGGATGGATTTGTAAATAGCATGGTTGTTTATTTTCAGGTTGTGTGAGGAATAATTTCAAGTTTCAACGTATTGTCCGCATCTGCTCAGTCCGAAAAATTCTTCAAAGTGTGTTATCCATATGTATGTATTTATATATTTCTAAAAAAATAATATTTGTGTATAACAGGCGGTTGTTACCTATAACACAGGCATTAAGTTGTCTACTTTAGGAACTGACGACCGTATGTCATATAGCCCTGTATATATATATATATATATCAAAACCTTTAATTCATTAAAAATACAGGTTAAACAATTTCAAATGACAACGTGTTATCTCAAAAGCCTCGATTTTACAGGAAACTATTTTTTAAATTTTGATTCTGTTCACTTTTCAAATATGGAATAATTAAGTTAAGCCGTGAGAGTTTTTTTAACGCTAAGTGACATAATGCTAATGTTAAATTTACGCTCCATTAGCGTTCTTTTCCTCATTGAGCCGCCATTTTTAATTTTAAAGGTGTGAATTTTCTAGAGCTTATATATTTCGATACAATTACAACCTTTTGTATCTGACTCTTGTATATTTTTAAATAACATAAAAAGAAACGAATATAGAAAGAAAAGGAAGAAAGAAAGAAAACACATTTATTGTAAAAGTGTTACCAACAGTACATTCTAACAGAGGTAATCTTATGCTAAGAATTATGTCTGTCTGTAACACCATATAGATAGGGTGTACAGCTCGGTATAATGTCGTGTATTGTACCGCTTATAACACACGACGCTGATTTTCAGCTGAGACCCAGGTGGCGTCACATCGTAAACAATAAAACGAAGTATATATATTAAATTTTACATTATAAATTAAATTGATATATAAAAAAGTACGACTTTGAGGAATGGGATGAAGACCGAAATAGTCGAAAGACAGTTTTTGATTTCATTTAATTTGCTCAAATCGAAATTGGTCCAACTTGCGTATTCATTTCGACTGTTGAAATACAGAAATATCCTCAAAAATTCGGGGCCAAAAGTTTTATAACTAAATATAAATAGGTAAAAATATACCGGACTATACGAACTTAATGCCTGTGTTATAGGTAACAGCCGCCTGTTATACACAAATATTGTTTTTAGAAATATATAACTACATACATATAGATAGTGCACCCAGACTCGAGGTGGGAAGCGAACCCACGACCCCCAGAGCAGAAGGCAGGGTCACTGCCCACTGCGCTAACGGGCTCTGTGCTATCTGTGAGAGGAATAGTTACATATATGGTCGAAGGAAGTTAATCAGTAAGTATTGGGTTATTAAGCCCCCGGCGGGCGGTAACCGCAAAATTTGTTTGAAGTGTGCGGTCGAACCTAAATATATCATATTTCTTGCTATACTTGCGCTTCCTTAACAGTAGATGTTTATTCCGTGGAATGCCGTTCCATTTTTTAAGCCCATATGCTGTAAGAATATCAAATAATCTTGTATTACAATATTAGTTACGAAAGATATCAATAATGTATTTCGCCACTTTTTCTATGTTACAGTAGAAGACCTTTCCAATTTTTAAGCACATATTATGCAATAAGTACAGTCTTCTCTTTTAGTAATTACAATAATATTTATAAAAGAGCATATGTATACATATATGAAGTGGCGTTACAGTTTATAAAGATCATTATATAACATAAAAAAATGCTGCGTCTAATAAAAGTTATTTTTTTTTATATTACAAGGGGCAAACGGGAAGGCGGTATATCATCGGAGCGATTACCGACGCTCGTGGACATCTGCACCGCCAGAAAACTCTCTAATGCATTGCCGGCCTTTAAAAAGGGGTTTAGACCACCGGGAACTCTCACAAATCGAACGAAACGCGACATCAATACCATCACTTGACGTTATTCCGGAGTCAGGCATAGCTCAAATTGTTTGTACATTTTTGTCCTTGAAGACTACAAAGTACTACAAAACTTAGCGCAGGTACAGATAATCCCCGGCCACACTACATGATCATTCAAATGAAGCTATGTCTGGCCCTGGCATTACAGCATTGCCGCCACTTCACGCCGATCTTATGTAAGAAAGAGGAACCAGTACCCGGACGCGCCAAACTATTTCGGCTGCAGACCAAATGAACGGCAAGCGTGACGCTACCTTTATTTGCGACTAAAGGTCATTTTGTACAAAACTGCTCAAGATTATGAATTTTATGCTTCGGACGAATAACCCAACATTTCCGTCCCATGCCGTCGCGTCGGCTTAATATGAAATCAAAACACAAAACGCATTAACATGTTTCAGTAGTAAGTCCAAACGAACATGGCTTACCGTCAAATAAATTCATATCAGACGTATTTCCAAACAGAGAACAAAAGCGGGAACCAACTTATGCATCGGAATGCAAGCTGCACGCACCACATTCTAAACATCTAATATTGACTCTGGAATCGGAAATTGAAGTCAAAATAATGCACCAACAGACGTATACTAATGACTGCGTACAGAGTCTTTTGTTTGAAGCCGAATGCCGTAAAATTAAAATTTTGAGGTATGGAGCTTTGATAATGGAAAAAGGAAATTTCTATCCTTTATTTTGCTGTGTCAGATTAGTACTGACTCTGGAATGGGTCATTGAAATCAAAATAATGGTCCGATGAACGTGTACTTATGACCGAGCACAGAGTATTTTCTTTGATTCCAAATGTCGCAAAATTGAAACTGAAAGCTATATGATAATGGAAAGATAAAGATAGATTGCATTTTTCATACACACATATCAAACAGGCGCTGCAGTGCAAAATGTTAGGGTAAAAGACGTGATACCCTAAGCAATTGCTTAAGTCATAATTCGGAACTGGTATTCGTTCGTGGTTTACCGACAACATATCATCCATACCAAAGAGTTCTGAAGGCTAAGTGAGACTACAGAAGAATAAAGAAAATCGAAGATGACAATAAAACAAAAAACGAAGAAGATAACAATGGCACGGGCCTTTAGCCCGTGGAGAATACAGTAACGATTAAAAAAAAAAGGAAAGTGTATTGTCTTAGGTTATAATTTGAAGAGTAGTTCCTAGTCAGTCAATTACGTGGGATTTATTTGAAATCTATGAAGTCCAATTTTAATCCCACGAAAATTCACACTAGTTCGTTGTTAACAAACTTAGTTCACTGTGTTTTTAAGATACGCTGTACTCTTCTAGAGTTGGACGTAAATGTCTGTATTATGCCCTGCTATTATCTACGTAGTTCCGTACATTAGGAAGAATGGTGTACACACGGACTTCCGCTAGTGTGAGTGATGTAAACAGACACGCAATGCACGCATCAGCCATGTTCCCAGGGAAGCGATGTTACGTATCGACAATATACGTTCAGCTACTGTTTACACTATTTTATTATAACTGTTTGCATTTTATTATTACATACATTTATTTTAGTACTAGTGGACCCGGCAGACGTTGTCCTGCTCGAACTTTACTATTGAAATTGAATATCAGAACTAAGCCCCAACTATTGGTTGATTAGCCTACTGGGCGCCGGATGCTTTGCCCGCATATTTTAAATCTTTCATATCTTATAAGATATTCATTTTAATGCTAAGCCATTTTGATCAGGCAATTATGATCTTCATAAAATGTACAAAGTATTTAGCATATTTAATGATAAGGATTAATACGGTATTCTTTAAAACAGCTTCGTAAATAGTTAATTTTTTTTGAGATATGTTAAAGATAAAAATGGTTCTTGTGGGTTATACTTAGGAGATAGACATATGCCATCGCGGACTTTAATAAAGATCTTTTTAGAATCTACAATTCCGTAGTACATTATTTTGTTCTAACTCGTAAGGTTTAGCCAGTGCACGCGAAGTAAGCGCACAAAAATGCGTTTTTCACAACATCTCGTTTCACAACTTCCTATTTGGCGTTAACCGGGCGTTTATTGAACGCTCGAATTTTAATAAGCCCTCATTGAAGGACCTGGTATTAAGTTATATAATGCAGTGTATATCATGGACAGTAATGGTCCGCACGTGGGTAGCTCCTGTTGCTCGGTACGATCCATGTTTGGTTGGACCAAATAAGGACCGCAGCTGTTCGCGTCCAATTAATTGAGAGCTTATTAATTCAACAGCCCAAATTACAACATATACGGGCTTAACACATATAGAATCCTTTCGGCGATAAGTCAAGCTTATATAGGGTACAATATATAAATCTCGTGTCACGATGTATGTTCGCGATAAACCCTTAAAATGTTGAACGTATTTTAAATAAATTTCGTAACTATGTATGTGAAATTTAGTCCAACGTAAGTATCGATTTTTTGCCACAATGTTATTTATTGCAAACTAAATGTTTAATGCAAAATCACGTATATACAATATTAATTAAGCCAACGGGTCCGACGGTTAACGTATATATTACCAAATACGTAACACGTGTAGTCTGTACGTATTTCAAATGTGGTGGGCGTAAACCATTGTTCTCGTTGAGCAACCGTTGATGTTTATACTCTAAATGTTAACAAGTTATTGAAGTGACTTGCGTTCAGCCCAAACTCTTGATTTTGACTCCATGTATTTCACCATCATCATTGACAGTCGTTTTGAATCCACTGCTAGGTAAAGACCTTTTCTAAGACCGGAGCCAGACATAGCTCAAAGTGTTTGTACATTTTTGTCCTTGAATACAACAAAGTACTACTAAACTTTGCGCAGCTACACAAAGTCCCCGGCGACACTACCTGATCATTCAAATGAAGCTATGTCTCACTCGGGCATTAGACACACTATTTGAACTCATTTAGTTGATAGACTGTACAAAGATTGAAAGGTATCTTTTTATTCTCGCAGTTTGTAAAGTTAGTTTGTATGTAACGCTCTACTGCGAAGTTAGGAATGGTGTTACAACAATTTACGTGGGAGGCATCGATTTATGGATGAACCTGAATGCCCAAGAAGTTTGCTGTCAACTATACGAGCTAATTTTTGATTTTATACACAAGTTAAGCCCGGCAGGTGCGTTTTAACATCATCATATGTGATCTTTATCAAGAGCCATCAACAGCTTCATACATAACGGATACGCGATACACATGTTGAAATAGTACGCCAACGAAAGTGATATTAATGGAGAATATATGAAATGGTACGGATTCCGACCGTGTGAACTGCGGACGCCGTTTATTGATCCGGTCAGTAATCTTCTATTGCTAAATGCTTGTTGTGTGACGTTTAGTTACAAACATCGTTCTGTTTACTACGTTGCGGCTTAGCTAAATGAGACGATCAAGCTAGATATTTGTATGCGATGCTGGTATAAAAACACATTGGATATCTGTAATTTTATGGGAGAACGCCGAACGTTTAGGCCGATCGTGTCTCGGGCTCGGGCGGAACGTGACACTTTTTCGTACGTGCAGCCGACGTTCGTAGATTTATAAGACGCCATCGCGTCAAAAAGTCCTCAACTTTGATCGATCGTCTATATTCATACATAATTATTCGAATTTTGAAGTATAAATTTGTTTTTTATGTAATGACCGAAATAAAATGAATATTAATTAGAATTAATTTTTTTACAATATCAATGAACATTGATATATGGACTGCTTAAAACCAGTAGATAAGCGACAAAAAGATAAACAAAAAAATTAACATTTCCTTAGAAACCTATTTAAATAATTTAGTTAGTTGTACTTGAAAATTATTTGCGTTAAAATTTTTCTTTTTTAACATATGTATATGATGTGAGTGTGTGTATGTATAAATATATATAGTAGATTATCTAAACACATAAAGTCTATCAGCACTCTATAACCATAGACTATAGAGATACATCTGTAACACATAACTGTCCGCTCTATATCGACCAAACTGATCTATGATGATAGCAGTATCGCAATGAGAGTAATACATTGCCGGCTCACGAATGATTTGTAACCAGTTACTCTTGATTTGTTTGCTCTTCAAACCCACTATAACTATTGTAAACTGTTACGACGCTGTTTCTGTCCGCTTACATATCGTAGAGGAGGTCGTGGCTTAATCAGTGGCCGGTATTTGAGTCGATTGCTAGGTTAAGTAGCTCTTGCTGCGACCAGGTTTTAGATGGGTGGTCCATTCTTGCACTGGTTTATATTTGATATCCAACCTCCTCCGTGTTACGGAAGGCACGTTATCATATTTTGTACCAGCCTTTCCTCTTGACCAAACTTGCGATGGAATACAAAGAACGGGTCCGACAATAATCCAGTCACGAGATTGTACCTAGTATCGCTCTTGAGCTTCACTCTCCATTCAACTGTTTAACGATAGAAGCATCGATATGCGGCCCTAAGTGAAATTCTCATAAAGCAAAATGGAAAAAATATCGCATTTCCTTCACGAAACGTATCAAAAATATCACGCCATAACAAAAACCGCTTCCCCCAATCTTCCGATAACGCCGACTTTGATATTCGTAATGTATTGTATCGCTACCTTTAATATTTCTCGCAAATCTTGCGAAATGGTGATAATGAGGGGGGGATCGGAAGCATTACTGGTTGTTATGTGCAAAATCTCTCTCTCTCTGATGTGTATATAATAGAGCAAAAGATTTTTTAGTACAATATTTACGATGCTCTTGCAATAGAAATGGATTTTGATAGCGTGTTCGATTGTTGAAAATTTGTTACTTCCTATCTCAAGAAAATAATTCTTCCTTAATACCGGAGCCGGACATAGCTCAAAGTGTTTGTACATTTTTGTCCTTGAAGTCTACAAAGTTCTACAAAACTTTGTGAAGTTATAGAAAGTCCCTGTCCACACTACATGATCATTGAACTGATCATTCAAATGAAGCTATGTCTGGCTCCGGCATAATAAAAGGTAGTTATTATCCCTTTTTGTACCTCTGATATCAAGTATATGCAAAATTTTTGAAAAAGCGTAAATTTTACGAAAAAACCGAAGATGATTAAATACTAAAGATAATTAAATAAATAAACGTATAGGACTATATGACACACGGACGTCTATTCCTAAGGTATATATAACTTAATATCTGTATTATAGGTAACAGACGCCTGTTATACTCATTTTTTAAAATACTTCAATACATACAATACACATAGACTCGACGCGAGAACCCGCAATCCACGGAGCGGATGGCAGGGTCACTGCCAACTGCGCCAACGGACCCGTTCAATAATAGTATAGATTATAGAATCTATATAGTAGAAATCCGTACTAATACAACGTGGACTACCTGATTTGAAACAGGAGAAGACACTAAACAAAAAAATAGTTAAAAAACACTTTTACATTCATATATGTAGTCGTGAACTTTAGTGCAATATACAATTTAGCAAGAATATTGGTCCAATTTCAATAAAACTTTAAGTCGACTCGAGGTACAAGAATGTATAAACCGGCCATTTCAAAAAGTAACTTTTATTGAAACAATTTCAAACTGGTTTAATATAACTTTTGTAAGATTAAGTTATTCGTTTTCAAATGAAACTTTGCAGCAGAACTAGCCAGTCGCTCGAAGCTTCTACCTGTTTATTTGTTACGTCCAAATATTAACTTTAGACATCCCTTCTAGAGTATTAATGCAACATTGAATAAATAAGAACATCTATCCTTCTGCTTTGTAAACAAAAGAATGAGAAAACATTCTTATTCTATCAATCATTAGATTGATAAAGAGACCTGAAATATTTTTAACAATCAATTCTGTTGTATTAATATCTAATGGTACATAGCGATCCTGATTATGAATATTAGTCTATCTGAAGAAGACTATTATTAAAAGACCTGCCAACTTCGTCTTCTTTAATCAATTTCTAGAAGATCTCTTACTCCAAAGTAGTCATATGCTGTATTAGTTATATAGCTGATTCATTGCTATTAACAAGTCAATTCATAAAACAATTTATCATCACTATTAGTCTCCCTACTTAAATGTATACATGTGTGCGTAAATCGTCTGGCACTGGTGTGTGTGAGGTTTTATTTTAACAATTTAATGTACTAATGGTGCATATTTTTTGAAAATATTCACGTTCGCCTTACGTCTTGGTGATTCCTGTTGACCCTCGTGGCAAGTCCAATCTAGACTTGGTGCAGCATTCATTGCTACCATCTGTTTGTTGGTCAGCCCTGACCATTTGGTATTAAGATGCACTATTCTTTCACACGATTCCTGGTAATGATATTCTGCATGTATTTTTTTACAATTATCGCACTTGAACATCTTTCTTAATAATTTATTTGTTGGGGGGCAACTGCAAGAAATAGTTAACCGTGGTCCGTGCGTCTCGCTCAGAACACTTACGATAACTTGATGACACGCTCATGGTCTTGTTATTTCAGTTTATATTTCAGTAAATCTCGATATACAAGCTAGGATTACTACTTATTATCGTACATTACAATGAAATTAGACCCAAATTACTATAAAAAAGAGAAAATGTTCTATTTAAAATTCCCAAATTACTTATTTAAATTTTCATCAAGTGTACGAATTTGACACCAGGTATATGTTAGAAAGTGTACCCTCTACACTGTTAACATGATAGACTTGAGCAAATTAATTTGCTTAGCCTCAAGGAACGGAACAAGTTCGATCTTATTTTATATTAAAGGTGAACATCTAGTTAGAGGTCACTTTAAGTAAAATTAAATTCACTTTAGTCGTGAAGTGAATTAAATTTTACTTTTTAGCAGATATAAAGATTTAAAAATATTTTTAAAAATATAAATAAGATAAAGAACTAATTTCTTCTTCTTCTTTCTAGCGTCATCCCGTGCTATTTTAATAAAGAATGCATATCGTATATCTCTCTACAGTATTATTTAATTTTTTTAATTTATATTCATATTTATTTATTTATTTTTTAATTTAATTTCTTCTACCTATCCCGGTCCAGTACCGCTTAAATTGCAAAGGATGAAGCTGTTCTTTCTACGTCTGGTTACTGATTTTTTTTATTCATACAGAAAGGGGCAAACGAGCAGGCGACATTCGCGTGACTACCGATGCCCATGGACAACTGCAACACCAGAGGGCTTGCAGATGCGTTGTCCGTCTTTGAGGAATGAGTTTATAAATAGTCTAGTTGTTACATAGACACATGCAGAATAAATATACATACATTAATATAATGACGTAATTCTTTACGTCATTATATTAATTTAGATCATTACATATGATTTACTTCGTCTATGTCATTTAGTCATTTACTTATAATACATCACATATATGAATGAATGAATGAATGAAAAGTTACATAACTACAAACGATGTGAATTACACTAAAACAAACAGTACTAAACAGAGTTTAACATTCTTAATCTTAAAAATGTAATAGTAAATAAATAAGTAATAACGTAAAGTTAAAAATGAAAATATATTATAAAATTTGTACGTTGTTTGCTCGGCCATATTAGCCATGACAGCTCTTGTTTGCCAACCCTAAAGAAATACACAAAGAGCTATCATTGACAAAGCTTTGGCACGGTTTGACTGCAGTAATATTTTTTCACAATTATTCGAATAGTAAATTATTGTGGTCAAGGATCATCGAGTCAACATTTCAATTATCTTATTAATAATAATAAAAATTGTGTTTTTAATTGAATGGAAATATGGCCTAGCGTTGATAAAGATGGCATTTAAAGTAAAACGCCCACCGTTTCAAAACCCGTATTACTGCTTTCGATTTTATTTACTCTATATTTAAATATTTTGATTAATTTTAATAGCAGATACCATCGCTTCAGCTTTATATATTTATATAGACCTGCACGGCTAAATCGTTTTAGAATCGCAGTACTGCACGCCACATTACTCTCGATTTCACAGAGTGCAAATCAAATGGAAACTTTTACGTAACAGAGAGAATTCATCACAGATGATGTAAGTCAGTGTTGAACGTAAACGCGAGAGTAAAGGTGTAATAAAAGTTTATTTATTAGAGTTAGGGAGGCGATCAAGCCGCACCGCGAAGTTGCAGCTAATCAATTGGACACACTCGGCCGAGTGTAAATTGCCGCGCTGTCAAAGGAAAAAATGAAATGGCCTTCCGAGAATAAAGCGGGCCCCATACGTAAGTTTTATTGTGTTGTATACGTGTTGTGTACAAGTTGCTTAGCTTATACTGCAAAGCGTTACAGGGGGGGGCGCTCTACTCTCACTTAATCGCTCTATTCCTTTGGAATGTTTATTTTTACACTTTAGATACTTCGGGTGGATATTTATTTTATTTATTGTAAGAAAAAACTGATTTTAAAAGTATTTTCTTAGACGTCCGGATGCCTGTGTATGTGGATTTGGCATGATCACGTTCCATACAATTAACTTATAACGTTAATGTTTTTTTACTAGCTTCAGAATTAGCGCGCGGAGTTTCGTGTTGAAAATGGGTGTATAATTTACTCATAATTATCGAATAATTAAATTGCTAGTGGACATATCACTTAGCGGAATATTACCGCACTAGTAAGTATTTTTGAGCTTCTCCTAACAGATGGCGCTTAACGTTAATGGCGGCGTGTATAGCTGATAGCTCGTAATATTAATCCCAGAGCCTTTAGCAGAGAATTTAGCTTCATTTGAAGTATCATTTCAATGATCATGTAGCTTGGTCGGTGATATTGTGTAACTTCACAAGCTTTTGTAGATCTTTGTAAACTTTAAGTACAAACACTTTGAGCTATGTCTGGCTCCGGCATTAGGAAATATGATGCGTACGCATTAGATTTTATCAAACTATTTAAATAAGCCTTTAACCTACTGGTGAAAATTCCATCACAATAGTCAATCCGTCAGATAGTAGGACGACAAAGAAAATTCGAAAATTTAAAGTTTTGTTTGAATTGTGTTAAATAAAAATAAATATTGATTAAAAAGCCGTTAAGAGCACACATATTTTAATAAACAGTTTTTTGTGTAGCAAGATTTATGTCAACATTCTTACGCGTAAAATTAGAAAAAAAAATAAAACAAACTATGTTCTGTAGGTACAATAAACTGGTTTGAGAAATACTTTTTTGTTCGGTAAACATTTCAACGATTGACCAAAAACTATTAAAGTTCATGAATTTATCGATTAAATGGCTCTTTGTGAACGTCCCACCTTCCATTAAAGCGAAACAAGCAATAAATTTTATTAATTACAATATTATAAAGTTACCGCACTTCGTGTTATGTTTCCGAGCTTCGAGTATTAGGTATTAAAAAAATGAATAACAATCTTTGCAAAGGATAAAGTGAGGTCACTTTCCGCCCCTGTACGCGTAGATCTCTTAAATTAGGCAACGTATTTTTAATGCGGTTTTCGTCAGTAAACAGATCAGTTCAAGGAGACGGTTTAAATGTTTTTTTTTTTGTGCCTCAATAGCACAACGGTATAAGGTATGGGCTGAAATCCGCAAGGTACCCGGTTCAAATCCCACCGCCGTTGGGATATTGTCGCACCCACTCCTAATACAAGCTTTTGCTTAATATCAGGCACGTGGTATGCTTGTTTACCACAAATTACATAAAAAAGTGTAAATGGGATAGCCCCCGTTGCGGATGTTCTTTATTAACCAAAAAAAAAACTGGTAAAATTTTCTCGGAAGTAGCTGAATGCTATTAGTGGTAATTTACCGTTTTAATTCAGCACGACCGGCGCGACGTTCAGTGCATGTCGTTACAAAATGAGACACTTGATTAATACGTAAGATTAAACCAAAGGTCATTTGTGTCGCGATGATTTATTGACGCCTTACTCTTGTTTAATAATAATAATAAAAAAATAACAACCGCTGATTAATATAGTTAGTGTATCCGAACGCTGTGTGCTGTGGCCATTTATTTGCGAGCGACAAAAACTAATGATGAATTATACGAACTCCGCGTTTGACGTCTATTAGTATTAAGAGTCATTGTTAGTTAGATATTGATAAAAACATTCTCTTATCGGCCATCTTGTTTTATCTGCTAGCTCTATCTTTTAAGTCCATATAACTATTAATAAAATTGAAATATCTGTCTCTGCTTTTTAAATAACTGTACTTTTATGGTCAAAATTCTAATAGTAAGTGTATTAAAACTGCCCCAAAAATTCTTTATTAAGAATATATTCTTATCTTTATATTTATCAGATCAGTTTTTAATTTGGAATTCAATGGTAGGTAAGGACAATTATAGAACCACGCAAAGGATATTTATTCAAAGTAAAAATTTTGCATAAAGTTATAAATGTAAAAAAAACTTTAAATTAATATAAAGATGTGGTTAAACTTGTTCAAACTTCAATGTTAAACCCTTCCAAGTATGAATGATAATTATGAATGACTCTTACGCATATTTTGTCTCATTTGCCTTCAGGGGGTGGATCTTCCTCTTAATTTGTTCCATAACTAAACAGATCCACGACGGGTACGCGAACCCGAACTACCCTAGCAGATATTGTCACTCCCCCTGCATCGTCCGTGACAGTAGTATCTTTTCTCTCACTTCCATCTACCTTTGTATCCTGTCACTCCATCCCTTTCCTTTACTCATATCTATCGTATTAGAGGTAGTCCCAGGCTTGCAGTCCTTTTGGTTTGTAGCCGAATTAGCCGGCGATTCCGCGTCCAGTACCTCTTTGTCACATAAAATCGGCGTGTTGTGGCGGCAATGCTGTTACGTTAGTCATGGTATTGTTGTTGCGTTTCGTTCGGTTTTTGAAACTTCCTGGAGGCCTTATCAACCGTTGTCGTTAAAGGCAGGAAACCCATCTGCTAGCCTCCTGGTAGTAAAGATGTCCATGGGCGTCAGTACTCATTTATGTGAACCGCCTGCTCGTTTACGCCTTGTAACATAAAAAAATATTTTCCTTCATTTTACCTAACTCCTTGCCTTAGTTACTGGTTCTTATATCAACACTATTTCCATATATGTATGGAAATAGATAAACCACTCACATAGTCACATATTTCACGCTTGTCTCTTAACAAATGACGTTTCTGCTAGTTACATCGGATCGTGACTTCTCATTGAGAGCAGCTACACTCTAATCTAGACATATTTGTTATTCCTAGTTAGGAACGCTTATCAAAACTAATATTTTATGCAAATTCAGAGCGATTGACTTAGATCTATTTTAAATTGAAAGCGGTAAGTACTTCCTACGCCCACAAGTAGTTAGTGTTGAAAGCCAATTTAGCTATATCTTTATAGACTGCAATAAATCTTTTATTGTGTATTGGAATTCCTTTTGAATCTTCGTTGAGTCTGAAGTTTCTACTTACACTCACTATATATAGACCTTCCGACGAACAACTGTCGGCGAGGCGCAGCCGCCCCGGGCGACTACAACTAGCCCGGACACGAAGATCTTGCTTTGCGGTGGTTGAGCATATCGACCTTCGCTCCCACCTATCATTCCTCGCCGAAAAGCTTTCCACCTTGGTGGGCCTTTCCCACAATATATTGGAGCACGAGCGAATATTGAGTCGCCCGGTAGTGTCTGTTTAGTATTCAATTTGTTATCTTTTTAATATTTACCCAAAGTGTCTTAGAGTTTTAGCTGAGCTTTATAACTGTTCCTTATCGTATCTATGTTTAAGTTTTATAATATAGGTACGAGATATAAAATAATATAGTAAATTTTTCATAAATTTTAAATAACGAATAAGGTAAAAATACAAGCAGTTTTATAAAATAGATACCAGCAACCCTGCACAGTTTGCATTTAAAAAATATATATGCTCGTAATTAAAATTCTAATCGAACAATACTATAACAGTGACTCTGTAGATACGCGATACGCGAGCAGTGTTGAATCAACATTATATAAAGTAAGTAGTATATTATAAGTAAAATATCACTTAAATAGGCCAATCAATTTACACGTTCGAGTTTGTATTAATATGAATATGTTACGCGTCTACAAGAACTCAAGCTAAGAATAATTATATCAAACGTTTATAATAATATCAAACGTACGTACGTATTTTATGATGATTGTAGTAAATATTGAACACATAATGTAGTCGACAATGAGAAAATAACATATACTCGTACTTACTATGTGGAAATACTTAAAAAAAAAAATTAAGTGGAAAATTGGGTGCGCAAAAATTCAACAGTGTATAATAAGTTGACTGAATTAAAAATATACTGTTTAATATACAAAATTTATAAGGACAAAAAATTGCAGTAAATATAAGTTTGGAAAATCCAAAGTGTACAACTTATATTTTAAAATATTACGAGCTATCAACCATGCAGGCCACCATTGGCGTTAAGCGGCACATCTTAGATGAATCTTAAGACTTAATAGTACGGTAATATTCCGCTAAGTGGTATACCCAGCTGAAGTTAGTTTTTCCACGTAACGTGACGAGACGTCTAAGGAAGTAAATACTTTTCAAATCACCTTTTTTACCTGACATATAAAATGTATCGAACGTGATCATGCCAGATCCACACACACAGACATCCTAAAGCCCAAGGAAATATATTTTTTTTAATCGGTTTTCTTACACTAAATAAAATAAATACCTTTCCGAAGTATCCAACGTGTTAAACACGACTTTCGTCTTACTCTATGTGTAAATACACATAGAGTAAGACGAAAATCGTGAAAATCAATAAGTGCCGTATCAAAGGAATACAGTGATTTTTAGTTCACGAAATCGGTTGAATTTCATTAAGTGAGAGTAGAGCACACCCATAAAACTTTACATTATGAGGCACGCAATAAAGTATATGAGATTTCTTACTTAAATTTTATTTCACTGTTTTTGAACTGTCCCTATATTTATTTCACGACTTATTTATTTGATGTAACATCGAAAAACCCTTTGAAAAACTAGGCAAATAAGTAATCAGAAAGTTAATTACACGTGTCTACAAGTACACGTTAATTTATTAATATGCAGTTACGTAGAGTCTAACCACTAGTAATATTGTAATTTTTTTTTTGTTTAAAAGAATATTAGAAATACTTTTTAGGTATGTCTAATATTCCCTTTTCCCCTCCTACTAAGCTTAAATTAAAAGCCATATTCTTGCAAGATATTTATTCTGTCTAAGCTGGATTAGCGTCAATATAATAGTCGCTAAGGCATCTCTGGAAGTCTACAGAATACACAGTATTTTTATTTTATCTGGCTTACTTGAAAGATTTTTCCAGTATTCTGTGCTTGTATTATATCTCAAATAACAAATTCTACATTCGCATCAGTAATCATAAATTCAGGTTCGTTAAAACTACAATAGACTCTCATAAGCATAAAATGATCATCTGATGGAATATGGAGTTGTTTTATACAATTTCATACAAAATATTTAATAATTGGCGCAAGTTTTCTGAGAGTTGTGACACCGATTTAGGAGTGTTTGTCATTCTAAATTGTATGAAGTTTATTAAACTTTTCAATCACAGTAGTATTTATTTAAGGCTTACAAAAATGTACATACATGATTTAGGTGCGTGTACTGATTAAGAATTACCTGAATTGTATCATACTAGTTTCTCAGAGGCCGTCAAAGTATCTTCAAGCCATCAATTAGGTATTGTGTATCTATGGACGTCGATAGTCAATCAGAGGAATAGCCTAATTAAATACCAAAAAAACTTAATATATTAGGATCTTTCAGAGCTAAGGATATACTTATCAAGTGACAGATTTCTTAGAAATATGAACTACGACTATTATCTCTCTTGATGGCAATTAAGCACATTAAGAAATAAAAGTCCGTCTCTAAAATGTGTCAGACCTCAAAACAATTAAAAACAGTTCAACTGTTACAATTAGATACAATGTAGAAAGACAAACGTTATTGCCAAAGACAAAATGTCCATCATACGCAATAGGACAGTTTGAACAAAAGAGGATATAGGATAGAATTACATCAATCCAATTTGAGGAACGGTTCACATTTATCCGCATTTGGAGTTACGAACTTTGCACAACAAGTTAGAAGAATAAGCGTGTTGTACTCTGGTTCTCACGTTTATAATTCTATAAATCTCCAAATTTGTTTGGATCAGCAAGAAAAGAGGATACTCATACCTCAAAGCCGGCAAAGGCCGAAAAAATCTTTTGTTGTCCAAATTTTTTTGTATCAGATAGACCCTTACAATACAACTGCGTGTTAAATTTCCCCTTATTGTAAAAAAAAACTCGTTAAGCCGTTTTCTAAATAAGCAATACGTCAATTATGTTTAAAAACAAGCGATTGTTGATTGAATCATTGTACGTAAACTGGTTGTCAAAATATTAGCAATATTCTTGTAATAAAAAACGGTAGTTACATTTCAAAAACTTTGCAAGTCTTTTCACTTACACCATTGTTTATTCGAAGGCCAAGGAAATAAAAATGAAATGTTTGACGCCAAATTAAGGTGACCCGTCATTGTCCGACCCTTAATGTATCTACTTAAAAGCATACCCTTTAGGCAATGAGCTCGAATTGAAATGCAAAATTCAATTTCCCCCTTCCGGAGCAGCGAATGATACAATAATTTTCGCTCTTTAGTGTCACCGAGTCCAGTAATATTAAAATGTTTGTTATGAACCGTCCGACTTTCCGGGACAATGGTGGATACAGTCCCGTCAAATAAATAATAGTTCCAGTCTACAAAATTGATTTACATCAACCCAACGCACCATAAACACATCCAAGAGTTTGGCAATAATGGAAGGGTCGCTTATTTTAAAATCTATTTGAATCTGTTGTTTTTAGCATCTTTTATACGTGTCTCAGATAGATCAATTGATATCACTACATTTTTGGCTTTACGAATTTACGTAGTTCTAAAAACTTCATCCTCTGCAATCCAAGCGGATCCTGATACTGAAACCGGGATAACGTTAGGAAGAAGCAGAAGTTTGTGTAATACCGGAGCCAGACATAACTTCATTTGAATGATCATGTAATGTGGCCGGGGACTTTGTGTAACTTCACAGGGTCTTTTAGAACTTTGTAGACTTCAAGGTCAAATATGTACAAACACTTTGAGCTATGTCTGGCTCCGGTATTATGTGAGTCCTTTCACATTTTATTGGTTGGTGTGCAAATTATGGCTTAATTTTTAGACACTGCCGGCAATAGAGCTGACCTAGCCGCTATAATATCCGCCGTCAGAAGGTCGGCGCCGCCGCGCGGTCAGTTCCCTTGCGCCAACGATGATTTGGACCCTGTACACGAGCAGTTCCTTTTACACGCTGATAGTAAGTCCGCATAGCTATTACTGGCCACCCGTCCCGGCTTTGCACGGGTGCAATTTAGACATACATATAAAACTACCTCTTGAATCATTCCTCAAAGTCCGTTGTGTAGTTTAATCGTAGATTATTGCACCGAGCGTAAAGTAAGTCATTTATGCACGAGCATTATTGGTGCTCGAGCCAATGCGAGGTAATTAAATTAACACGAGCAAGGGACATAATCTATTTCTCATTCAACTACTTCGCTGTCTATTTCCATTATTTAAACTATCCTTCTAAATATGTAGTATTAAAGTTCTACAGTGGTACAGAATACGCTCCATTTGTCATATTTTTCCGAATTTATTCGTTCGATTTTTATTTTCAACCGATATCTTTTTGATCCTATGCATACATTTTATATCAAACTTAAAGCGACACATTAAACATCTGTGGTAAATTTCTAAAAAAATTTAAAACAGTCCCGTACGAAAATTTCTTACTACTTTACTGCACTGTTTTGGTTCTAAGCAGAAAAGCCATAAAAACAATTGCACTTAGTTATAATTCCGTTGTTTAGTTTACTTGCGCCCAGGCATAATATTTTCTTAATAAAATTTCTAAATTTTTACTAAAGTAAACTATATAAAGAAGAATATACAAAACATTATATCTACAAAATTAATTCAACCTTCTTAATCTTTAACTTAGAAAGACGAGTTGCTTTTTGTAACTAACGTTTTGTGTAGATTTGGACGACATAGACCGTGGTTCAGCCATCAGTCCAGAGATGCTGTGGCGTGAGAATAGATCAGTTTGGTGCGCGAGAGTGGAACCCTTGTGGGCTGACTTTTGTGGGGCACGTGCCACCAACTATAAACCATCGCCATTGCTGGATGCCACACCTCTTACAGCCTGGGTAAGAATGTTTCTTTTCATATGTAATTTTATTAGCAATTACTTACACCTAATATCTTTATACCTCTCTCATATTTAGACTTTTCAAGCAGAAAGTTAAAGTTTCATCTTAAGAAGAAACATTAAGAAGAAGCCTGTATTTAAGGTACAGATTTAAGCAATCGACCTTCTGCAATTAAGGTGTTTTTTTTTTTTTTTCATTTTTTCGTTCAAATTTTGAAAAATTAATCAACACCCTATTGAGACATATGCAACAGTCCTGTTTCAGTAATTAAATATGCCAATTTAGGAACAAAGTAAAAATAACAACATATTCTATCACTGAAATAGCATTATACTCATTAATTTCTCTTTTGGGATATTTTTTTCTTGAAGTGAAGTTTTAGAAGCCTCAATAGCTCAACTGTATAAGGTATGGACTGAAATCCGCAAGGTAGCCGGTACAAACCCCACCGCCGTTGGGGTATTGTCTTTTTTCCCCAGGCAGCCATTAAATATTTAAGAGAAAGAGAGTAACAAAGTACCTGAAAAGAGAAATCAGTCACTAAGCACGTGCCGAGGTAAAAATTTAGATGGCTGCAAAAGGAGAAATCCTGATATTGTTAATAGTTTCTTAAGACACTCGAAAAACTTAAAAATGGGGTAAAATGTGGCTTTACCTAAAGCTGTGGTTAAAACATCTCAATTAACTCAAGCACTAAACTAAACAAATCATGTGTACATAAACAAAGGGTAACAGTTACTGAAAAATAAAATTTCCCTCACTGTAATACAAGCTTACCTGTGTAGAGTTGGCGCGCTCGTTGTCGGTGCGACATCCCTCCTCCCCGGGGAGCGATTAAACATGTAAAAGTAAGAGGATAACAAAGTAGCTGGAAAGAAAAAGCAGCCACTTAGCACGTGCCGAGGAATCGGCAAACGTTTGCAGGAACTTAACGATTTAGTATTGATGGCGTGTGGGGGTTAAGAATTTATTTAAACGCGCAGTTACTTCGTGAGTTCGAAGAAACACTTTTGTTCTTTAGAAGTTTTCTAGTAACGCTTAAGAACAAACGCAATCTTAATTTCCTATTACTTAATAATGACAAAAACTTGTCTTTGTATGTATCCTGTGTTTTATGGCGAGATAAAACTACAAGAAAAAAAATTTAGCCGCAGACATTTATGTATTGTGATTTTTTTTTTAATTTACTGTTCCGTCATCTACAAGGAACTATTATAGAATCACTCTGTCCATCCATCTACCCGTCCGTACGTCCGTCCGTCTTTTCGGTTGCAAGTTGTTTATTTCTCTAGGATTTCCAAGGTAATAGATATGTAGTTGATTTTGTCTATTGTTCTTTTATACAACTTTTATTTCTTGAATTTTCTCATTCGCTCTTGGCAATCTAGTTGAAGGAGAAATAAATAATATCAAGCATACTTTTGGTATATTCTTAAAAAATAAATTTAAATCATAACCACAAAATGTCTATGACTAGGCCGTGCATATAAATATTTAAATAAATGGTTTGTATTCTGTTTTATTCTAATGCAAAATTGTATTAATCCAGTAAAGAACTCCGTCTTAATTTCGAATACTTTACCACAATATCTGGTAATTGTTGGTTGTAAAATCATTAATTCCCAACCGAATAACGCATTAAATGTAACAGCTTGCGCGTGAAGAGAAGGAGGGGTTACATTTTGTTTTATATAATTGTACCGTTACCCCTTTATCTTGTGTCAGATTTCCCGAAAATCAGAAAATTATTGACCCTTGATATAAAATTGAAAATAATATTAAAATGTCTTACTTTATTATTTAAAGAGTATTAATAGATATATTTTACCTTATTTTATGAGATTAATAGTTTTGGGGATGTTAGTTTTGTACGTCTTTTCTGTAATAATCACAACTTGATTTTAATTTATGAAATTTTTGTATAAAAAATCCTCAATATTTTTATATGTTGCTGTATACAAAATTATTTGATTTAATATTTAAAATAAATATATTAAAAATACATAAATATAGTATGGAACGTCAGCTTAATATTATATAACAATTACGAAAATATAATTTTGTATTAACGGTAAAATATTACAGAAAAAAAATCCGTGTCCATGATTCCAGTCATCTTTTAAGCAAGATAACTTTTTAAGGAAATGAAAATAAATTTTAATATATAAATATATAGGACTATATGACACACGGACGTTTGTTCCTAAGGTAGACAACTTAATGCCTGTGTTATAGTTTGTCCATTGCCCCATCCGTAAAATTACCTTTTTGGTCCACCGATCTTCTTTTATACGTGCATCATGGCGGACCCAATTCTATTCTAGTATTTGCCATGCTTCAGGGTGTCTATCAACTTTGTCGTTTTTCTTATGTTCGCGATTCTCGTTTTGTGTCCCACTTTTAGATCTAAAATGCTTTTCTCCATTGATCTTTAGGTTGTTAATGTCCTTCTATATATATTTCAGTCCTAAGGGTGGATCTTCTTTTATCTCTCCGATAACTGGTGAGATCCACTGGGAATACGCGACCCCAGATTGCCCTAGCTGATATTGTCGCTGTGCCGTCCGTGACAGCTGTATCCGCATCCGTTTTCTCCTCTCCATTTACCTTTATATCCTTTTATTCCACCCCTTCCTTTCCCCCTATCTATTTTTCTAATTAGAAGTAGCATCAAGCTAGCAGTCCTTTTGGTCCGCAGCCGTATTGGGCCGGCACATCCGGGTACCAGCACCTCTTTCTCTTACAAGATCGGCGTGAAGTGGCAGCAATGCTGTCACGTTAAGTGATGGCATTGTCGTCGCGTTTCCTTTCGGTTTGTGAGATTTCCCGCTAGCTTGAACTATTGTTTTAAGGCCGGCAACCTATCTCCAAGCCTTCTGATAGTGTAGATTTCCTTGGGCGTCAGTAGTCACTTCCGCCTGCTTATTTGCCCCTTGTAACATAAAAAAATACAAAAAGGTATTTTCCACTTTCATATAACTGCTAATGAAAACAGCAGTAAAACCTGGAAAAAGTTTACAGTGTATGGCCCAAACGAATTACTAGCAGGAAATTGACTAGAGTGAAATGGGTGGGAATTCAATAAATGATTTATACGACTTTTGTAATAAACGTTATCTTCTTTGCTGCCTGCGCTTTGTTGTTTTTACTTTGCTGTCCTTTTTTGTAGAATAAGCGGATATTTTACTTTAATTAGATACCTTAAGATCTAATAAGGTAAGTTTTAACAAAACGTACCTACTTATCTTACAAAACTGTTATATATAAAGTGAGAACTTAGAATTTAATATGATTTACACACACTCACACACACACGCACGTACGCACATGCACACGCGCTTGCGCACACACACACGTACACACAATGCACGCACACACGCACACGCACACACACACACGCGCGCACGCGCACACACACACACACACGGTCACGCGGACACATACATATATTTATAATCATTTTTATGTAAACTGGCAGAAAATGCTTTTAGCATTAGCATAGCAAGCTTACCTTGTTCAGCAATTGATTTTTAAATTGTGCAATAAAGAGGAAAATAAATCTATAAGTGATCGTTCAAAAGATCTTAAAACATTCATTATAAATTAACAGATAATAATATAAAAGTTACTGTTATATTATTATCTGTTCTAATATTGCGTATTTTCTTTAAAAAAACCGAGGTTGTATTGTTTATGGATTGCTTTACAGTGCAAATTCGATATAACAAAACTCAACTCAACTTTATGAATATTCGTTATACCGCGTAATTTGGTACAATGACGTTTTTTATAAAGAGGTTAGATTGTACTACGATTCGATTTAATAAAGTTAGCGTGTCTGAACTTGTCGAAACATGAATGACTATTGTCCAATTAAGTGGGAATTATTGATAGGATACGTTATGTAAAGGTTATAGGTTGAAATTCGTAAATTAAACCTGTACATTTAGGTCAATGCTCGATTTGCCAACATTATTATTTTTTGTTTCAATAAAAATTTGCTTTATTATTATTTGTTATTATTTGAAAATAGAACGACCTAATACATTAACACGCGGTCCTATTGGTCGCATCACCGGAAGCAGCCGCATTCTACGTGCGTATATAGCGCGGAAACGGACGGCCTTACGACCGACAACGTAAAGGGACCGCTATTTTGGTCCGTACCTACAAACTATTCGCGGTTATTATTGATAGTATTTCTTACGGATAGTATGATATAACAGATGTCTTAATTCAGACTATTAGGAACGAGAATTGAACACGGGAACACAGGCAAGCGATGGCGAATGCGCATAATTAAGAAAAACAGACTTCAAAAAAAATATATAACAAGATAACTTCTTATTCAGTTAGGAAACATTTACTGAAAATTCCAAACAGGTATTGTTTGGAATGTTATATGGCATTGTACGGCAGCGAGTAACAATGACTCTGGTGGAATTATTAGCGCTGATATAAAAGGTGCTTTAGTCGATGTGTCAATTAACTCGACTAATAGCGTATCTTATACCAGCGCTACTAATGCAGCTAGAGTAACGTTAACTATTTATATTTATACCAGGAACACTCACGTCCTAACGTTTAGAGTTAGTCAGACTAGGTGGAAAATAGTTTGGAAAATATTCAAAATCATATAAAAATGTTGAATAACATAATAAAATTATAAAGTTTTTCTAAATATTATAAACTATGTAGGCGGCCATTGACGTTAAGGGTCGTCTCTTAGTAGACCAATACAACTATTAACTAATCTCATATCAGTTAATAGTACGGTAATTTCGCTAGATGGTATGTACAACTAAAATTTAGTTTTTCGTTGATTATAATTAAACGATCCCATTTTCAATAGGCAACAGCGAGTAGTAATTCTGAAACTCATAATTTTTTATTAATTAATTTAATGTGATATGTTCACTTTTTCGAACGTGATCGTGCCAGATCCACACACATAGACATCCGGATGTACAACGAAATTTTTTAATCATTTTTATCTTACACTAAATAAAATAAATCTCTTTTCGAAGTATCAAAAGTGTTAAAATTTTTTCTTAATTTGCGTCTATTTATATTTATCAGTAAGTATGAATGAAAATACAGAATCATTTTCATTTCAGGAAATGATTTTTCTCGAGGTGAACAGCGATGAACAAAGACTATATTGTAAGAAAAAACAAGCAAGCAGTTGGTATACAGTATATCCGAAGTATTTGTCTCTACGTCACCTTTAGCGTTTCAAATTAATTTGTTCAGAAGAATTGGATTTCCTTACACTTTTCTATAAACATTATTATAAATCGTCACTCTTTTGGAAGTTTTAAGAGCGAACAAAAAGAGCGGATGTTTATAAAACAAAGAGCGCAGTCGAACGCGACGCGTCGGCGCACCGTTTCATATTATACTTCACTTTGCGTTTGATCATTTTTGATCTTGATACACCTACAATACCGCGTTGAAGGTTTTATTCCGTTTTACTAATAAACTAAACGTTTCTGTCGGTATATCTCTTTAAATATAAATAAAAATTGACTAAGGATAATCTCCATATTGTTATCATTTTTCATTCTATAAATATTTCCTCAAAATATCTTTATATTATAATACATAACATTTACACGCTTTCAACAGACAACGAAGCACAATTTTCTCTAATGAATGTTATGTACTTATAATAAAACTTACTCGTTTCTTATAAAACAACAACGTAATTGGAAGCAGCAACTTTTGCCTAATACGAAAAGTTTATTTAATACATCCTCAAGAAACTTATTCGCTCCGGGTACAGCTCGCTTAAAAGCGGCATTATAAAAGATTCCCATAGAATAAAGAGCGCTTTAAAGCATTTTAATGTAGTACGACTAATTTCAGAGTCTTTCTCTTAACCCTTTGCTTTCTTCGAAATCGGTTATTAGTATTTTATTATTGTAGTTAGCCATGTGCCTCGAAGAATTACAATAATTGCCTTTGCAAGGTATCTAAATACCTGCTACGCTTTGTCGGTTATATTACTCGAATCCGGCTAACCAGCCCCCACCAATAGAACTGTTTTTACATGTATAACCTTTACTGACCAGATTAGGGTCTCCGTATTACATATATGCGTGAAAATGTCTGACTGCAATAGTAAAATCCATTCTCTAACTCAAGGAACAACAGACGCTACCTAATTGGCACACCTGATATCCATTACGGCTCAGGAAATGTGAATCATATACTTAATGAAAAATTCCGATGAAACTTCGGTACGCGAACGGAGCGGCATTTCTTTCCACGAAATATGTCACGCTCGTGACCTTCAAGAGGTCGCGCCTGTCTATTCGCACTCGGAGAGCAATAGAGTAATTTCTCAATGAATTAGAACGATTAAAAAGCACCATTGGCGTCATGCCAGACCTATCTGTATAAACATTGCGAATTTAAAGAAAACGTAATTACGTAAGCCGACCAATATTACGTCTTTATGTATAAAGGAATTCGAGCCTTGAACGCTACTCGGTGCCCAGATTTAAAATAAATTGCTAAAGCGGCAGCGCAACTTCCATATAAAGCGTTCAGGAATTGAATTTATCTACAAAAAAATGCCGACAAATATTTCAAGCTGAATTACCCAGCCTTTCTCCAAAGAATTCATGACCTATCAGAGAAACTCTTTTATTTTTTTTGACAACTTTTGTTCCTAGAAATCTTAAGTTAAAGCCGAATTTATTAAATATGTCACCAATGTAAGTAATTTAGGATTTTTTATATTAAATCATTTATTCGAAGCCTTAGCCAACACAGCTAATACCGCGCCCTTCTGATACGGGCTTTACATTTAGTTGAAGGGATAAAAAAATTATAAGGGATTAAAAGATTATAATGCCTGATTTGTATATAGGAATCACTTTATAAAAATATATAATACTAGCTGTGTCCGCGACTTCGTCCGTGTAAACTAAGCTAAAAAAATGTTTAATTTTAGTGTGATGATATATGGAAGGCGTAAAGGTGGGCAATAATGCCATATTGCCTTCCTCGATAAATGGGCTAACTAACACTGAAAGAATTTTTCAAATCCTACCAGTAATTCATGAGATTAGTGTGTTCAAACAAACTCTTCAGTTTTATATATTAGTATAGATATTGCCAAACTGTTTAACACATTTTGTCGGCAAATAGGTCTGTAGAAGTAATAAGGAAGCTCTGCGTCTTCCCGTGTTATGCTTAATGAATACATTGACGTATAGTTTCTAAGACCTTCTTTGAACCTACTGTGGGCTAGAAATACATACAACTTCCACTTTCGAATATTGTTAGCTTAAGGCGGCCCGGCCATTCAAAATATCTACGTCGTTAACTAGTTAACGTTGTGAGAGACTGGTTAGTGCATAGCGTGCTGCAGTCGGCTATTATATTGAAATTAACGATCCAAGTACGTTCTTAATTCACAAATAAATATGGAGCCGTAGTCTCGTTGCATGTCTGTGCTATTGCTATACAGGTTAAGATTACTATCTGCAGACAAGCTAACATTAGAAATTCATCCGTCATTATGAGTTAAAAAAACAACATTGTCAATTTAGAGCCTCAATAGAAACTACGTCGCAATCTCTCCTAGAAAAAGCTTTACGCTTGTTTTGTTTGTTGGTAACGGAAATAATAGGTAAGGCAAACACAAATTCGCCTTTTTCCAATGAAAGAAAGGAACCCTTATAAGATCACTTCACGTCTGTCTGTCTCTCAAAACCCTTTTTCTCTAGAACGCTTAGAGCTGTTATATTCATATTAATATCAAATACTAAGGCCTGCGGTCCCTCAAAGCTGTAAAACAATCAACTCTCTTAGTGTACGCAATCAAAAGATACGACCGTTTATGTTACATTTCCGATCCATTTACAAAGAGAACAAAAACCAGTAGGGTACTTCCCTTTGACCTAGAATCATGAAATTTGGCAAGAAGCTACATCTTGTAGCTCAAGTAAAGGAAGTTTGTTGTTGCAGCAGCGTCTGTTTGTCTACCTATCTGTCTGTCTGTCAAGACCCTTTTTCTCAGAAATGCGTCCAAATATAAAGTTGAAATTAACAGCATATACTGAAGTCTGTAATCTCTTGAATCAGTGTGAAAATCAACCTTCTAAGAATGCACAATCAAAATATATAGCCATTTATGATGCATTTCCCATACCAGTATATCGAAAAGGGATCCAGAACCTTCAGGATACTCTGTTTTCACCTAGAATCTTGTCATATACAAGCACAGGAAAAATTTCGAAAACTGCGGTGACTTTGTCAAATTAAAAGAAATGTTAAAATATCTCGGTGAAGATTATTATATTAAAATATCTCGGTATTACGTGATGGTACGGAACCCTTCCTGCGCGAGCGGAGTCGCACTAGCCCCGGTTTTTATTTCATCATGTACTGGCTATTGGTATTACTTCTTTGTTTGAACCACTTGGCAATTTTTTTCTACATTATAACGTGAATGGTTTATATTAATAAAGTTTTTCGCTTTTTATGACCTAAACATTTCGGAAGTGATATGTATTGACGTCCACAAAAAAGTGAATGTTCAATCGTACGTGTCCTTTAAACTCCAATGAAAATAATTTCATGACATCTAGTATTGAAAAAATAACCTCATCTTGAAGAGAAAGTATTTTTTGCATACATCTATAACATCGCTTAGAACTAGTTTGACCACTTTTGGAGCACGTGCCATTATCTTACATTAAGTAGATCTGTAAAAAGTTTTTTATTGGGGTTCCGTATTAAATTATAGTTCATGGTACGTGCTATACTTCTAGTTTTGTGTGGTTATGGTACTTCTCCTATCCATCTACATAAAGCAAAGATAAAAAGTGCTCAATCGTTAATAGCCTTTGACTTTAACTACAACTTAATATCCGCATTTGAACTTAGATCTGGGTTTGCATCCAGCCCTTTGATTACTCTGTCCTGACATTATTAACAAACTGTACCCGGGTGGGAGGCTAGGTTTGGTCCTGGATCTGGAATGAAACTAAACTAGGTGCTACTTAAATAACAAAAAAGTTCTGGAATATGCGTTTACCTTTCTGGAAGCACATACAATCTTTACATTACGCCTACAGGATTGTGCGGTTAATCATATCCCATTGCGACTCACGCTGTGAGTCAGATACCCAAGTTAGCATACAAATAGTAATAAACTTGTTTTTGAGCCTGTTTTGGTCTTCTAAATGACATTACATGCTAGGATTTTCTAAATTCCACAGATGATTAAAAGCCTGCGATTCCAATATAGCTTATCTCTGCATTAACTGCCTTTAAATTAGTTGTTATTGTCTAGAATAACTATTTCTTTCCGCCAAGTTATTTTTTTAACTAAACGTATATAGCACGTGTAATTCTTGCAAATACCGTGAAAAAGGTGAAGAGAGAAGTGAGGTGCAGACGGATTAATTTCTATTCTGAGAACCTGGAACAAAATGGTTGCATTTCACTTGTAAGATTTTCTAAACTATTATAAGCATTAATCACAAAAAATCTAGATCGTAAATCGCGAGATACAAAGCTCCGTTCGCTCTCACAAAAGCTGTCACGGGTATACAAATAGTCAAAAAACATCTTCGCGTGCGTTTGGTGCTAGTACACCTGAACGTCTGTAAATATTCCTGGGGATAATCGGGCCCTTGTTGTATTACATATAGTCAAAATTGTGTTCCTATGATTTTGAAATAATTGATTTTAAGTCTATGTTTTGTTTGTACGTAAACAACACCAAAATAATAGTTTTTAATTTATTTCTTTTTTGACTGTTTAGGACTTTTACTAAACAATTTTCTCTTTTTTTTTTCTGGAAATATTTTTAGAAACCTTCTTGGTGAAAATTTAAAATGCCTTTAAAATTGAACGGTTCGATTTGACAAAGAGAATAAGTACTTAAAATTTTATTTCACAATGCGAACGAAGCTGCTACACTCTGCGACACGACATATATTTTTTCATGTCGGTTTTTATATGTACCGGAAAAAAGTTGAAATTCTTAGTTCTTACGTTGTTGCATATCTATATTAGAGTTTTTTAAAGATTTGTATTCCATAGCCTCCCTAGTAATGGAAAATATAATTATAAGGCTAGAAGAATGTTAGTATTAAGCTTGCAGTCTGCAGACTATATAAGTTCCGCCAAGGCTGTTTAAGTTGTAGCGTCATGGAATGATAACTTTTTTATGGACGCCGGGGACAGGTGGCGTCCGTCATTGGCGCTGTACGTTGACTCTGTGACCTTGGCAGCCGCTGGTCTCAATGGCGGTTATTGCATAAATTTCCTTTTCCAAGGCCGGACAGGTTATAAACTAGCAGTAATTTAAGTAAATATTACGTACCATTTTTGGAACGCTTAAAGTTTTTTTTGTGAAACCGGTCCTGTATATCCTATGATCGTTCTTAAAAAGTTGGACCACTCTGACGATGTGTAAAATTTTCGTCATATGAATGTGCAAACAAACACATTTGTTAGTTTAGACATAATAATTCAAAAGATTTTTATTAAAATATAAAGCAGGATGGAAGAAGATTTTTGGCTCTTTATTAATGTATAATATTCTAACCTTTTTATGCCGATTCCGTTTCAAATTAAACTTCTAACCAGTTCAAAGCGTAACGTGAGCATCACAGCCAGATATTAATATTAAATCCAAAGGGATTTTGTTGCATTAGCTATGACAGCGCCTCGTATTGATGATCGGGTGTTTAACAAGTGAACGAACCGAGTCAAACCCACTGGCCCAATTGGCTGGTTGCTCTGTGACGTCACTCTTGTCTGCGCCTCGTCTGCGGTCGCTTCCCGGAACCGTTGGCCGCAGTGCCTTCCTGATATACTATCGTTATTATTATCACATGTAAATGAACGGACTTTGACTAAAACATACAAACCCAATTCATTCATACTCCTGTTACAAACGAAAATAATGTACAAAAAAAATGGGTATTTTAGTTGTTTAAAGATAGACCTTTTATTTTATTTCATATATTTATTTTAAAAATATTATCATCATCGTCATTGCTTATAGCATCTTGCTTGGACCATCATATTTTCAGGTCTAGGGATCTCAGCCACACCGTCGCTGCGGGTGTGAAGGAAGGAGTGCAACTCTTATATACTGCTGGGAAAGAGACGTAGTGGGCATTCGTTCACTTCGTGAAACAGAATCTAGTCTGGCGCTGCGCAATCACACTTTGGCGAATCTATTAGACCCCACTTATATTGATAGTGGTTTCATCTCCCTTGGTTAGTCCGGAAGCCGTGCAGGAGAGTCCACACTTTTCGGTTGGGGTCGGAAACAAGTTTTTAAAATATTATTTGTTTCGCATACTATATAAGATTTTTTTTAAATTATGACAAATATCTATATAATGTAAAAGCAATCTGAAAAGGCTCACAGCTGCGTCTCCAGGAAAACTAGAAGATTAACTTCCACTCTAGACTTGTCATGTACACAAAGCGAACACAAGAGGTAGCCTAATTGTATGAATAAATTTTGTATAAAAAATGCCTCTTTTTCGGAAATACCTGGCGTGTGTATCTCGAAACTCCTTTTACTTTTTTCAAAAGAATCCATATTTTGCAACAGTCAAGTATTACATATTTCAATAGATCACTTCTAAGGGAAGGCTAGAGTAACCTATAAGAAACTTGGCGTCCTCAACAAGGGTAAATAATGGAAGTCCACAACCATGCGATTTTCTAGAAACTTCTAACCTCGCACAATTTCTCTGTAAAATCAGTTACCATCTTTGGTTTTCCGAACCGGTACTACGTAGGGACCTTCAATTTTTGAAGCCTTGTTGCTGCACGAACAAGGGAAGGGGTCACCCGGTCGCAGCCAGAGCAACTTAACTTAGCGATCGACTCAAATGACGACCACTGATTAGGCCACGACCTCCTCAATCAGAATCAACTAGTACAAGAGTTATAAATTAAACAAGTAGTTCGTTGAATTTTGTCTTTAATAGGCCCAAGGCCTTAACCGAATAATCACCGGTACGCACACCACTTTTTACAGGCACCTACTATTTCTATATCATTCCCACCATAACAACCACCAATAGAAATTCGTCATCCTGTTATCAATGATGGTAGCACTCCAATTATGTTATGTCAGTAATGCCACCATTGCGATCGATCAATAACATTCGTCTACGTCATGATTGTCATGGTGGCAACAGTGATAGTAATTTAACACAGATTACAATGAACCTTTTACTAAGAATAAGTTAATACATCTACTTTTTTTATTTCTGTTATTATTATAACTAACACTAGACTCATTTTTAGGGTTCCGTACGTTCAAAGCAAAAAAGGAACCCTTCTAGGATCACTTCGTTGTCTGCCTGTCCGTCTGTCAAGTCTAAACAGTTTTTTCTCAGGAACTGCTAAAGCTACAAAGTTGAAATTTAATACAATGGGTCTTCGGTCCCTTGAACCGTATGTTCATAAAGTAGACTTAATGCCTGTGTTATAGGTAACAGACGCCTTTTTTACACGAATATTTTTTTGTAGGAATATATAAATACATACATATAGATAATATACCCAAACTCCAGGCGGGAATCGAACCCACGCCTCCCGGAGCGAAAGGCAGGCTCATTGCCCACTGCGCCAAAGGGCCAGTTAAAGTTATTAAAATATTTAGTAGTTATTAAAAGGTTAAGCTTAATTCAAGCCTTTTTTCTTAACAATGGAAAATGCTTTCGTTTTTTTTTATCTCTATCACATCGCTGTTATTCCTAAAAGCTAGTTTTGTGTACATATATATTAAATTAGAAAACAAGGTTTTATCCACCATCAATCAGACAAAATTGTTTATCATCTAATTTTTCATTAGTCTCTTGTAGAAAACCCAGTCATTTATCTTCACGCTCCATTTGTAAGGACCCATCGATTTACTTAATATAGAATCCTCTGTGGAACTTATTTCTGTTATATTTCTCCTTATAACTGTACAAACAAATAAAAGTGTAGTATCATTTCGTAATGTCGAAGTAAAATTTTAAACCTTTAATAATCAAATTGCGATAGCTAATCGGGATCCGGAATCAAACCAAGCAACCCATGGATTTCAGTCCACGTTTGTAACCGTTGAGCTATCGATGTAATTTATTCCTCTCACAATTGATAAAAATTATTTATTTATTTATTTTTCCTAGTCTAGTTAATCCCTGTACAAACTACTAAAAGACCTTGACAAGAACTATTATAAGTTCATTATTAGAAAGGACATCTAAAGCCGCACTAGTGGGATCATACCAGATTTGGCTAAGCAGGGGAGGGAACACTGGCAGTGAAGGTGAGTGTTAGTGGCCACTATAAAGAGATTTAAATCTACACCTGGGGTCACCCAAGTCACGGGCACTGCTACGGTTCTTTCCTCTGCAAGGCGATAGACCCGGCACTCGCACGGTGAATGCATGGAATGCTAAGAAATTCGTCTCTATATTAGGAATCTTATAAACACGCTCTTGAAATAAGTAAACCGTTTTTAGCATTAATTTTTATTTTTTATTTTTTATTGGCTCGCTAGTGTTTATTACGTACAAAATAACATGGAAATAACACTTATAAAATAATATAGCGTGTACCATTTCGATACGTCCCACCAATTAGAGGTAGCGCCACGCTTGTAGCCGAATTGGGCCGGCGCGTCCGTGTACCAGTATCTCGTTCTCACATGAGATCGGCGTCAAGTGGTGGCAATGGTCGCGTTTCGTTCGGTTTGTGAGACTTCCCGATAGCCTAAACTCGTTATTAAAAGCCGGCAACGCATCTGCGAGACATCTGGTCGTGCAGATGTCCATGGGCGTCGGTAGACACATAGGTGCCTGCTGCCTGCTCGTTTGCCCCTGCTGCCATGGAAAATAAAGGACAATAATATTGGGGTGAGAAAAAAGGGGGTTTTTCTTTAAATATTTACGTACAATAAGAACTATCTCAAATTTATGTATAAATTATGTCTACGGTGAATATTAGAAATGCTAAATATATTATGAATGTCATATATTTTAGATGCAAATTTAATCGGAGGCGCGCAGACGGCACAGAAAGACGGAAAGACAAGATGAAACTATTAAGATGTCTTCCTCTAGCGCAGTCTTCTGAAATTACGATTCTAATATACTTGAAATTGCTCTACGAAACCATAGAGCTATTAAGTTTTTTAGAAATGGCAACTTCGAAATTTCAAATTTCGAAAAAAAGAACATCTCGATCGAATGCCACATTTATGCTCTAAAAAATATTAATCACACAATTAGGTCGGGAATCAATCCTAGTACCATAAACATTTCAACTGTAACCATGGAGCTATATAGGCATTGCTTTAAAACAATTTTGTAGACTTGATTGAACCACAAATTTTCTGACTCCTACGTAACAACTGAGCTATACAGGCACTGTTTTAAAACAATTTTGTAGACTTGATTGAACCACAAATTTTCTGACTCCTACGTAACCACTGAGCTATACAGGCACTGTTTTAAAACAATTTTGTAGACTTGATTGAACCACAAATTTTCTTATTCCTCCGTAACCACTGAGCTATACAGGCACTGTTTTAAAACAATTTTGTAGACTTGATTGAACCACAAATTTTCTGATTCCTCCGTAACCACTGAGCTGTACAGGCACTGTTTTAAAACAATTTCGTAGACTTGATTAAAAGCACGATTTCGAGAAATTTTCCAAAGTAATTTATTCATTACTTCATATCTCGCAAAAGAGAATATTATTTTCTATATTTTGATAATTTATTGTAACATGGCGACGAGATTAATATATCATTCGCAGCGCTAAAAATGTATCGAATATTTTCTTATTCTCATTGAATTTAGGGTCTATTTTCGGCGTCGGTGGGCTCGGAATTGAATTATACTTTATGTAAAACTCAACATTATTAAAGTTAACGTAGAAAATGATAAATTATCTCGTGTACTTTTATTTTGTAAATGAATTTAGAAATATTGTGACACTCATTTTTAGATTTCTAATACCTATATAAAATTCTCGTGTCATTCTGTCTCGTGTTTGTTGTCAAACTCCTCTGAAAGGGCTTGACCGATTTTTATAAACATTTTTGAAACCACTAAGTAATAAAGGTGGCCCGAGCGAACGAAATCACGGATCGGGTCCCACTGCTTTACGTGAGGAGGTCGGACATCAAATAAAAACCAGTTTTAGAATGGTCACCCATCTATCATCCGGTCGCAGCAAGAGCTACTTAACCATGCGATCCACTCAAATATCGACCACTGATTTGGCCACCTCTGACTCATACACAAATACATATTTTTTAAATGTATAAATACATACTTATATACATATAGAGCCAGACTCGAGGCGGGAATTAAAACCACATTTGAATTGATTTTGCAGTAATTATATGTTGCAATTTTAACGTACATGCCATTTTATCATCAAACCATATTTCTAAGAATTCATTATAATACATTTATTTATCAAGATATTAAAATCGGATTCACACACGTTACTCCCGACCCCTGACCTTTAAACTAGTCGATTGTTAAGTGCAATCTTTGTCTGCTGTTGCATATAATAATTGTTAGCATTCCTGCTCATCAGGTTACGACCAAAGACTGCTGGTGTATCTTTTGAGTATTCTTTGGGTTACAATATATAGAAGTTTCTCATTAAGCCAAATTATTCTTTGTATACCTTTACAAAGTTAAGCCAGTTAGGATTGTCCAGAGACACCAGAATTTTTCAAAAATATCCGTTAATGCACCCTTAGTAGGCAATATAGGCAGTTCAACTAAGTAGACTTGATAAAAACAAGTTAATAAAAGAATAAAACCAACAAGAATAATAATGTTAAATGGAACTCCAATTAATATGGATAATAAATAAATCGACTGTTATTGACATTGACGCAAGCTATGTACGTAACTGAATAAAATGATGTTATTGAGAGCTGACCGAATTAATTAATTAAATCTGCTTTGAGTAGTACTCATCGCGATAAGTATATCGATTTCTGTTTTCGACACCATCGAACCATCATTTTTTTATTCAATATTAGTATTGTTCAAATATTCTTCAAACAACACAGTCCGTTACCAATTACAAAATATTCATATATTTTGTAATTGTCAAACAGTTCGGTTTGACTGTTATATTTCGAAAGCATGGTGTTATATTTAGCTCTACTTGCTCATTACTTAAGTTCTACGGTATACCATGGGCTAACAACTCAATAACAAACAGCAAATATATGACAATGGATGAAATACTTATAAAATAGTTACCGTACGGGGACGCATCGTAGTCATTATCTATGATTATGAATCTGTAACGAGGTCGCTCGTTTACACTGATATATAAATATTTCGAAAACGTGTGTTTGTTGTAAGTACCACTTGAGGAAACTTAAGTATTAATTTTCTTCGAATCGTCATGGTGTGATTTACATAATTGTGTTACCAAATACACAAGTAACCAAATTTATGTATTATTGATTATTATCAAAATCCATTACATAAAATACTAAGTTTCACCAAAAAGAAAACCATGTAAACTTCTGGTAACACTCACCAATCCATGAAGCAGTGCTTTCGTCACAAGGAATGTTGCTATTAGAATCTTTAAGTTGAGGCAATAGTATTGCGGAATAGCCTGATGTGAGGCCAGCAGTGAAGGTCATAAGGATAGCTGCCATAGAAGCCAGACTCTGAAATATTAAGGTAACTGAGATTAGGATTGGGGCCATGTGGAATTATGCTGATGATTTCATCAATTTAAAAGGTTTTAATGACGTGTATTCGCATATATTTGCAGTGTTCTTTTATGTTTGAAAATATATACTTATATGAATGTGTTATGTATGTAAATTTGTTAATTTAGAGCCTCAGCAAGTTTTGTTGCGAGTTGAGCTGCATTTAGTGATCTAATTACGATAAATTCAGCAAGGAGAAGATTAATTTTATTAGGAAAAGTATGTATCGTTTTATAATCTTAATCTTCTAATTTAAGCTTAGTAGGAGGGCAAAAGGCAATATTAGACGTAACCTAAAGAAGTATTCCTCTTCTTCGTCCTAGCGTTATCCCGGTTAAGTACCAGGGTCCGCTTAGATTGCAGAGGATTTGGCTGTGGGGTGAGTTAAGATGACCAACTTAATGCCTGTGCTATAGGTAACAGATGCCTGTTATACACAATTTTTTTTTTTAGAGATATATAAATACATACATATAGATAATACACCCAGACTCGAGGTGGGAATCGAACCCACGACCCCCGGTAGGTAAATAAATAATCCAGGAAACATAAAATGTGGACTGTTTAGGAGAAGTATGTGTTTTTGAATTCATTTATTCACAACTAAAAGGTATTAATGTACGGATTTGAAGTCAATTCTCATAAGGACTTTTTAAAGACATTGCGTTGATATAGTACACAAGGGGTATTTAATAGTAGAACATTGCACCGAGCGCAAAGTGAGTTATTAACGCACGAGTAATATGTTGGTACCCGAGCGAACGCGTGGTTACTAAATTATCACGAGTGCATTAGTTACTCACTTCGGCAAGATGCGTAATCTACTTTTCTTTCAACTAAATCCCAGTCTATTTCCATTTTTTCAACTTTTCTTCCTAAATATAAAGTATCACAGTTTTACAATCGTATAAAATACGAGCCATTTTTTTTTTCGGTTTTATTCAGACGATTTTTATTTTCAGCCAGTAACTTTTTGATCAAATTTATATCAAAATAAAAAATAACAGTGCAGTAATGAAATTTCATACATCATTACTACACTGTTTTGATTCTAAGCAGAAATGGCTTCCTTTCTGATCGGTGATGTAGATTTTGACAGTCTAGTCATAGTCATTCGTAACTTAGCATAACGTTGTAGAAGACGACATATCATAATATAACTTTGTACATGCAAAAAAGAATGTCTCCAGGATAAAGACACGTAAACAAAAGTGTAAGTTCACCTAACAAGAAATTTCAAAAATCGCGAGACGTAAAATGATGAATTTGGCAAGGGCTCTCGCAATTTTACATCGCAAGGTCGTATTAGTACATTACTGCAGCGGCCGGAAAGAGAGGCATGCCTCGGCTTCGCCCCGGCCCACATACACACGTTCGTCCATCAATTCCTAGTTTTGGCCAAGGCTTGTACATACTTTTCTCAAATAATGCGCGGAAATTAAACTAAGTAGTACAATTCAGAAGTTTTATTTGAAAAAGTATTTAAAACCAATGACGAAGTTGACGAGCAACTAGTAACAATAGTTTTTACGCGCCAAATTATTTATTTTTCACTAAACAACTTTCCATGTGCAAGCCAGTTCGATATTTAAATTAAACCTTTGATAAGTTACCTCTTTGGTCGCCATGTTGCGGAGTAGAAGATCGTTCCATTTTTAAATTACACAACAAATATGATTTTACATAGTAATTTATTTGGCCGCTACACCGACAGATATGGATTTTCATACAACTATTGCCGGCCGCTGCTCGACCAGTACAGCAGGTTCGACTTATCTCGAAGAAGGTTGTCAAAATAATGCTCAAATTTCCAATCGTGTTTGAGAAAAATATATTTTCTACTTTATTTCAGTTATTCATTAGTTTTACCAAAACAGACGGAAGACCACTTTAGAATACACGTTTCTAAATTCTTTGACGGACCGAATAGTGACACGGATTACCTGGACTTCTATAGGTTTAATGTTCTAGTAAGTTTTATAATTCATATTTTTTCAATCAAATAACTGTAATAAACTGCCATATTATGTTGTCATACGAATCTTATTCTTCCTCCTAGCGTTATCCCGGTTAAATACCGAGGTCCGCTTAGATTGCAGAGGATTTGGCTGTGGAGCGAGTTAAGATGATCGATTGCCATCTGACGTCATCCTCGGAACCCCCAAAATTCTTAAATAGTCTTTCGACTTTACTTTCGTTTGTTTTTTTTTCAAACCTTCTCTGAAATAACTTGAATGATTGAAAACAAATACATTTTATATCGGTCTATCCGTTTTTGAGTTTTAGCGAAACTAACGAATAACGAATAATTTATACATTCATAAATAGATTTAGTAGCTTGACTATAAAGTTAAGTAGATGTTATAATATAACTTAAAAACGAATTCTGGATCATATTTTTCCCGTGACTAAGGTGGTATTTTAGGTACATAGGTCTTTTTCTACTAGTTAAATAATTGTCTATGAGAATGGTGAAGATAATGATGATGGTGATGGTGATGGTGATAATGATGATGATGGTGATGATGATGATGATGATGATGATAATGATGATGCTGATGATGATGACTTCAAACCACATTCGGCTTCAGTATCACTGCATTAGGACATCTTCAAGAAGGTGAACCACGCTAATTAGATCTTTGGTGTATTTCAAATCTTTATCAATAGCTTACGTAGTCACATTTAATTTTTTTAAAGAAAGTTAGCAATACTTTTAGTGTCTCATAATGACGTTTCCGCTCCTACTAAGCTCAAATTAAAAGTTGGAACAGGAGTGGGTGTGACAGTACCCCAGTGGTGTCAGGGTTTGATCCGGATGCCTTGCGGATTTCAGTCGTCCCCTTCTACCGTTGAGCTATTGAGGTTCTAAATTAAATCGAACGCTCGTATAAAATGCACGTAGGCACATCGTATATATTTTTGACATGGTGGTTGACTAGATATGTCCTCGCGAAATCGCTAGTGACAGCTTGTATGACAAGAGCCATTAACACATTTTTGGGAAGGTGTTTTCGGCAAGCAGTTGGCGAACATGTTCATCATTATTATTAGTTCTTGTCTGATTTATTTCAGGGTCTTAAATCTATTAAAGATTATGCCAGACCCATCCAAAAACATATACTTCTTACATAACATATAAATACACATCAATATTAATTTACAAATATACCAAACGAAATGCACTACATATCATTTTTCACACTTGTAAGTCAATTCAGCTGGCTCATTGGCGCAGTGGGCAGCGACCCTGCCTGCTCCGGGGGTCGTGGGTTCGATTCCCACCTCGAGTCTGGGTGTATTATTCTTAAAAAAATATATCTGTGTATAACAGGCGGCTGTTACCTTCAATACAGGCATTAAGTTGTCTACCTTAGAAACAGACGTCCGTGTGTCATATAAGCCTGTATATATTGATTATTTAATTCAAACAAAGTTATAGCTACCTCTGATACCATTAGTATTTTTGTCGTTTATTTTTTGCATATTTTCCCATACTGCTACGTTCTAAAATAACTGCAATTACCCTGGCAGACTCATAGTTTCCGGCATTTCGATACACAATTTTTTATAACTACGCAATCTGAACTTGCCGAAGACAACGTCCCAATAATATGTTAACGGCTCTTGGAATATAGCTTTAATTCGTCATGTTTAAAAAAATCGCAATTATCAAACTAATATAATTAAGGTTACAAGCGGTTGTACTTTTAACTTATTATCAGAAGCCTTGGTTTGTCTCATGTAACTATGAGACCAATTTGCATAATGGCTTTGATTTCGCAAAGTGTAAACAAATAGGATAAACTGCGAATCGAAGCGATTTGTGCAGTCGATTAAAAATAATATAGGTTTCAACATAAACATGTACTAGCAGCTTTTTTTTATCAAACACACTAGCGGCCTGCCCTGGTTTCGCGCGAGTGTTCACATCAGGACATCGAGGTGATGAGAGTGGAATTTCAAATTTTGACGGGATGTCCTATGGTGAAATTCAGCTGCCGATATAAGACCGAACACTCCCAATGAATGATACATGCGGTAAAAGATTTATCTTTGCAGACGGGAAGCTGAAAGACAGTTAATTAAATCGAAACTCGAAATGAAAGCACAGGAGCTAATACACGCCGAATGCACGAAAAGACGTGCTATGGTCACAATTCTCAGTGAAGACATCCAAGCGGTCGTCGACCATATCAAACTTATGAGAGACAAAAATTAAGTTATATTAAAATAACCCTTGTTGAAAAATTTCTCAGTACGAAATCTTCCAATTACTCTGACATCTTTAGTTCAGATGAAGAGTTTTTCAGTTTTGTAAAATTTCTTTCTTTTCGATAAATTCTCTTTCCGATTTAGTTAAAAAAATATCTTACATACAAGCCTCATGTTGATTTATGTGATATTTTCAAGAACCCTGTTTTATTAATCATTTTTTCAATGTGGCAGAAGTACGAGGTGGCAAAGTTGTAATTGCAAATTAAAAGACCACGTACCAATATATTTTTTTTATATATAAATGCCTTAAATACTCTGAAAGAGTTTTTATCCGTCTAAAGTATATTAATTGGAAGGTTTCGCAGTGAAACCTTTTTTTTTCCACAAGCGAGTGCTAAAAAAAGCAATAGTTCTTAATATATTATATATAGTGTATAAGGAACGCCACCTTAAAAAGTTGTTTCACTAAAATTAAACCTGTTATTTATCAAAGATTAACATACAGCTAAAATCCAGCAATTCTTGCTGAATTTATATGCGTATTATCAGTAATTATATAAATAATTATATATCTACGATTTTCCAATTTAAAAATAACAATCCTACCAAAACAATTAATAAGAATCTAACAAAAAATAAATAAATAAACAAAGGATGTAATATACTATTATCAAAGGGCCTAGCATGAACATTCTCGATAGTTCTACTTACATTTGACGTTTCGTTTCGAACGTAAAAGTAAGTAAAACTGTCGAGAATATTCGTGCTAGGCCCTCACTTAAAGAAATTATATATACCGAATCATATTTTTGAACAATTTTTGCCATATAACTTTATTATAGATAAAATATATACTATATAATGTCCTAAGAAAGTGGTAATATTTGATTATATAATTTCTACTAAATCCACTTCACGCCTGTATTAAAGATTATATAAAAAGAAGTGATATTATTACTTTTACTCATAAGAATAGTTATTTAAGGAAAAACTGATAGTATTTTAATTTCATTTACCATATTACTGTAATCCACCCCCTATAACACGGTTGGTTTATTGTGCGCTATAGGAAAATACGTTGTATGAATAGTCTCGTACAACGCATTTGCCCGATCCCGAATGCTTATAATATAGTGTTATATATATATATATATATATATCATAGAATGATATTAACGCGTTATAAGAGTGCCGTGCTATAGAGGAGATTACAGTGTAGTCACTAAAATTGAATGCCAAAAATAGGTTATAAAAGATACTAATTTCTTGAGCCTTATTATTGAATAATAAATAATTAATGGATAATAAGAAAAATATTATAGTCCACTTGTCAACTTATTCATGCGATTTGCCATCTTAGAATAAACCTCAAAAATGTTTATCCTAAGGATGGTACATGATGGTATTTTATGAATTCTTTCTACGGAGTAACTTCATCGTTACGCATTGAATTTCATTATTTTAGAATTAATTTTGATTGATATAATATTACTAGCTGTGCCCCGCGACTTCGTCCATTGTAGAGTAACCGATTTTCAGGCCTACTGAATATGCATATAAAATTTCATGAAAATCGGTCAAGCCGTTTCGGAGGAGTATGGTAACTAACATGACAACAGTGGCACGAGAATTTTATATACAATATTTTTCTAATGCCGGAGCCAGAAATATCTTCATTTGAATGATTATTTCAATGATCATGTAGTTGCGCAAAGTCTTGTAGTCTTCAAGGACAAAAATGTAAAGTCGCCAAGAAAGTGCTTTACGATTTTGGATAACAGTTCCTATTTAAATAAAATTTTGCTAATGATTAGAAATTAGCGTAGTGTATAACAAGCAAGAATGAGCCTTTTAATTAAGTGACGTGCAAACGACATTCGACCTTAGCGTGGCAAACAAATTTCTTGGTCGACTATACAAACACTTTGAGCTATGTCTGGCCCCGGCATTAGATACAATTCTATCTCACTTTAAGGTTGTACATACTTTTCAACAGTGTCTATAAACGTTTCGATTTCGTAGTGAAAAAAACACCTCATAATTTTGTCTCTATTAAACACTTCTGTATCGAGACATTAGTTTATCAGCAAAACTTCCTCTAGGCAGTATATCATCAAACCGAGAAAATCTTTAAAAATTGAACTAAAAATTCCTTTCGCTAAAGGTTGTCTTTGAAGAGATTGCTTTATCAATAACACGGCCTTTGCACGCGTGTTTATAGTTTTAAAATTAAATGAGTGTTTTCTTTTGTAAACTGTATTAACTGTGTGTAATACGGAATCTATCTATCTATCTAAAGATTAATTTCGACCAGCCGGCTAGTCGAAATTAGTCCACAAATCTTTAAATTTAGAACTAACTATATACAAAATTTTTAACTGTTTGTACAACGACATTATTGTATTTGACAATTAATATACTGTGGTCATGATTACATTTTGACACAATCTCATAGTAAAACTTATACATGTGTGTGTAAATCGATTGGCATTGGTGTGCGTGAGGTTTTATTTTAATAATTTAATGTATTATTAATGCATACATTATAAAGATATTAGCATTCGCACACTAGCCTCTATATATAAGTTCGCCAAATTTCATACTCCTCCGTAAGCTCAATTTTTGTAAAATGGTGTCAAATGTTTTTGCTTCACGTTTTAATATATAGAAAATGTATGATAAGACCAAGTATGCATTCGAATTCCATTTTTACACTCGAGAGAATCATAAGGCGCTACCTTCCTGTTCAATCGCGAATTATTGGTTCCCGAATCAGCTGATGTATCATGTTATAAGATCAGAAGCTTTGAAATAATGAAGCTTTCAAGAAAATGCCTACGCGGCCGTTTCATTATCGAATATTTTATTCAGAGCCTCAAATATTCCTCTAAGAATTTTTATGTCATCTCAAAACATATTTGAGGAATCTTTTCAGAGAGCCCCTTTTTTAGGGTTCCGTAGTCCTACAAGGAACCCTTATAATTTCGCTATGTCCGTCCGTCCGTCTGTCTGCCCGTATGATGTCTCCCCCCTCCTGACAATTTCATACTATTAGACGTAGATACTTGAAATTTTGATAAAACATGCTTAACTCATGAGGAAAATTATTTTGAACGAAAGCGGAGAACTTTTGAAGCTATTTAACATTACGTTTATAGAGTATCAGATGCGGAACCCTTCTATATAAGCGTGTCTTGACACGCTCTTGGCCATTTTTATTAATGATTTCTTTCTTAATTGACACAATAAAGTTATTATTTGTTTATTTAACTATCGAAGCTCGTGGTAAGGGCTGCGATCTATATTTTCTTAAATATTAGTAGCTGTTTCCCCAAGGCTTCGCCTGCATAAATTAAACTTGCAAGGGGCCTTAGACTTAAATCTGGCCCTATCGAAATGCGTTCTTGGCGTGTCTGCTAACTGTAAACTACTTGTCGAACTTCATCTTTATATGACCCGCGGTTTTCGAGATTTTGTGATAAGTGGCCTTTGCGATTTTATGTCTTTTTATTCGCTTTCGAACTGGCCTAACTCAAAAAGCTGTTTTTTGGAAATCACACTAAACTTTTTGTCATTTACGATTTACACCGTTTATAATTCGATAAAATCAGCATTATAATAACAATTATGTATTTTAATAATAGTGAATGAAGTAATTAGTGACATCAAAATGTAATTTTAATTTTTGTCTTTTTAACTAAAATAAGTTTTTAATTAAATAAATGGCTGATAGAGGATGTTGAAACGAAGCTGACTGTATCATTAACTCACTTTAGACCTAAATCGTAAGTGGCAAGTTTATTATTAAGTTGGCGATGTATGGTATTTTTTTTATAAAATGTAACAGATCACAATCAAATGGTAAAATCATGTAAATTGAGTTAGTGAAGAGTGGATATCTGGAAGTTATATTGTTGGGAGGTGGGTGGAGCGTGGAGGTGGCAAAAAGTTAACATTTAGCGAGTTTACCGCTTTGTTCGGCTAAATGCCAGGAATTCTTCTCTCTAAAGACCAGGTGTTTTGTTACCAAACGATGTTTGCGCGGTGAATTTTAGAAACATAAAACAGATAAAGTTTTTTATGGTTGTAAAATGATATTACGCACTATGTATTAAAATAACTATATTACCTTGCATCTTGTGTATACAATTAAGTTTTAAATAAATATATATATTTTTAATTTGGCGTATATTAGCCACACTAGCTGTGCTCGCGACTATGTCCGCGTAAAATTAGGTAAAATAATTAGATTCGATTTTAGCATGATGATATATAGTCTATAGCTTTCCTTCATAAATGGCCTATGTGACACTGCAAGAATTTTTCAAATCGGTCCAATAATTCCTGAGATTAACGCGTTAAAAAAACAAACTCTTCAGATTTATATCTTCTTATATGTAAAATTTCGTGTCACAATGTTAGTTACCATACTCCTTCGAAACGGCTGGACCGTTTTTATGAAATTTTATATGCATATTCAGTAGGTCTGAGAATCGGCTACTAGCTATTTTTCATACTCCTAAATGATAAGGGTGGCCCACGCAGACGAAGTCGTGGGGAACAGCTAGTATTAATATAGATTAATGTGTCAAAATAATCCAATCATTCTTTATATTGTTGATCGAGATTTGGCTATTTATAGATCTAAAAAATCAGAATGTTATGTAAAAAAAAATCGAAAGCTTGTCCAAGTATCTTTCGTGTTGTATTATTTTTTGTGGATTTTCAACTGATATAACCAACATAAAAGTTATCCTTAAACTGTGCAGCGCTATAAAACCCTCTTACGAAAATGTAGTGTAAAAGCCGTATGGAAATAAAATTTCGCGGTTGAAAACACCAATAATCTGATACAGTCTGCGATTTTACTGACACCAACTGACATTAGACAACAAAGCGCACACAACTAATAGACCCCTCCCCCTAACACTTCTCTCGGCGTCGATCCACAGAGCTTGCAATGTCCACAGATCACGTTTATTACCGACGCGCTTTAAAGTCACTGGACATTTTAATAGTTTACTCTCTGGGAACAACTAAAATCGCTACTAAACATAATGCACGCTTAACCATAAAGTGACCTAACTCAAATTTTAGAAAACGACAAAAATTGCGTGTCTTCTCATTTACGACTTATTCTGCTTATAATTCCATAAAAACAGCGTTGTAGTAACAAATTATGAATTTTAATAATACTTAATGAACTGATTAATTATATTGAAATGTTTGTTTATTTGTTTGTATTCTTAAGTAAAAACTTATTTTAGTTAAAATGACAAAAATAGATTTATCTTAGTGTTGGATGGAGGTATCGTAATGATTCTTAGATTGGCTGACAGAGGACATTAAAACGAAGCTGTCTGTATCATTAACTCACTTTAGACCCAAAACGTAATCTCTCAGTTTATGTTTAAACGTACGATATCTAAAAGTAATCCGCTTTACAGAGAGAAGAAATAATTACTGAGCTGTTTTGTCTTCGTTAATTTATATACAAATTCCTTAATTTACAAAACGTAATGAAAATGTCGTATCTTTTATGTGTAACATTGATATGAAATCACCTTTTTATTATATTGCTTTTATTATCAATTCGAAGCGTAACACGGCCGTATAAAATGTTATAGCGCAGAACAAGTGGTAAAATCATTTTATACAGGAAAAGAGAGGCCACAAAAACTATGTAGAATTTTTATTTTATTGTTAATTTATAGTTTTTCTCGACGGACGCGCGTCGAGTCTTAACACAAAAATGCATATAAACTTGAACGCTATCAGCTAAAGTATTTTATCAGGTAAATAATTGCTTACACACTATAATATTTTATTATGAAAATATAACGCCACTACGAGATATTTTTTAATAAGAGCATTATAGCTAACTATTGCGAATGTAGTGTGTTGCTATAAATTATTAATATTAACACATAATATATTGTGATCGTATTAACTATTGTTTCCTTATTTTATAAACTAGCTATACCCCGCGGCTTCGTCCGCGAAGGTAATTCTGTACCACTTAGGGGTCTAGTAAATAGTTTTTAGATAAGGACTAATATCATGTTTATTGAAATCCCTTCACAAATAATGTATTATTTTATAACAAATTAGATAGCATAAAAAGGTTATAGTGAGGCAACCTTGAAAGATAGACATTTATTTAGAACATTTTATTTAGAACATTTTAAAGGGTAACAATTCTGTCATACACGATTTTTCTGAAATTGATCGTTTACGTAGCGCACGCCGAAGAAGCTCTCAAAATGAAAAATCCCCCAATTTCGAAATATTCTTTATTAGTGCTCCGATTCTATTGGTCTTAGCGTGATGATATATATCATATAGCCTTCCTGAATAAATAGGCTATCGTACACTGAAAGAATTTTTCAAATTGGACTAGTAGTTCCTGATATTAGCGTGTTTAAACAAACAAAGAAAAAAAAAGCTCTTCAGCTTTATATATCAAAAACTGTAGATTATGTTCGATGCAAGGCAATGACATAAAAAATACGTAACGGCCGGCGCGACGATTTGGATACCTTTGCGTGGAAATTGTGGATAAGATTGGCCCAGGAAAGAGGAGGTGGATCAAGAAAAGGGAGGCCTTCAGCAGTGGGACACAACAGGCTAATAAAAAATGCAAATTATGCAATTCTGAAATGGCGTAGCAGGTGCTTTATGTGAACTCTCTTTAACTTTTTTTTTTTTATATAACAAGCGGCAAACGAGCAGGCGATTCACCTAAGTGACTACCGACGCCCATGGACAACTGCAACACCAGAGGGCTCGCAGATGCTTAAAATAAAACCTTACTCCTAACAATACCTCTATCAACACAGGCTTTTTCATCTAAAAGATTATGTTTAAGTTTTATATATAATATATAGGCCTCGCGTGCCGCAGAGTAACAACAACTCTTGTGTAGAAAACAGCCGAAAACATCCTCTAAAAGACGAAACTAATAATAAACTAAACGCCTAAGTGGCAGCGATTATCCACTTGTACATCACTCTACATTACTCTACTCTAAAATGGATCCTCCGCTTTGAACAGTAAAGTCCAAATTGAAATGAATTGAGATATTTAAAAGGCACACGTCCATTAGCCATCGCCTTAAATTTATCAAGTCCTTAACTCCAATAACGCTGAGAGCTCTATATACTACCGATACAACAGCTCGTATTAAATTAAATAGGTTATTCGTAAGGTTCTTATCCACACAATCTTTTAAAGCTCATACATTATTTATTGCTCGAAAACAAAATGGCCTCTAAATGTCTTTACCTGTATATTAATACGTGAACAAAACATTCGGTACCCACCATTTTAAGAAAATTGTGCGGACGGGTGTGCGAATGCTGATATTTCTATAAAATATTGCCATATTAATATATTAAATCTATACTAATATATAAAGCTGAAGAGTTTGTTTGTTTGAGCGCGCTAATCTCTGGAACTACTGGTCCGATTTAAAAAATTCTTCAGCGCTAGATAGTCCCTTTATTGAAGAAAGCTATAAGCTATATATTATCACGCTGAGACTAATAGGAGCGGAGCACCAATGAAGAATGTTTGAAAATCGGCCGGTTTTTCCCATTTTCAGAGCTTCCGCTGCGTGCGCTGCGTAAACGGTTAAAGTTTTGCAAATATCATGTATGACGGAATTGTTTCTCTTTAAGAGTTGTCAATAAAAGTGCGCGACACCATATGTCTATCTCTTAAGGTTGGCTCTCTCTAACTATTTTTATGCTAACCAAATTTGTTCTAAAATAATGCATTATTTGCGAAGATGTTTTTATAAACATGATATTGATCCTTATCCAAAACCTATTTCAGATGATTTGGGGGTTTAACCCCAAGTGATAAAAGTGGCCCTCGCGGACGATGTCGCGGGGTAAAATCGTTATAAAAGGCCGGCAACGCATCTGCGAGTCCTCTGGTGTTGCAGTTGTCTAGGTAGTCATTTAGGTGACCCGCCTGCCCGTTTGTTTCTTGTTTTATTTTTTTTTAATTCTTTAGTAGAATATTAGTATAGATTAAAAAAAGTAAAATTCCAGATCCGCCAGTTCTTGAAAATATTCCGTTAATAAGTATACGGTAAAAATGCTATTATGCTCTTTGTAACGTAATATTAAATCCCAAACGAGACAAATTCAATTATCCAAGAACGTTATAAAAAACGAGATTCTTACAAAATGTTACACGATTAACAAAGATGTCTGTACTTATAAAACATTTATTCACAAAGTAACAACTCAATAGAACTTCTTGGACAGAAACATCTGTTCAGGGACAGGATAAATTAAATATTTTATTAACCTGGTTATTTTGATTTAAAAAAGTTTCTTTACTTATAAGTTAATTAAATTATTACCTTTTTACTCTTCTGTACTAGTATTACAAGGAACCCTTACAATTTCACTCTGTCGTCCGTCCGTTCGTCTGTCCGTAAGGTTTTTTAGCGCCTAGCATTTCCAAACTATAAGACATAGAGACTTGAAATTTTCCATGTTGATAGAACATGCTAAAAACTCATTAGGAAAATTATTCTGAACGAAATCTGACATAAAACGGTAGCATTAATATTTCATTTGATGTTCGGTTTCGAACGTAAAAGTAAGTAAAACTACCGACAATGTTCGTGCTAGGCTCTCAGTAGAGACCAGCTAAGAACGGATTTTGCGATAGGGCCAGATTAAGAAGATCTAACGGCAAGTTAAATTTCACGCGGACGAAGTCGTGGGAAATCGCTAGCGTGTAATAATATACTCATTTTAACACACCACACCAGTGCAATAGTGAAAGTGTACACTTTCAACACTATTACACTTGTTAACACTTTTAACATCGTCTTCAGTCTATGAATTATAGTCCAGAAATACTATGTTGAGATTAAATAAATCCAGTATTTTGTGTCACGATTTTCTTTACAGTGAATTTTTAAATGTAGTGGTAGAGGGCGTAGAGTCTAAAAATGCACGCCCCTCCAAAGTATTCACCTCTATACGCAGAATAGCGTGTAAACGCAAACACGCAAGCTCATCAATATCATTTGATTACAGTGTGTGGTTGTGTTTGAGTTTACAATAAAAACGCTGCACACACACAAGCAAGTGTTGCAATTATTAAGTGGAGGGGTGTGCATTATTAGACTAAAACATTTATACTATTTCACAGAAACAGATCGGTCGATATTGATGTAGACTTAAATAAAATCAATAAATATATACGGGATTATACGACACACGGACGACCGTGCCTAAGGTAGACTACTTAATGTCTGTGTTATAGGTAACAGACGCCTGTTATACACAAATATATATATATATATACATATATATTTTGTAGAAGTATATAAATATATACATACAGATAATACACCCAGACTCCAGTGCGGGAATTGAACGCACAACCTCCGGAGAGGAAGACCACTGCCCACTGCGTCAATGGACCAGCCTAGCCAACGTTGTATACGTGTCCGCGTTTAAACAGTCTCTCCTAAATGATATTGTATTTTCACTGGAACTAAAATTATAACGTTAAAAAACTAAAATTAAATCGGGCTGTTAAACTGTTTCTAGCCAAAATTTTTGGATAGTATAGCACCAACATACATATACGTAAAGTTTTTATTATCTTTCCTGATGACACAACGCTAATTTCTTATGCGTAACGAGCAATTGAATTTCAGTAACGTACATCTCGTGAGAATTATAAATTCCATTAACATTACTTCGTCGTCTGAAAACCACATTCGTATTTGTGACGTATACGAAGTTTCCAACCTCAAAACTTCAAATGAAGCTCTCCTATTTTCCTTTTGTCATATAAACAATATGAACTCTAATATAATAAATAATACTTGGGACAGCCATGGCATAAAATTGTCAAAGCGTTAAGCCCATCGTGGCAAAACCTCCTACTGGCTCCTACTGGCTCCCATGTCACAAGAGAATCGTTGGATTCCAAAACCTTCCATTGTATTCCTCTCTAAAACTTATCCACTTCATCAATATTGTAAGTTAACTAAGTTTGTTCGAGCAAGTCCAAAGCAAGTTAATTGTTGTTGAAGTTTCTAATATGTAGTTTCCAATAACTAAGTCTTTGTTCAGTTACTGTATGAGATGTATGTTTGTAATTCATAATTAAATCAATTGATAAAGTAACTTAGGAAATAAACAGTCTTAAAATTTATCTTCTTCATCTCCCTTGCGTTATCCCGGTTTCGTACCAGAGTCCGCTTAAATTGTAGGGGATGTGGCTGTAGGGCGAGTTAAGACAGCTGACTGCCTTCTGACGTTATCCCCACAATTTCACGATTAATATCACTCAGTGACAGTAATCGGATCCACTGTTTTACGTGCCTTCCGATACACGAAGAAGTCACATATTAGAAAACCCAATGCTAGAATTCGTCACCCATCTGTCACCCGGTCGCGATAAGAACTGCTTAACTTAGCGATCGACTTAATTGCCGATCACTCAATAGGCTACGACCTTCCCTAGACAAGCAGACAGTTTTCAAATTTTTATTACAATATTTAGAGAACTGATGCTGCTGAACTTGCTGAACCCATAAAGATTCTAAAGAAAAGATAAAAATCTTAAGCCAACACGTATGATTTCAAAAGAATACTCAAACCTAGTTAAGGAATTTCATGTTCTTTTCATTCGATTCGACGAAATGCACTGGATACCTGTAAACTTGCAAACAAGTTTGTCGTTTTGATGCCGTAAAATAAACTCGCAGAGAGTGAGATTTAACAAAGTTTAGATACGAACATGTTGTACAGACTATTTTAGACTTTTTAAATTTACAAGCTTGTATATATATACATAACTAGTCAACTAGGTCGAAGTGTTAAAAATTAACCTATTTTGAATAAATTGGCGAAAAAAAGTGGGGTAAAATGCCCCATATCGCTAACCCCAGGTAACACACTGTGTTACACTTTTTACAAAAAAGTATATGAATATTATATTATCACGTAAATAAACTATTGTGTAACTTAAAAGTAATAAATTTATTATATTGTATTTTGGCGATAAGCAAATTTTTTGAAAGAACCTCAATACTACTAATAATGGTTGTAGTACGGTTCTATTACATGGAGCCGCCACCCTAGCACAGCACCGGATAGAATTTCTGATTCACCCCGAATCCGAGCATCGTCAGAACGCACACTACATTGTAGGTTTCTGTGTAGCGTTTAATTTGCAACATTGCACAGATTTTGGCTCGATTTATTCGCAGATATGTGCAAAGTAATTTAATATTCTCCGTTTATAAAGTAAACCATAAAATTTAAATTATAAATAACGCGTACGTCTACCGGCTGGTTGGGGAGATAAGGCACTGATCGATGTAGCCCACCGCCAAATTATACGATATGCCTTCTGAATTATTTATCGACATCGGTCACAGGTATCCCTAGAGATCATCTTTTATTTGCAATATTTCACATAGCTTTAAGCCATTACAGAAAAATCAATGGTAGTTGGCTATCAGCCAAAAGTTTCCTGAATGACGCAATGATACGATATTTCAATTCCTTATAGAAATGCCTGCTTTGATTGAAGGGCTAAGGATATTTGTAAGAGTTAATAAAGTAAATATGGACGTCATTAAAAATTATCATTTTCAAAGATCGTTACGAATACTTGTATAGACTGTTTTTAGATGTTTTTTTTATAAATAGTAGATCGTCAAATAGTTTCATCAAAACTGTGATAAAATTGTGCATAGAACCGCAAACCCCCGTTAAAACATTCTGTCATTTTAAACTAAGATCCCAGAACTTCAAGATAAAAGTAATTTTTCTAGACAGATAACCTTACAGATAAGCTTTAGGTTCTGAGTATTGCCTCGTGTACTAATTAACATCTGCATACTTGCGGAGTCCGCTCTGTGACTCTGTGGCACCCGGGCAGGTACTAGGCGAGGAACCGAACTAAGTGTTACTTAACATGAAGTACAGCTAATTTTTGTACATAGTTTGTAGAAGTGGAGCAATATCAAAAGTCACAGATTAGAAGAAGAGGCAGATTATAATGTAAATGTAATTATAATTAAACGGAAATATTTATTATCCTCCAGTCGTCGCTAAGTTATTTTGAGTCAAAACGTATTTGAAAGCATTGTTGACATTATATAGAAGACGGGATAAAAAATTGTAAAGTTAAATAAGCTAATTGGAAAGCGGGCAACGTGTGGCAAATTGGGAAAACATACAGATCTTTATCGAAAATCGATAAAAAATGCCACGAGACAAAAAACTATACAAACACGAAAAGTTTTTTTATGGTTCTCGGGGGGGAAACTTTGAGAAAACTTATCGATATTTAGTGTTTAGTGGTATTGAGCCCGCGGGACACGAACAACAGTGCTTAAAAGAAACTTCGGGACAAAAGGAGACAGTGTGAGTAGCGTGTCGTGACGCACATTACAGAAAATGCCATGTCAACTGTCGTACTACTTGTATATGCATTTTCTTTCATTATATTTTTTATATCTACCATAAAATATATAATAAGTTATGTTTAGTGACACGTGTGTAAAAATTGTTGTGAATTACATAATTTTAATTAAAAATCTGCAACCTACAGAAGCCACGCTCGCCCTCGACCGTATTGCTACGGTCGCTACGCACGCTGAGCGCTATCTACCGCGCTTAATAGGTCTGGTAATAGTGTCGCGAGTTAAATGTCATTTTCCTGTGTCAAAATGCACAACGCGCATAAATAAGTTTCCACTTAAAAAAATAGATAACTCCTTAAATTTGACCACCTTTCAAATACAGGACCGTCCAAAAGATGTAAGGATGAATGAAGAGACGTGAATTGAGTAATAAGGCTGTATGAGGAACCCAAATTGAGTTCCTGGTCGCTGTCGAGTTTTCGATCATTGTGTGTCGAGCTTAATGGAATGTTTACGGAGACAACGCTTTGAGCTGTTTGTGTGTGTACGAACCACCGGCGGCTCCTGTTTGACCAAATAAACGCTTTCAAAGTTCCGAGGATCTTTGGACCTGTGATAGTAACTAGCAATAAATTATGTCATATTATCCGACCGACCGTCATGTTTTAATATACTTACTACGTTGTATCGTATTCAAATTGCACCCGGTTTCATTTTTGCAGTTTCTATTAATTTATTGTTTTACCTTAAAATAGTGGCGTTTCGTCTAATAAGTTATTATCGATCACAACTGCTAGTTCCGGTGTTCCCAGACTGGTTCCTCCCAGGCATCTGCAAAGGTTCTGGGGCCAGTACGTCGTGGACGTCAGCATTTATTATCATGTACTTATAATCATGTCTATATAAATATAATATGTAGCTTTATAAAGTTACTTGTATCGTTCGTTACACAAAATCCAAGTTGCGATCATTTCTCCTTAAGCACTAATAATAATCATGAGACTGCGCTCCGACGGAGTTTTCGAGGGACTTCTTCGACAAAAATGTAATATTTTATCAACATTTCCTTTGAAGCTTTATAATATTGTATCCACATTGCCCGTACATACAATATTTCATTATTCCTTATGTATAAGGGACGGCCGTTTTTGTACGTGGTTCTTTTATGCAAAGCCAATTATACGGTCCGCCTACAAGTATATTAGCTATAGAAGTATGCAAATAATCCGTAGTATTAATTCCAACGTTGGTATATCCTACCCTATCCCTTCCCCCCCAAAGAAATCTAGCAACCCCATTTATCCTCTCGGTTGTGTGTTTTCTATGGGAGCATTTCCCCAGCACGAGACAGTAGACTACAGACAAACTAAAATCGTGGTATTAGTCTTGTTTAACATAATATAATTAATAATATTAATGAATATTATTCTACTTTGCACGACAGAAATAATCAAATCAACTAATGTAGTAAAATATATAATAAAAAAGCTTATTACTTAACTTGGCTGTATCAAAAAAATATATATATAAACAGTATAAAAGCATTCGCGTAGCACATCGCACTAACGAAGCAGTACAGCATCGAGCTATTGAGCTATACAGCTATCTGAGCAGCAGCTCTGGTGAAGCGTTAATGTTAGGATGTAGACGTGACTACACAAATCTCATGAACTTTTACGTGTACAGCTGCAGTAGTGTTTTAACGAATACGCATTATTTTATTAAAGAAACAAAGAAAGGTTTATGTAGCATTATATTTTTCTCTCATGGCCAATTATATAAATGATAAAGTAACATGAAAACACTACCACTGCATGTTATTTTAAAGATCAATAGTACTATTTTTTTTCACAAATAGCGCTAAGGATTAGGCGACCACTAACGGAGTGGCAGCAAAGATAATTATGATTTTACGACAGTAATTCAACTTAAAATACTTCAATGTCCCGATCGCCTTTTGAGTGTTCTGCCGAAGCTTTATCTTGTTTAGCAATTAGAATCGCAGGCAGAAGCGTTTTAAGTTGAATTCGATTATCGTGCCCTCCCACCGCCGCTGCTCCGTGGGCGGGCGCTACCGGACGCTACTCGTGCAGTAAGAGTGGGAACCTCACCCAGACTGGCGTCGTAGGGATTCGAAATGCAAGCATCAATTTAAATTAAAGGAAACATAGTATGTTAACGCGCAACGAACTCGCGTTCACTCGCGCTTGTGTATAACAGGCGTCTGTTACCTATAACACAGGCATTAAGTTGTCTACCTTAGGAACAGATGTCCGCGTGTCATATAGTCCTGTATATATTTATTTATTACTTATTATTTATAAAGCTAAAGAGTTTGTTTGTTTGAACGCGCTAATCTCAGGATCTACAGGACCGATTTGAAAATTTATTTCAGTGTTACATAAACCCTTTATTGAGCAAGGCTCATATAAATCATCACTATAAAATTGAATCTATTTTTTCACCTAAATTTACGCGGTCGAAGTCGCGTGGAACAACGAGTCGTAATACATCCGATAATCGAGAAAATTGAAATCTGCGATATAAAAGCGAAAAATATCAAGCCCTGTAATAAACAAAGTGTTCAGGGAGGATAACTCAGCCTTGATGCGGGTAGGAGCAATAAAAACGAATAATGGCGGTCAAATTTATCTAGCACCAGTTGTCCGCAGCTTGATATATAGGTGTATACTATACAGAACATATTTAAAGTAAAAACACTCGTTCGTGTAAAATCCGCTTTTATGTTTGCCTTTTATGTAGTGGTGTATATCGGTTTTTTGGTTTGGGAATGTCTTTGAATACCTTAGATTCACAACTAGACTGAGTCGGTTGTATTGCTATTGGGTGACATCCTACTAATATTATAAACGCGAAAGTTTGTACACATGGATGTATGGATGTATGTTTGAAGATCCTTCACGGAGATACTACTGAATGGATTTCAACACAACTTTACAATAATATACTTTATACATCAGAATGACACATAGGCTATAAATTATAAAACTATTGTGTGAATTGTCGAAAATATAACGATAAATATCAAGTGATTAGGAGAAAACTCAGCCATCTGCAACGTATTTTTACGTGCGCTGCAAAACCGTTACACTAACATATACATATGTATGTATATCGTGTATTTAGGGAACGTTTATCTTAAATAGTTCTACAGAAAGCCCGTGTCAGCATGTATAAATTTTAAGCCATTAACGCCAAAATTGTGAACCATTATGGGAACGGGAAAGGGATAAGAAACGGTAAAGGGGTCAATGTTATAGGAAGATAGAAGATAATATAGAAGTAAATAGTAAGTAATCCAGCGTTCGAGCAGGACAGCGTGCCGGCGCATCTAATTTTTAATATAATGACGAGCCCGACAACTGTGTATGGTCTTACTAGTTTTATATCCCTTGTCTTCCAGACTTACGTATTTCTCTTTTTATTTATAACACGAATAGCTTGAAAAGAATAGTTAAACTATGTAATATGTATACATATATAATTAGAAAGTAAATTGATCAATGGTTAAGAAATATGTGCAGTTCCATATTTACCCTATTTATCACAGCGCCTTGAAATGAAATACGCGAAAATAATTACGTCGTACCTATTAGGACATTAATTACTATCATCTTCCATAAGAATTTATATCTGCTAACAGGTGGCTTAAGAAATATTAATGTCTTATTGTGATTTCTATTATTACATTTTTGTTTGAAAACAAAATGTGTGTTCAAAAGATTTTTTCTAATTGTTCTGTGTGTCCGTTTGGTTATTTTTCCGCTGTGATCATTGAAACGTAATTTCCGACTTTGATCAAAATATAAACATTTTACAATACGTTAAAACAATAATATGATGTATATGATAAAGTACATAACTAAGAAAATAATAAAAATAAATAAATCTCGAATTTAAAAGAGCTAATTAATTAATAAAGTTAATGTGGAAAAATTATTTTAAATAATTAATTAAAAATCATTCTGTACGAAGTCGGGAGCAAAAGTTAGTTCTAAATAATATGTAGGTACTCGTATTAAACATTCCCCCTCTTTAACGTGGCTTTAATTACGGTCATGGTGCCGATACCAAGACCGCCCTACGGCGCATCACTAGCGATGAGAGCGTTTGAAAGACAGTTACCGCTTACCGTTTCGCATAAATACGATGGAATATTATTACTGGATTTACATTTTGATTGAGTGCGAATTTACTTTGAATTTCGTATATTAAAAGTGGAATTTATTATCCGAATAATTTTTGACGGCGAGTGTTCCTTAGATTTTTACCGACTTCAAAAAACAGTTGGATTCAGGCAATATTTGATATCGAAAATCAAATATTTGATTATTTATTTTTTTATATAACAAGGGGCAAACGGGCAGGCGGTTCACCTAAGTCACTACCGACGCCCACGGACAACTGCAACATCAGGGGGATCGCAGATGCGTTGCCGGCCTTCGAGAAAATAGTATGCTCCTTTCTTGAAGGTCCCTAAGTCGTATCCGTTCGGAAATACAGACGCTAGTTTATTCAATTGAATAAGTTATACTCATTTTTCTAAAGCCGGTAACGCGTCTGCGAGCCACCTGGTTGCTTCCGTATTATTTCTTGGCTAGTTAGACGCCCAAAAATAACTGGCGCAGTAGGCAGTCACCCTGCCTACCACTCAGGGGGTCGTGAGTACCATTCCCACCTCGTATTATATATATGTATGTATTTTTAAGTCTTCAAAAATTTTTTTATATAACTGGTGGCTTTTACCTATAACACAGGCATTAAGTTATCTACCTTAGGAACAGACGTCCGTGTGTCATATAGTCTAATGTATTTACTTATTATAAGCCACAAGCGTAACAAAACTGTCGAAGGCATCAAACTGAAGTCAAAGTATTTTAGTCTTTTGACCTCTTTTTATATGCACAGAAGAACCATATATATCTGAAAGATCTAAGATTTATTAACATCAAAGAAGTACAACTGCATTTCTGCTTTAAGTGACTAAATTGAATCTTTAAGCTAAATCGCAACCGGTCCTGTCAACTGACGAGGCATTAAAAGGTAATAAAGATAATCCTATAATCTCTGATATGCCATTAAGAGTGGATCCCTTAATAAGATTACGGAGAGAGCTTTATCCAGAATCTTGTTTTGACGCAGAACAACATGTCTTAATCTGCTTTTGTAGGAAAACAAAAAAAAAATCCGACCGGAACACGAAACTCAATAGCCAAAATCCGGTTTACCGACAAACAAGCGGATATAGATGGCGAAACGACCACTTCCGGTTGGAATGGATTTTGTAGAGGCCGAGCTCATGCCTCGCATTTCCGCAGAAAATCGTTTAGGTGAAATAAAACTAACCTTGTTTTTTTTTTCTATTTCAAGAACACTATTGATGTATATATGTAAGATATATTCTTATTAATTTACTAACAGATTTATTCCATGAAAAACGCTCAAATATATAAGAAAAGGTTATTACAAGATATTTAGCACATAACTCACCTGTAACCAACTGAAACAACATTCAAAACCTATTATTACACTTTCTATGGCCAGGTGAGTAGTTTATTTTATTATAATAATTATTAAAACATTAGTGCCTACTGCCTACTGACGCCCATTGCTGCTGAAGATGTCCATTCTTCACGACCAGAAGTCAATCAGATGCGTTGCCGGCCTTTAATGACGAGTTTAGGCCACCGGGAAGTCTCACAAACCGAACGAAATGCGACAACAATATGGAGATGCGTCGCCACGCCCGCAGAATACAACACAGACGTAAAGTATTGTAGGTCTTCTAATTGTGTGGGTTTTTTTTAAGATGCGGAACTTGGCCCTCCGAGTCCACGGAAAGAAATAAATACCCTTTTCCTTCCTTTAATTCCCTCTAATAAATAAGTACTCTTTTCAGCATATTGTATATATTTAAACCATTTCACGACAAACTTAATCAGAGTATCAATTCCGTCTCTCATTAAAGCTTGTCATCTAAAAAAAATATCCACAATTTATAACACTTCGCGCTCATTAAAACTTGTCTATAAAAAAAATACACATTTTCAGTAATTTGTCAAACCATATTTCTACATTATTAACCGTTCCCCTGGCGATATAAAATATCTAAAAGATTCCCAAAAGCCTAATACGCCGACAAATTTTGAATTTTATATAAGCATAGATAAACGCAATGCGACGTATAACACACGGTGTCCCTACCATGCGCAAACGGCAAACGGCGCTACGCGGGCTTGCTGGGCGGACGTCCATCGCGGCAGTGCTACCAACATACGCGCGATATCTTTGTCACTTTACGAGTCTGTTGTTTGTGGTTTTCGAAAAAAAATAATCGTGTTTTTTGTCTATGATATTTTGTGTTGTGCCAGTGTGTGTGCAGGATTGTGTACTGTTTAAACTTGGATACGATAATTAGAGGTGAGTTAAATACTAAGTTTTAATGTTGATAAAATAATAAAATTTATTATGGTGACATCGAATTAACTTAATTGTAAAAAAAATTATACTATTTATAAGAAACATATAAAATAGTTTATTTAAAAAAAAGTGTTACCCGTGTAAACCTTCGTATTATTTTAAATTGTAATTATTAAAATTAATTTTAAAGTAGATAAGCTTAAACCATGTCCTAGATAGAGTTCTTAATAAGATAGCGACATAGCCTCTTTTAACAGCTATGCCTTTCCTTTGAGTTAATAGCTAGCTTTTAGATCACTGTAATCTTCAGATAGCTTAGCTTAGAATAAATGAGCTTTAAGCCCCCAAGGATCTAAAGTCTCAGTTTCGAAGGCAACCAAAATATATTTTACGGGATAGATTTTTCACAATATAAAAAAAAACTGTATGTTTTTTTATAAAGAAAAATCTTCGATAGCTTGGTCATTTATTATGTACTTATGTTAGGAAATTATGAATTATTTAATTATTTATGTAGGTGGATATTATATAATATTTAAAAATTTTTTCGGCTTGACCGATTCTCATGAAAATTTTTGGGCAAATTTGCTAGGTCTGAGAATCGGTCGTAAACTGTTTTTTAAGTTCCTTAGTGATAAAGGTGGCCCACGCTGCGAAGTCGGGGAATACAGCTAGCAATGACATAAATTCTTCAGTTTCATTTAAGTAGAGTCCTAGACAAGGTAAATAAGGTAGAGTCAGCAATAAAAACTAAAACAATTATATTATTATTAGATAAAATGACTTTGACCTCGTTATTTTCAAAACATATAAATATATTAATACGTGAAGCGAAAACTCTAGGAAGTATTTTAGTGAATTTGCGCGGACGGAAGAGTATGAAATTTAACACAACATATAGAGGAAGGTGTCCGAATGCTAATATTTTTTATAATATGCAATATTCATATATAAAATATTAACGTAGAACCACACGCACACCAATGCTAACTGATTTACACACACGCTTATTGGATGATGTCAAAGCGTAATCGTGACAACCGTATGTTATACCAATTGTCAAATTTTATTTTTCTCGCAGGTATTAGGAAATTCTTTAAAAATATTGACTTTATGATGAATAAGAGATGTAATAATTGCACAAACGGTTGTAAAATTTATGACCAAAGACGATGTAAAAATAGATTGCCAAATCAAAACTGCACGTCTCTTATTCTTAAAGAAGATCTAATAACATAATAAATTAAATTGTATATTATATGAACTATGCAGGCCGTCATGGGCATTATAAGCGCCACCGGTTCTTATACCGGAGCCAGACTTTATCGTCATTTGAATGATCCTTTCAATGATCATGTAGTGTCGCCTGGAACTTTGTATAGATGCACAAAGTTTTGTAGTACTTTGTAGTCTTCAAGGACAAAAATGTACAAACACTTTGAACTATGTCTGGCTGTTTGGTTCATTACCTCAAACTGTGGGGACGAAATGACCAACGACGATTATCTCATATATAAAGATACGTCTTGTAAGAATGATATCAAAAACTACAGTACGGGTCCGTAGGAAGTTATCACAACTGACTTTGTATGACCCTTGGGTCATCGGAGAAAGTGTCAGAATTATTGCTTGTGCCGCAATAGTCTAGACAAGGACGGATAGATGCCGTTTACGTACGCTAGACAGGGACAGTACATTCAATACAATAACTGGTAATGCGTTTTGGTATCATGACAGATTGGCGCGATGTGTGTTCTCGTGAGATTACAGGTTTGGAGATAAATAAATCTGACAGAGAAAGACGTATTGATAATACTGTAAAGAGAAATTGCTATGTTTTATATGCGGTATTAAAATATCTTCACTATTTATTTAAATGACTTAAGCTGAAAGTCTTCTTTACTATAGGTTTTGAGTCTGTGTATATATTTAAACTTGTTTTGATTTTTCGCCATAGTAACGTGCAATTCTAACACTATAAAGAGTTATAAAAGAGGCGCGTCACTCTCGATAGTTTTACTTATTTTTACGTTCGAAACCGAACGTCAAATAAAACATTAATGCTACCGTTTTTCACAACCTAGATGATAAATATTGCTAACTCGAATGAGCACGAACCTTCATTTGACGTTTCGTTTCGAACGTAAAAGTAAGTAAAACTATCGAAAATGCTCTCGTTAGGCCCTGTGTTGTTCCAAATCTCCGAAGACCTTTCAAAATGTATTTATCTCATGAAAATTTATTGCCTCCTGTAAAATTTTTATCGCCGCATAAAAGTTCGTAAAATCGACCCTTATCGTTTGAGGGGTGCTTTTGTCTCGATGTTTGGCCAAAACAGATAGCGTGCCATAAGAAGGCGAGTGATAAGCCCTTTGGCTGTTTTGTTCTGGTTGGGGTTGTTTGGAATTACAATCCCCCAAGAGAATAAGGGTACCGAATTATACTGTTATTGCTTTATATAAAGGAGATATAATATAACAAGGGGCAAACGGGCAGTTAGCCTGAGTGACTATTGATGCCAATGGATAGCTCCACCACCAAAAAGCACGCAAATGCGTTACCGGCCTTTGAGAATTGGGTATGGTCTTGAAGGTCCTTTAGTCGTATCAGTTTGGAAACAAGCGATTCCATATATGGTTTCTGAGAAGATTTTTTTGGAAAATCTTATTTTAGAACAATATTTTTCCCCGTTCCCGTTTCCTTTCCTCTTCCCGTTCCATAATGGTTCACTATTTTGGTATTAATGGCTTAAACATGAAAGATAGATACATACTCACGTGGGTTTTTTGTAGAACTATTTAAGATAAACATTTCCTTCATACATTAAGTAGATGTAACTCTAAAGGTCACCCGGTCGCAGCCAGAGCAACTTAACTTAGCGATCAACTCAAATGCCGACCACTGATTAGGCCACGACCTCCTCCTCCTCCTCTTTGCTGGCTCTTATATAAAAGAGATTTAGCTTCAAAGAAGTTAAGCTCCGTGTAGTTATATGATAAAATAAATTTGGTCGCAGATAAAGGACGTTTCATTTTAGACGTTCGCGGCTATTATCCGGATAGAGTGCTCACAAAAATGTTTTGTTGAGTGCTTTATTTGGTTTATTGCCGCTTTATTACTTTGACGCATGTTTCTCGCTTTTGAGTTTGTAATTAACGCTGTGTAGACTGTTTAAAGCCTCGATAACTCAGCGGTAGAAGGGCGGATCGAAGTCCAAAAAGCCCTCAGTTCAAAACCCGACCGGTTTGACTATTTTCCCATAAAATGTTGGCAGCAGTGGATCGTGCCAACTGACACGGTGGAATACTGCGTGCCGATCTGAAGTAAGCTAAATCGAATTACGTAACAGCAAACATCGATTGGTCCCAAATTCACATCTTTTAGATGCAACGGATATGACAGAAAAGTCGTATGGATTCGGAAACACCGAGATGTGATGCGACGCAAGAAGATTCTAGAAAATAAGGACAGAAAGAAAGAAAGAAAATATTTATTAGACACAACACGCTATATAAGGTTATTTTTAAACACTAACAATTAGTCTATATTTTAAAACTAACTTAAATAAACTTATGATACTATAGACTGCGATGCCTCAAAAAGGTATGTCTCCTGAGTGTTTTTTTAAAAAGTGAGTACCAGTTTTCCCTTCCAATACTGATTTTCAGAAGACACCTATTATACACGTGGATATACACGTGGCAGTGAGAGGCATTATCGTGCCGCGTAGTATTTTTAAACCCCTAAGTAAAAAGGGTGGGCCACGCGGATGAAGTCGCAGGATACAGCTACTATTATTATTATATTCAGCTTTTTTACTAATAAAGAAATCACTTACAAATCACTGTGTATTTGGGTACAACTTACTTATTTGGTTACAAAACTCGCTCTTATCTAATATAGATAGTTATTTTCAATGAAGCTGAGTAACATCAAAAATTGACATCAAGGACCTATTTCACCGTTTGCTGATAGTAAACCAAAACTACCTGATAAAGTTATTGATAACATAACACTTCGTAAGACTGAACGAACGTTTGGGTTTTGAAGAACAAACACTTGTTAAAAGGCTGCCATTTTAGAAAAGACTTTAAAGGACCTTTTACATCGTTTACAGAAAAACAGTCTGATAAGGAAACTATTTTCAAACGGTCATGTAAAAATAAATTCCTATGTATAAAAAAATAAATATGATATGATACCCCTAAATATTAATACGCAACAATTAAAAGACAATTTAGATTTTTAAAAGAACTATCAATACGAATTTTAAAATTATCTTTCTATATCAATGCAATTGTATATTTGTTGTATAGTTTATCTTTAACATTTTGTAAGTATGAACAATTCCAGAAATTGATTTATTCTTAAAGATTGTTTTTTTTAGTTAGCCTATAATGTCCCACAGGCAAAGGCCTTCGTGCCACATGTCTAGCTTATTCCCACTTGAGCTTGGCTGACTTCTTTCCCACATCCATTGCTCCAGTGATGGAACGCAGGGTGGTGTTTCGATCTCGCTCAGTCTTTTTCACACCTATCATGCTACGTTCCATGGCTCTTTGGCAAACCTTAAGTTTGGACTTCTGCTCTTCGATTAATGACCAAGTTTGTGCACCCTTACGAGAGCCATTTTGACATTTTGATTGGATTTCTTTGATATGGTAACGCCTGGCATAGTGTCTTCTATTAAGTGACATTCTGTCGACATCATGGCTTAAAAACTACATAGTGAATACGCAGCCAGTATACTAACCCTTGCAGAAAGTCCGTATTATTGAATACAACGATTTAATCAGCAATTTGCAGATAAAAAATCTGTAATAAATCTATGAAAAAACATAGGAAATATTCGATTTATCTTTTATGCTAGAGAAGCAAAGATCAATGTATAAAATAATGGAAGTGGAAAGGAATCTGTCTTTGCTACTTCCATAGACTCCTTTAAACCTACATTCTCTTTGATTATGTTATATATCTATGGTCCCGTTGACGCATGATTAGGGACCTCTTGATACATAAAATATGATTTTAAAATGTACAAATTTACGATTTTGAAGGTTTAAATAAAGTCAACTGTAAGATCATGTGGTAAAGCTGCAATAAATTATCGAAAATGCTATTAAAATTTATCGTATGCAGTTCCCATATATAGAAAAATGTCAGAAAGTGAAGCAATTGTGACTGTATGCGGTAAACTCTATAAAAAATATGTCATACTAGCTGATGTAAACTTTGCGTATAAGTTTTCAATACACAGGAGTAGCAACAAATTATTCTTTTGTATAAACGGAGATGAATTTTCTGATCAAAGTTTTCATAGCGTGGTTCTTGATTTGAGTACTAGATCAGTTTATGTTGTACCAGGCATCCGAAATGGATTTGCGAGTGCCGTTGATGAAACCACAGGTACCGTATACCTTGGAGGAAGTGATGGCATATATAAATACAATTATAAAACTCAAGATGTAGAAATACCGGCAATTATATCCGGCATCGATATATTTGAAATGTATTTTAAAGACTATCTATGTTTTGTTGATACGACTGATCTTAATTTATACATGATCAAGAACGATAAAAAGATAATAGTTCCAAGTGTTAAGGAATTTGGAATTCATCATTGTGCCCTGGATGGGAATAATAATTTGATCTTTGCCAATCCAAGTGGACTCTTTTACTTGTCGCATAGTTCTAAATCACCTGTTAGATTATGCGATAACGTTGGGAACATCCGAGGCATAACGACAGACTTGCATGGAGAACCGTATTTAGTTGCGCAAAACGGCATATATTCTATAGATCATGAAAATAAACAGATTAAAATGGTTTTATCCCTAGAAGATGGATATGCTTTAGCATTCGATAAAGATAATAACATTATATTCAGTGATGATCGATCGGTCGTGAAGTTAATCTCATATGATTAATCATGTCCGTACCTGAAATAGTTGTTGAATTACGATTTTTCTATAATGAAATTTAATCAATAAATGAATTAGATATTCTCCTAAAGTTTACTTACTTTAATAAAGTTTATTTATTTACAATTTTTATCTTTAATGTCCGAATGATTTTTCCAAATTTGATATGTAAGTAATTTAAGAATTTTGATTTACGAAGAACATTGCATTGAAACCATATTGTAAGGTTTTGGGATTCCGTCCCTAAAATAAAAAAAGGGATCACATTGTTATCCGTCTGTCTGTTTGTCTGTCAAGATCCTTTTTTTCAGGTACGCGTAGTGCTGTAAAGTTCAAATGATTAACAAATACTGAGATCTGCGGTCCCTTGAAGCTGTAAAATCAACGTTCTAAGGGTACCCAATCAAACGATATGGTCATTTATGTCACAATTCTGTTAGCAAAGGGAACCAAAACCTATACGGTGAACCTACGGGAAAACGTATCAAATATTTTTTTGTTATAGCTACCATATAAACGATCATATGCATTCATTAAAACAACCCATTTAATTGGATTCTATAGGAGGTATATCTTTCTATATTTGCCAGCCACTGTTGAGTCCCCTTTGGAACACAAGATTCCTTCTCATCTCGCTCCATCCTGGTATTGACTTACTTATTGTATAAAATCTGGGCTAATCTAGAGTATATAAGAATACCTTTAGTGTAACAAACATCTACGATGTTCTATGTCTACGAGTAGCTATGTCATGATCAATTTATGATACGCGAGGCTCATAAGCAGACACCATTAGCCAATAATCATTATTAGAAATTGCCGGCTGGTCGGAATTCGGCGACGAATCTTTAGATTTGTGTACTATTAATTTTAGCTATGTACAAAATTTTTATTCTTAGTACAAAGAAATTTATCACTTTAACCACATTAAATGGCATACTTGACTTCGCTTTGAAACCATCTTATAGTAAGATTTTACATGTGTGTGTAAATCGTTTGGCATTGGTGTGCGTGTGATTTTATTTCAATAATTTAATGTATTTATAATGCATATTTTATAAAAATATTATCATTCGCTCACTCTTCTCTGTATAAATTATAATTGTGCCAAATTTTATACTTTTTCATTCGAGCAAATTTCCGAAAGTTTTTGCTTCACGTACTTACCTGCATAGACAGTGACATAGATAGTGTACTTTTCAGATGGAGTAAAAGAATTGTTTGTGAAATTCACAAATAATGTGGCCTCGAAACAGGATTTACGAGCGTTGCAGGATGTATTAGAAATCTACAAGCCTGTGTCCTCAGCGACATTAAACCAAAATGAAAGGAGCAGTAGTGGCGAAGTATTAAATATGATTTTATTTAGTCTGTTTTCCATCTTCGACTGAATTTATGCATGTATTAATATTAACTTAAAACTTTCCAGGGTATTAATTGTTTTGTCTGCAGAAGTGCTTTCGCAGCTCTTATAGAGATGGTCCATCAGGGAGCCGAAGATGACAAGCTGATCAATGCAGTCTCTATACTATGCTCCACTCTGGGCATCGTTACCCCAAGGGCTTGCCGAGGTCTAATCGAATTGAATATCGTTAGTATCCGTTCACAGTTTTAGCTCTTCTTTCCGTTCAAAAAGGATATTTTAGTTTAAATACTTTTAAGGTATAGTTAAAATACCTTTGAGGTATACCTAACTAATATTTTCTAAAATATTTGGTAATTATGAAGTTTGGTTACTTATTCCAAAAATGAAGAAATATATTTTTCTTCTCGAAGTTAATTTTTTTTATAAAACAAGGGGTAAACGGGCAGGCGGTTCACCTAAGTAACTACCAACGCCCATGGACAACTGCAAAACCAGAAGGCTCGCAGAGGCGTTGCCGGCGTTTGAGAAATGAGTATGATCTTTTCTTGAACGTCCCTAAGTCGTATTCGTTCGGAAATACCGAAGCTAGCAACTGATTCCACTCTAATGAGTGACATTCCGTATGTTTTTTTTTATGATACAAGGGGCAAACTAGCAGGCAGCAGGCACCTAAGTGCCTACCGACTGCCCACGCATGACCAGAAGACTAGCAGTTGCGTTGCCGGCCTTTAATGACGAATTTAGGCCACCGGGAAGTCTCCCAAACGGAACGAAACGCGACAACAATACCATCACTTGACATTTTTTTTTTTTTTTTTATGTTACAAGGGGGCAGACGAGCTGGCAGCAGGCACCGAAGTGCCTACCGTACGAATGCATCAGAGATTCAGCCAAGTGTATTTATTGTGCAACAGTAAGTGATATTTCGTAAATCTAGACCAAAAGTAATGTAATTCAAAGTTGTGTGTCAAACTCCCTTTTATTAACTTAAGCCAAAATCACGCTAATTTTCCGTTAGGACTAGAAAAGTGTAAAATCTGAGCTTACATTTTGTTTTGTGGATATACCAAAAAATATAAATTTTGGATAGCGTCACTTCGGTTCTGAGGCTATGTATTTAATTTCCTCTTACATTTAATGTTATGTACATTATATACGTTTATAAAATAATCTCCTTTAAAAGCAGACGGATTGAGTTCTAAGATGGTCGCTTGGAAGTTCTAAGATCATTCTTAACTAGAGAACAGTAACACAATATGAGCCATCTCAAGCTATTATAATTTCTGTTTCTGGCTCTTGTTTCAACAACCAAAGAAGATGCTCAAAATCATCGACAAAATTTTTGAAAATTAGTGAGAGGGCAGAAAAATACAATGAATAAGACAATTAAATAAAAAAGCCATGGTCTTCAGCCCACAGTGGTTTACAATTTTTCATAAAAAACGACAGTTAGGTAGGTCTTCCCAAGTGACAGTTAGGTAGCTCACAAGCTAATTCTAAATACTTAAATACTTTTAGACTTTTACCCTCAATACTTTTACTTTGAAGTTGTATGTTGAAGTTATTATATAGCGGATATTGTATGTTGAAAGTGGTTTTTTTTTTAAATACAATGGAAAAAGTTATAGAAGAATCTAGAAAATTGAAGCCAGCATACTATCGGCTAAGATTTGCGGGAAGCTAATTAATCTGCCAATTGAATAACACATTTATTACCGTATAACATTTGTAACGAATAATATTTGAACTTCAGGAAAAATACAATGACACAAGATGCAGGTCTTCAGTGGAAGTTCCCGAAGATTGGTGTGTGGGCAACCGCATAAATCCTCAGAGCGAAAAAGATGTACAAGATAATGATGACTTCAGCTCAGAGTTGGGAAGAGTTGTCCAAATAAAACCTCAAAAAATTGTAATGACCTTGAGACCAAAAATCCCAAACAGCTTTGAGTTTTTTTTCAAACCGGCGAAGAACTATCCCATCGATTTGTATTTCCTCCTGGACGGATCTACTTCGATGAGGGGCTTAAAGGACAAAACTTTGAGTCAAGCACAAAATATATATGAAGTAATGCGAAATCTGACACAAAATGTACATTTTGGTATGGGAACGTTTATAGATAAAAATGCTTTGCCGTATACGCAGTAAGTCATGATTTTTAATAATATTTTCTACTTTACATAAATTTTCTAGAATGCAGCCACTACCACAGCATAAGATAAGAACCAAATTGATAAAGAGGACATGAAAATACAAAGTTTTTTCTAATTTTAATCGATTGCTTTTTTTTTCTTTTCAATTTTTAACTTCATTTCTGCGTTTCTTATCAACTCAAATCTGCTGTTAAATAAATCTAACTAATAACTCTTTTTCAGGTCTTTAAACAGCACATTAACATATTCTTTTCACAACAAACTAAAGTTGACAGATGTACTTGAAAATTTCCAGAAGACTCTTAGTGAAACTACCTTTGGAATAAATTTTGACAACCCAGAGGGAACCTTTGATGCGCTTTCGCAAGTGCTTGTGTGCAAAGAAGAAATTGGTTGACGAAATGAATTTTAAGTAATATGACGGATTGCCCAGCTAATGGCAGACGCCTAATGCCTTGCTGTGACACGAGATAATATCATATTTCGCGCTGCAAAAACCGTTAGAGGTATACGTATATAGTGTATAAACAAAATGTATATCTTAAATAGTTCTACAAAAAAGCCCGCGACAGCATATAGCTATCGTTCATGTTTAAGCCATTAATTCAAAAAAAAGTGAACCAGTATGGAATGGGGACAATATTATAGGATAATAGAATATAGTAAATAGTAAGTAACCTAACGGTTGGTCAGGATAGCGACTGCTGGGTTCGCTGGCATATAATAAATCAAATATTTTACGTATGTAGTCTTGAAAAATCATAAAATGAAACAATTGTAGCAGTCATTCCTAATATGTGAAATGTCTCATGGTAAGTGCGGTTTATTGTAATGAACTATAATATATTCTATGTTATTATAGAGTGTTTACAGTTTATTATATTGACCTTGCAGTAAACCCTGGCGCCGAGACGGCTAGTGCGGACAAAATAGCTTGCAAGAATCGTACTATTTAAGCTATAAGAATTCACCTCCACATTAAGACGATTGAAAAAAATCTATACACAACACATAACTGTACTAAATTTCATGCATTTGTGTTGATAATTGAAGAAGTTAGGTTAGACAGACAGACGGACGGAAGAACGGAAGGACGGACGGACTGAGCGAAGGCATAAGGTTATCTTATAGTACTACGGATTCCTAAAAAAATATACCTATAAACGGAACAAAGTAAGTATTGCTTCAATATAGACAACTAGTTGTTTCCCGCGACTTCGACCGCGTAAAATTAGGTGAAAAATGTTAACGATGATATAACCTATTCCTTGATATATGGTCTATGTAACACTTAAGTGATATATCAAATCGGAAAAGTAGTTCCAAAAATTAACAATATATATACTCTAAGAAGAATAAAATTGGCCGAGGGCGTGTCAAGACACGCTTATATAGGAAAGTTCCGTAATTTATACGCGATAAAGGTTTGTTAAATAACTGCAAAGGTTCGATTTCGTTCAAAGTTATTTTCCTAGTAAGTTTTTAGCATGTAACCACATAGAAAATTGCCCTTGTAGAATTACGGAACCTTAAAGAAGTATACGAACTGCTAAGACCTAGCATATTTTTTTTAAATTATTCAGTCGCAAGAAACATAGGTTTTCCTAACACATATGTATATTGTATATTGAAGTATCTACTCTGGGATTGTATTCCCGATCCCTTCAACTGCAACACACCCTCGCGACCGGATCGCGCGGCTTTAAAATTCAATAATTATTTCTTTATTTGAGGTTTCATATGACATCAATATTGACTTTATGAAACGCGAGACTGAATACGTAGTGAAGTGGCACGTGGATCCAATAACCGGACGTAAATGTGTTTTTAATCACAGCGAGTGGGGGAGGAAGGGAGGATTTCGAATCAGGAGTCAAAGGCTTAATGACTCATCCGACTTTTTAAATAGAACAATTAAAAGTGGTCGAGCGTTTCGTCGGTAAACAATTTAGCGATGAAAATGGCTTTGTTATGTAATCCGATCGAAACGTATATCGCCTACTGACGAGTGCTTTTATGTTTTGTAAATATGTGAGTATTTAATAGACATTTGCCTCTACGAATCAGGAGTCAAAGACTGACTGAATCATCCGAGTTTTTAAATAGAACAATTAAAAGTGGTCGAGCGTTTCGTCGGTAAACAATTTAGCGATGAAAATGGCTTTGATATGTAATCCAATCGAAACGTATATCGCCTACTGACGAGTGCTTTTATGTTTTGTAAATATGTGAGTATTTAATATACATTTGCTTCTGGGGAGGAATGGAAAAATCGTAAAATTCGTGTGACGTCATTTATGGATGACCTCCTAATACTTATACATAACAAAGTTTATATAAGCAACACAAACTTTAGTAAATTGTATTTTGATTTATGTAAAGAAAAATACCTTTTCCTTTCCATCATAGATTTTTGGAAGGTCATGTCTAATTCTATCAGGTTTTTAGTCAAAGCAAAGTTTTGAAACAAAGCAAATTTGAATATTTTTAAAATTTTAGATCGTTTTCGTTGTTATCTTTACCTCAAAAACGACAACAAACGCGAGTCTGGCTGCGAACACGTGCCAATAGTGCGGCGAGAGGCCGTATGGGTCGGTGTGGTCGGGCGGGTTACGGTACCCCCTATACGCGCACACGGGGGGGTCCACCTCATTCTCGTCCGCCCCCCACTCCTCGCGGTAGTCTGATGTGTTGAATACTGAAAAGTGTCACCGTGGAACTATTGCTAAATATATTTTTAAGTATATAATCAATAAATACTTAATAAAAGTTGTGGGTGGGATTAGCCCGGGAAAGGAGTAATTGGATCGAGTAGTTGGAAGTCTTTACCCAGCCATGGGACATATCAGGCAACTAAAAAATTAATAGTAATATATTTCATCAACCCTCAAAACGCAGATTTCTTTGTTAAGTATATTGCAAAAGAAAATGTTACGACAAAAATTTTGAAGTATCACATTTTTAATTATTTCAATGTGTCATGAAACATTCAAATGGCAAACTTTATGAAGTTAAAGTAACTGTTGCACTTTTTGTTTTTTTTTTACAATATTCTTTTTTTTTCGATAAGAAGATAAAAAAGTTTGACATCTTACGTAGCGTAAAGTTTTTTGTGTGATGAAATAATTTATTCAAAATTTCAGCAGTGATGATATTCATACTAATAGAATTAGAATTGTATTAGCCAACATTCGCACGAGAATTAAAAAATTATCGCGTTAAATCTCAGCGTTGACGTTTTTTTATCGTCATCGATACGAAAATATTTCGTATACGCATATATATAGAGTTGAAAATAGAACATTCCTCGATAAAGAAGAGTCGCGTTATAGAAACGCTGTAGTGTGACCACAAACTTGGAAGTTCAAATGTTCTATTTGAACGCTTATTTAACGCGCGGGAAAAAGCTCTCGTACGTATAAAGGCTAAAGGTTTAGTGTTGTTAATTGCAGAGATGTAACTTACATGAAAGTGAGTGATCGATGTATCCGGCGAGAGTGTTGTCCGGAGAGTACACGTATTTGTACACCATACGAGGAATGAAATCGCTCGTATACGCTATTACGAATGCCTGAAAATACCACAATGCGATTTCTATTACTTGTCGCTGACATAACGCAAGAATCTATTCTTGTCATTGACTGTAATTGCAAATTTTTGTGATGCAATATTTAAAACAAATTAATATAATTATCTATAGTCTACAGCTTATACCCTATACAAAAACTTATAGTTATTTATGTTTTTATAAAAAGACTAAACTTACATTAGATACAACTGCAGCATATGTAATACCTCTAAGTATTCCATACCTGAAAGCAAATAAGAAACATTTAGGTATTTGTTTAATGCCGGAGCCAGACGTAGCTTCATTTGAATGATCATTTCAATGATCATGTACTGTGCCCAGGGACTTTTTTTTAGGAGGTCGTGGCCTAATCAGCGGTGGGCATTTGAGTCGATCGCTAAGTTAAGTTGCTCTGGCTGCGTCCGGGTGATAGATGGGTGACCCATTCTAGCACTGGTACAAAGTTCTATAAAACTTTATGAAGTTACCCAAAGTTCCCGGCCACACTACATGATCATTGCAATGATCATATAGGCGTAAATTGACGTCTCCTTTCTCTCGTTCTTCTTCTTCTCTGGTGAGGAATCTCAGGCGCGTTCTCTCTCTCCCCCTCTCGTGTGCCTCCTTCAGTGACATGACGCTTTCACTGAAGGAGACAACAGCCCGCAACTCTGTCTCGCTAGCGAGACCTGATTTTTCCTACTACCATTCGTAACAAATTATTTAAAGGGCAATATTTCTGAATTCACAAGTGAAGTTTTTTTTTAAAGAAAAATTTTACGTTTGTTTAATATTCTTTTTATCAATTCAGTTGAGATTTTTAAATAAAAACTTGCGTTAAGAGTGGATACGTCGATGGGAATAAGATATGACCAGGAGTTTGGGTTTTAGTTGAGGGGCTATATCGTCATATAAAGTATGCTCAATTGTACGTTTTTATAATTACCTCTATCTTTAGAAATTAGCTGACGACGTTTATTAACCAAAAAATATAATAATATTAATAAATAATTGTAAATAATTATAAATCCTTACTGATTTTCAATTTCAGAACAATATCTCTAGTACAAGATTATTTCTTTTTTTGTTCCGTCTATTTTTTTCACAATGTTTTTTTACATAGTTTTTCTTTAATTTTATAATTAGTATCTGCATATATTGTACCTAACTTGATAAAAGTTTGCATTAGTTTATTTGTAACTTTTTTGTTGTTTATATCGCGCGATATTGATGCATCCGCCCAGGCCCAGTAGCAAGCCTACTTACAACGTAAATCCAACTTGCAGCCCCACTAAATCTGAGAACTACGTCCGATGATTACTACAGATAACGGGATAAAGAGGTGCATGCCTTGTAGCGCCACAGGAACGGATCCTTTACAAAAGGTCGTGGGCACAGCCATCAGAGTTTTGTCCGATTCTCGACTAAAAAGGTTGTATATTTGACATCACCGATTCGTAGTACATACAGCCTAGAAAGAAGAATTAAAGTACCCGAAGTGGAAAATCCCGTAGAAGATACATAATTTACTAATTAATAAAGAAAGGTTAATTAATTAAATAAGGATTTTGAGCTTTTCAAAAAAGAACGTGAAAGTATATCGTCACAAATCTATTAAGGAGGTGGGATAACCGTCAGGCCACAGTGGATCCACGGCAGTTGCACGACATCGGTGGCAACGTCAGCAACAGTTTCCGGACCAAGCAAACTCACCCCAATGGATAGGACCCAAAGAAAAACCGTATCCCATCCAATAAGCCTACAACAATCCAAGAAACCTGTTACAATAATTTTAAAGAAAATATATCCTACTTGCAAGGCGGCCTTGGTTATGTTGACACCAAGGAAGGTGTAACACTAGTATATGACAATAATTAAAGCGATTAACTGTTAATACGATCATAACTGACAAATGACGTCAAAAAAACACCGGTATTACGGCGGAAAGTTTAATAGAGATATTGTGCGAAGCTAAGACTCGCTAATCGAAAGTGTCATTTATTTAGTTAATTTTATATATTTAATAAAAAGATTGCCATTCATATGAATTGTTCTACAGCTCTGGATTTTTGAAAAGTGCCAAGTCGAAATAAATAGTCGAATCTCTATACTTGGGAGAAGGTACGAGAAATTCGATTTCCACTATATTCGATGTTTTGTGATGATTAATACATTGCTTAATAAAAATAAAATATATAGAAAAGAAGCCCCTTTTCTCATTTAATAACTTAATTTAGTTGTTGCTTAAGTTACCCCAAAAAGTAGATAGAGGGAAGTTCAATATTCAGTATGGAAATTTTCTATATTAAAGTGTGTCAACAAGGCATATAGCACTTTTTTGACTTAAGTTCTGTATTTCTCTTATTCTACGGAATAATTCAAATTATATGAGAAAGGGAGAGAGAGAGGGGGGGGGAGGTGGAGAGATAGAGAGAGCGAGGGAGAGAGAGACTGTGAGAGAGACAGGGAGAAAATAATTTCTAAGATCATCAGGGTCGCAGTGTTGGTGCAGGAGCTATCACGTTCCAGAGGACGGAATCCAAAACAAGACATGTGACTCACCTATAGGTTTGAAGGATTCCCTTACTGTGCGCATTAAGACTCGCCTTCAGTGCAAGGTTTCCCTACCCTGCCTAGACAGATTTTGTATGAACATACAAATGATGTTTTACAATGCTTTGAAATAGAGAAGACTACTAAGCTACCAGCTTCGGTATTTCCTAACTACCATGATTTCCGTAATTCCACACTCATGCCTCAAAGCGGGAACATCTGCAAACCCTCTGGTGTTGCAATTATCCATGGGCGTCTATAGTCACTAAAATGAACCGCATGCCCGTTTGCCCCTTGTTTTAAAAACAATACTATCCTTTTGAATTGAGAAGCGAAGTTCTTTTAATAGCAATTGGATAGACTTGGGTGGTACACTCTTCGCTCACCGCTTCCCCTTTTAGCGCAAAACTAGTATGTAACCATTTCTGATTAAGTCATAAAAATTATCTAACATCCGCTGTTTGTACAAATATTTAATATGTTCACATTCGTTTGTACAATAATCAAATACAATAAATATAATACAGTGTTATATGCTTCGTGAATATATATTCACCCACATTTTTATCGTACCAATCGGAATAGAGAGGTAAATAAATATGTGCAAATACGTATTACAATAGAACTCGGGCCCTTTGATAATAGTTCACCCCTATTGTAAACTAGACGCCTAGACAAGGGTGGTATTTCTAGTACATTTTGAATTCAGTCTTGTGCAGTCGTGATAGTGTCTATTTTGTCTTGAAAAAATAATAAATACGTTATATACAAGTTGAAAAATGGTTTTAATGATATTTTCTTTAGCTCATGTGAAAGTAGCTTTGTGTGTTACGTTTTCAAGCCTTAAACGCTGAACCAACTTTGAGGAATTTCGGTATAGAGAAAAATTGGACTTTGGAGAAATAACATTTGAAGAAGGACAAGCAACCCTTTTCCGCGAAAATGCAATTTGACAGGCGTGCGATGTAGGTTAATTTTTTTTATAAAATTTAAAGAAAGTAATGCAAACGAAATCACGGGTTGAAGCTAGTACCTACATAATTCTCTGTCACGCGTATTCTGCTGTTTTACTTGGACTAGATTCAACTATATAAAAATTTCGATGAATTTTTTTATAGTTGAATCTTCTTCTTCCTAGGCGTTATCCTGGTCTGGCTACCAGGGTCTGCCTAGATTACAGAGGATGTGACTGTGAGGTGAGTTAACATGACCGCTTGCCATCTGACGTCATCCCCGGAACCCCCACGAACTCTGCAACCCCACAACTAATATCTCTCAGTGACATTATAGGGGTTCCACTGTTTTACGTGCCTTCTGAAACACGGAGGAGGTCGGATATTAAATATAAACCAGTTTTAGCAACAAGAGATTCTTAACCAAGCGATCAACTCAAATGCCGACCACAGATTAGACCACAACCTCCTCGACTTGAATATACTAATAAAAAAATCTACTGTTCCCATTTAAAAATATATTACTTACTTACTTACTATATGGAGCGGCTCAGCAACCCAAAATGAGTTTTGTGCTCCGACAGGATTTTGCGCAAAAATATATTAAAGATAAAAATTATAATAATTCTTTTATATAGAATACAATTATATATTACAAAGGTTATTCTTTGAATACGCCAGTTATTGATATCAAATAAATATTATATACATGATCTATATAAATAAAATATACATTCTATTACATATATGGGATAGTATAATGAATGTGAATTGAAACAAAAACAAAGAATTTTGAAACATTTTTATTACCACATTATAACAAAGATATCCAACGGTTGTTAATACAGTCGTAAGTTTTATTACATTCATTTTGTAATGTGTTATTTAATTTAAAAAAAAACTGTTTGTATTTTAACAATATTTCCTAATATTTACTTGTACTCTTAACTTCAAGTTCTTATATAATAATCGTGATCGTTATCTATGTATATAAAAGCGAAAGGTCACCATTCACGACATATCTAAAACCGCGAGACGTACAAAGATAAAATTTAGCAAGGACACAGTTTATTGTTAGTATAGATTCGCTAAGAACGGCTTTTTCAATAGGGTCAGATTTACGACATCCTAGGGCTCTCGTAAGGTTAATTTTACGCGGACGAAGTTAGGAGGAGCAGCTAGTTTCCAATAAAGTTCGTTACACTATTACATCACTATTTTTACAGTATACAAAAATTAAAATTACAAGGATACGTGCAGAACTGTTTTAGAAGTTTAAATTTTACCAGCAGTCAAAACAATTATTGCACGACTTAAAAATCCGAAGCATTGCATTACAATCGAAAATTCTTATTTTACTTCATTTATATAACGGAACGGAATTTATTTTACGGAATCAAGATAATTAGCATAGTATTTTAATGATAATTCAATGAAATATAATTATTTTACCTTTATTTGATATAACGTAGCAGACGTGGGAAAGATATCAAAATAGCCCCGAAAATATTTCCCGTCAAGCAACTACATATAAGCTTTACAATTGACACAATTTCTTGAGAAAAAAAATCATCGATAGCGTTCTTTTTTAATGATTCGTTGTGTCTTTTAAAAAAACTGTACAAAGAGGATAATATGAATTTAGCACATTTGGATTTTTCAAAATTATCTGTATTTTTTTCCAAACTCCGTGGTGTATAGAGCTCCGATTGATTTTTAATTTGTTTTAAAAGCGCCTTTTATAAAAATTCTTCTCATTTACAACTACAATTTGGTTTCCTTTCCAATTAAGAGTAAGAAAGTAAGAACTTGTTAGAAAAGAAGCTATAATATAATTATGAAAACTCAAAATCAAAGTTTGCTTTTAGAATTTTCCATTTAAGGTGGTCTTCGACCAAACGTACATTGAGCTAGAGCTAGAACAAGAAAATTCTATCTAGATCTTTTAGTGTAAACGACAGCTCGTTCTTAGTATTTACACTAAAATATCAATGACCAAAAAACTATAGAATAGGTATTAGAATCTGTGAGAACGCAGAGAGAACAACTAAAGAATGCTCTACGTCTGTTTATACTTAGATAGAATGAGCATTCGCTTGTTTGATGTAAATCAGCCTTTACGTATTATCCGAACAAATCATGGTAACATTTAACATATTAACATATTTCTCCTACACTCAAGGTAGTAGATAGAGATCTCTTTTAGGGACAACTTAATCCACGTACACTTTTGTTCGTAAAAAATAAATAAATAAAATTCCAGTGCAATTGACTTTACCAGGAAGCTTAAATATTACATAAGACAATCCGTTAGTGGTTTTTATTTAAAAATTCCCTTTTGTAGATATAAAATTCGGGTCGAACTTGGTTATTTATGGAATTTATCTTGTTTATTTTGGATCCGACTTATTTATGGAATTTATCTTAATTATTTTGGATCTGACTTATCTACGGAATTTATCTTAATTATTTTAGTTCTGACTTACTTATGGAATTTATGTTAATTATTTTAGATCTGACTTATTTATGGAATTTATCTTACTTATTTTGGATCTGACTTATTTTATGGAAGTTCTTTATAAACATTTGAAACATTTTCCAATAATCGATATAATTACTTGCATCTAAATTTTTATCGCTTACGAAAAATTATTGGTTTGTTGTTGTATTTAAATGGCTAAATTATTACTTTAATTTATTACAGATAATAATCTACTCAGTTAAAAAACTATATATACAGTCTTATGGCGAAGCTTTTATGTTAATATTTAAAAGGCGAAACGATAAAGTTCAGATTAATATATCTCACTAAATACAAATGATGCATCCTATAAAGCAGGTCCAAACATTAATCTTTTTCGGTACTGATATATTACAGATACAGTGAAAATCACTAGAAAATTGATATTAACAAAATAGTTCAAAGTAAATTCATAAATTACGTAAAGGCAATATAAAAGCTCCTTGTTTTTTTAACTCTTTGGATGACAGTTTAATGAATACGGCGTCTCATGCAATAAAATTAAAGCCCCTTTATAGTACGCCGGATATTTGAGTACAGACAAATTTAAATGTTACTATATATTTAGCTCATTGTGGGTTCTGAAATTCAGTGTTTAAGTTGGATTTTATCATATCTATCAAGAAAAGGGAGAGGTTAAAAACCTTTTTATGGCATCTTTCTTTACTAATTTGTACGCAAATTTATAATTTATACGATTTTTTCTTCTAATTGTCTTTCTAGCGAGGTGTATACCAGCAAAAACTCTGTACAACCAAGTAAAACACGTTGGCTTGTTAAGAACTATCATAAGTTCTTTATTAGAAAGTACATTTAATGCCGCATAAGTAGGATCATACCAAATTAGGCTTGGCAGGGAAAGGAACACTGGCAGTGAAGGTGAGTGTTAGTTATCACTATGAAGAGCGCGCTCGTAAACCCACACCTGGGTCACAAGCCCCGTACACTATTATGGTTTCTTCGTCTGCATCGCGATGGACTCGGCACCACCACGGTGAATTCATGGAATGCTAAAAAATTCGTCTTTACACTTTTTTACAATGTTTTTGGAATAAACATACAGCCTGACTGATAGTAGGCAGTTCATGAAAAAACGCATTCATTATTGTAATGCCAGAGCCAGACATAGCTACATTTGAATGATCATTTCAATGATCATGTACCGTGGCCGGGGACTTTGTGTAGCTGCGCAATGTTTTGTAGAACTTTATAGTCTTCAAGGACAAAAATGTACAAACACTTTGATCTAGTCTGGTTCCGGCATAAAACTGTCTTTATAACATGGTGTATAAAATAAGACTGTGATACATTCCCTGCTTGATATGAATGATGAAAGAGATACAAGCGTAAAAAACACCAAACGACCTCCCATTCGTACGCGTCACTACATTGTCAGTGTTGCCAGCTATCTGGGTTGATTCTTATTTTATTGTGCTTAATAAAACACTGGCAACAAATAAGATATACTTCAGCCCAACGACACGGAGAGGGGGATCTGGTGATTTGTTGGCTGGTATATTTCGGCTATAAAAGTCTGTATTAAGACACATTCGTTACAATCCTTCCTAACTAATATCATAAACGAGAATGTTTTTTTCTAAAGAGATGTATTTAACTGCTAGCGTGAATAACACCGCTTTTTAGGGTTCCATGGTCTAGCTAGAAAGTAATATAATTGTCCTCTGTCTGTCTGTCCGTCTGCCCACCCGCTCGCTAAGTAGTTGACCTCTTGAAATTTCCAAAATATTAAACGTAGAAACTTAAAACTTTCCATGTTGATACAACATGTTTAAACCTATTGGAATTTTTATTTGCGCAAAATCGGACAGTAACTCTAAAAAAACCTTTATCGCGTATCACGGAACCCTTCAATGTAGATGTTTAGACACGCTCTTGGCCTCTTTGTATATTATTAAGAGTCTACCTATATATTATTCTTTTCCTCTACCTATCTACATCTTCTTCCTAGCGTTAGCCCGGTCTAGTACTGAGTAGATTGCAGAGTATGTAAAAAAAATTTGAATGTCTCTTTGTAACATTGAAATTGATTTTTTTATTAATTGCATACGAATATATATACGACACCTATAAAAAAAAGTAAGTTAAAAAGTTTTTGTCTGTCTGTCTGTTCCGAGTATTCAGATACAACTGATCCGGTCTCGATAGAACTTTTTCTGGCAGCTGATGCTGCAAGGTGTAACATAGGCTACTTCAGTTTTAGAAAAATAGTTAAGGTTCCGCACAAAAATTAATAACTCGACTCGACTTTATATTCTAAAGCAGGGGTCGGAAACCTTTTGGTAGGCAAGGGCCACATCGTTAGAAAATTGAATGCCGGCGGGCCACATTTTTAACAAATTAGATATAGCCGAGCCGCACTTGTACAATAACTATATGGAAACAGGCGCCTAGTTATCTATTTATGTAGGTAAACATGTAAGCAATATCGAAGATGCTAAATATTGGTATAATACGACAAAACTTTACACTTCTGTAAGTTAATTAACTAACTGTAACTTAGAAATTATTTGCCATTTACGAAACAGCCGCGGGCCACAAAGAGAGAGATCGCGGGCCACGCGTTATCGACCGAACAGGTAACATAGGTAAGAGACGCCTGTTATACACAAATATTTTTTTTTAGAAATTTATAAATACATACATATAGATAATACACTCAGATTCGAGGCGGGAATCGAACCCACGACCCCTGGAGCGGAAGGCAGGGTCACTGCCCACTGCGCCAACGGGCCAGTCAAAAATAAAATACCTTTTAGAGCGATGAGCGACCACAACTTTTGAAGTTATTTGACCTTTTGTATTTTATTAAGATCATATTACAGAATGTTACTAAAAACAATGCTTGGATTAATAAGTTAAAAATATGACTTATCTTATGATCAAATTCCAAAAAATATATGACGCTCGACTATTTTGAGAACTCTGGGGAAATCAAAACAAATATAAATTACAAGTAAAATATACAAGAAGGGGGAGGCCTTTGCCCATCAGTGGGACACAAAAGGGTAATATAAAAAAATAAAACGAAAGTAAAATATAAATACAATTTGAGATGTTTGTGCATAAGCCTTACCAAAAAAAAAAAACTATATTGCTTTATCTGGCAATATTCTTATAAGCTCTATACTTCTATATAAGCGCGTCTAAACACGCTCTTGGCCACTTTTTATTATTTATAAAAAATATTTTTATTTAAGTTTTATCACTTTCAAACGGGACGAATCATTTCGTGTGTCCGGAATGGACTTAAACGGCCCGGCGTAAAGGGCATGTCCTAGCTGAATACCTAGACATTGATTTTCATTTTACTGGAGTCTAGACTGCATCGGGTAGGGGAAGCAAGGAATTACGGCGGCGGGCCGTCGTCTCACAAATAAAATGAAAACACCTAATTTATACAAGACTGTGTGCCGATTGGATCCATCGATTTTGTTCAATTTCGAAGGATTCTTTTTTTTGTGCGGACCCCCAATTCTTTTTTTAAGAAGCTTTTATTAAGTATAACAATAGCTATCTGTCAGTTCCGCCAAATCGGAGTCATTCTGGAGATTACATGTCGCAAAGTTTTTATTTTTGTTAAGAAAATATTTTAACAAAAAAAAATAATAATTTCAAAACAGCCTCTTTCATTCTCTCACATTCTTCTTCAATTCACTAGAATACAGAAAAAAACATACAGCGTAGTTGTATCTTATATTACTTTTATACCCTTTCTATTTAATTTTAAAAAGTTATCTATTCAAATACCATTTAATTGTCTGTTTGATAATGCGCCATTAACATTGTGTTCCTTTGATGTCCATATTGATCGTGAATCTAACATGAAGTTAAAATAGTCGTGTTTCGTGACAGCCATATTTGTAAATGTCAAAAAAGTATAATTTATACAGTCAGGCGTTACATTACACAAAACCAAGATGATCATGAAGAATATATATATACAGGACTATATGACACACGGACGTCTGTTCCTAAGGTAGACAACTTAATGCCTGTGTTATAGGTAATATTTTGTCCCCAAAAAACAAATTGGGAAACTGTAATGTTTTTTGGGTTTTAATTTATCAATAAATAAATAAATAAAAACTGAAGTGAGAATGGGCTAGGCATGTGCCTGGAATGGACTCGCAAAGGTGGGTCAATATCGCAAAAGAAGAAGAGGTGGCGCGATGATTTGGATGACTTTGCGGAGAAATTGTGGATGAGATTGGCCTAAGAAAAAGGAAAGTGGACCGAGAATGGGGGAGGCCTTTGCCTGGCAGTGAGACATAAAGGCCATTTAAAAAAAGTGATAAAATGTTAGCAAAAATATGAATGTCATATTAATTTATACCTAATCAACAGCCCATAAAATTTCTACTTTTCCATAGAACCTTTCAAACCCCCCCGTCAACCGCCTTACAAATCTTTTTTCGGATTCAAAAGTAGCCTATATCCTTTCCCAGTCTCTAAATTATCTATGTACTTAATTTCAATTAAATCGCTTTAGTAGTTTTAGCGTTAAAGCGCGACAGATACGAGTCACTTTCGCATTTATAATATTAGTTAGGATATTAAAAGTCATTCTTATTGATTATTATATTATGTTATTTAACATTAACATTAAGATCCTTATCATTAATGTTTAGGCACCGGACCCGGCTTTTTTATACCCAAAGCTGGGTTCATAAGGTGTACATTTTTAATGTGACATGATCCAAATAAATGATTATTATCATACAATTGGTCTTTACGTTTTCATTTTGTTAATATGCAAACGGACAAACGCTACAACAGTGGCACTATCACGAACATTTCGAACCGTTCGAATTCGAAGATTAAGGAATTCACGATAAAGTGTGACTTTACGTGATGCTTTTAATCAATGCTAATGCAACCCGCGTTGACACTAAGGAGGGTCCCATGTGCATCCAGCACGAACATTTTCAAAGTTGAATCTTCGACTCGGACGGTTCGAAATGTTCGTGCTAGGGAGTCTGAATATAAGTGACAACTGACCAGAATGACAGCCGATATGTCTTTGAAAAATGCACTTTTTCTTGAATGTTTCTAAATCGTATCGGTTTGGCAAATGGTTCCATTGATTTGCGAAGAAAATTTTCAGCGCCGATTTTGTCATTGCAATTTGCCATTGGACATTACGATTCGATGTTTGATCATTCAAAATTGGCGACGCTGCGATAGGATTTTTAGGAGGAAGACAATCGGTACATATTATACTAGCTGTACCACGACGCACGACTTCGTCCGCATAAAATTTGGTAGAAAAAATAGATTCAATTTTAGCTTGATTATAGCCTATAGCTTTTCTCGATAAATGGGCTATCTAACACTGAAATAATTTTTCAAATCGGATGAGTAGTTCCTGAGATATATTCCTATAGATAACTTCAACTAATAGAAGTAGGTTTATTGCCTATTGACTGCTTTGTAAATGACAATTTAATTTTTATAAATAGATATTTTGTCGTGATGTACTCAAATTTAGTAATTTTAATATCGCTTATAATGTTTACTACATAAATAAATAACTAGTCACCTATTTCCATATAATTATTCTATAAGTGTGGCCCGCCAACATCAAATTTCTTAACATGTGGCCAGTCTCCATCTCATTTTTTAACGATATGGCCCTTGCCTGGTAAAAAGTTGCCGAACTCTGACCTATGATATTAATTGGACCTACCTCTCTGTGCTTGATAGTGGCTTCGTAGAACTTGAGATCAAAACTAGTGCTTGTTGAGCTTTATCTATCTCTAATTTAAAAGGGACATATATCTATTTTGGTTTTTCTTTTGAAGCAAATGACTTAGGTCTTATATTATGCAGTCTTGACTTAGATACTATTTTTTTTATTGTTTTTAATGCGCGAACTTAGACATGCTTATAGCACTAATGCTAAGAATAGTTTAAGCAATTACATATTTTTTTTAATTATGTACAGTACGACTCTTAATGCCAAGAATTTTACGATCCACATTTTTTTACTTGATTTCCGCAACTAGTGTTTTACGATCAAAAAAAATATACCATTTCATTTAGTCCCAATGTAAATTCATTATACAAATCAATAAAATTGAAGTTGTAGATTTTTAATTTTTTTTTTAACTAATTGCAAATTACTATATATATATATACGAAACCTAACAAGAACGCAAGTCAAAAAAATTGTTTGTTTAAATTTAACAAAATCACTGAAATCATGCGGATAAAGTTATTAGTACAGTACAGTATACTATTATTATTATAAAAACTAACTTAATAATAAGAGAAGAAATTTCTAAATTTTTTTTCTTTATTATAAGTCATCAATTTTCTTTTATATTTTTTTAAATTATCCTTTTGTGTTCCACTGCTGGGCAAAGGGCGTCCCCCTATTGATCCATCTTCTTCCTTCCTGGGCCAATCGCATCCAGAACTTCCCCACAAAGGTATCCAAATCATCGCGCCACCTCTTCCTCGGTCTGACGGGTCGCATTTTAAATAAAACAAATTTTAAAGCAAGTATGTATTTACAAGGCATTTCTTTAAAATACTTTTAGGAATCTTTTGAAATATGCCTCATATTCTAGTCACCACTCCAGTTAACGCATTTTAAAATTCTTTTGTTGGGAGTTAGATAGATAAATTTATTTGATTTGAGATTTTTTGAAAACGAGTGTAACAATGGATCACCCATCCGTCAACCGGCTGCGGTAAGAGCTACTTAACCTAGCGATCGACTCAAATGCCGGCCACTGATTAAGCTGCGTCTCCCTCATACATTTGTTATCAAATGCATATATATACCTAGTATATTGTGCAACAGATGTGTACAAACATGTATGTGTGTATGTACCTGTGTGTGTGTGTGTGTTTGTGTCTGTAAAAGTGTTGAAATGAACACCTTTTGTCACCTATATTTACACCTATCACCTTTATAAAAAGTCACTTGATTTATTTAATTATGCGTAAATTTCAAAATATGCTATGTACATAATTTAAATAAAGTTGAAGCGTCTGTTTGTACCGTCTAAGTAAAATACTTTCATTAGCAATAATACAAATTAAACCATTTTTGTCTACCTGTCTGTCTGGCTACGCCGATTTTGAAGGAATTATCACGGGTAGATACCTTATCAAAGTCAAAATTGTTCATTCATATAGACATTTTTAATAAACACTTATGAACGTCGCATTTATTATTTTTTACTATTTTTAATCATTTAATAATTTGTTGATAGAATTAACGAGTGAAAAGCTAAGTTTACAAGGTTTTCTCACACGCTGAACTAAGAAGAGCCCGAAAGAAATTTATTCGCGTTATTTTTTCACAATAATTCAGATTAATGTTACGCGAAAAAGTTTCAATATTACGGCAATAATTAGGGCTCCACTCAAAAATTAACAAAATCATAGAAATCACGCGAACAAATTCGCAGGTTACAGCTAGTCTATTATAATATTACAAAGAGGAAAATTAGAGTATAGGTTGGCTTGTTCCGGGTAATCTTGGGTTTTACTGATCCGATTTTGAAAATTCTTTTACTGTTAGAAAGACACATTAAAAATGTCAAGTTTTCCGTTATTCATCATAGATGGCGGTATGAAGAAAATGTACGAGCTATCGTTGTGTTTTATAAATTGCATATATAGACTAACGCATAAAATCTTGTTTCTTTCGATAACTGTACTTCTGATTGGCATAAAATCATGAAATGAAGTAATAAGATATTAGAAATCGTAGCATAGATATAAGAAAAAGTCTAAAAACTGAAAATCCGTTGTTGCATCAGAGTGTTTTTTTTTATCTGTTAGTTTATCCGTCAAGACCCTTTTTCTGAGAAATGTGTAAAGATATATTTAAATTAAAACCAAGTACTGAGGTTTATGCTCCCTTGAAGCTTGTGCGAGAACATCAACCCTCTAAATATACGCAATCAAAAGATGGCTATATATCGCTTTACGCGTATTAGTAAAATGTATGAAAATGGACTCAAAACTTATATGGTACTTTCCGTTGCCCTAGTACCATGAAATTTGTCAAGAAACAATGTCTTATTGTAGCATAGTTAAAGGAATTATACAAATTCCGTAAATTTGTAGTAACATCACAAAAAAATTAGCAAGACTGTCACATTCAAGGAAATCCCATGAGAAGTACTAATCTTACTCGTAAATTACCTTCTGAAAATATTATTTGACAGTACGGAACCCTCGACTCGCACTTGCCTGGTTTTTTATTATTATCTAGTATATTGCGAACATTATGTTAGCAAATACAATATAATTTAATATACAATGCGCTATGTATGAACCGTAAACAATAAATCCATTAGCGAAAGCTTCTAAGCTTACAGCGGTCGTTTTAACCGACGTTATCCCAAAACAAGCTTTGCTATAAACCTAAGTTACAGCCGACCCAATAGTTCAGGTTTTATCATCGTAAAGAATCGTACGTTCTGGACAATAAATGGTTAGGACTTCGATACTGCAAATTCTGCACTGGCAAGAATCGTGAGTTTTTAAAACCGTACTGGCAAGAGACGTGAGTATAAACATTGTAAATTAGGCACACGACTACAATAAATAATAAATAAATATATAGGACTATATGATACACGAACCTCTGTCCCTAAGGTAGACAACTTAATGCCTATGTTATATATATTATACGAATATGCTTTTGCAGAAATATACAAATATCTATATGTACATAGAGTTTTTCTCAAAAGATAATTCGTACAAGCAAGTATTTCAAATCATTCTCTATAGAAACAACATTCGCTCAGACCGTTAAAATTCAAATAAAGTTTCAAGCTATATTACCTGGGGGTGCCCCAGTTCGCTCCATTATCATTATATTCTAACTTAATTCAGACGTCGGTGAGCCAAAATGGCAGTTCAGGTCAGCATAATATGGTCGTTTACATGGAACGTTATGAGCGCGAACTGGCTTTGTTTTAGATGCATCATACATGGAGCTGTGTTCCACGAATACCGTCATGAGAGAGATCAGTTGTAATCTCATTGTATTTAAATGAGAAATGTTCGAAATGGACTTTATAGTATCCACTAATTTGTTTTTATAAAGGGGCCCTCATCATCCATGGAATAGGGCGAGGGAGGATCGCTGTCGCATGCCTCCGTGATGCCCCGGATGAAAGGATTGTCGCACTAAGACGTTAAGTCTGCGGGAGGAGACACGCGAAGTAGCGTCTTCTTCCTCCCGTTCTCCTCCGTATGGATGAGGGAGCCTCAGGCGCGTTCGCCCTCTCATGTGCCTCCTTCAGTGATATCACGCTTTCACTAAAGGAGGCTCCAGCGTGCCATCCTGCCATAACGCAGTTGATGTGGCTAAGTTCTGGGCCGACACGATTTAGTGCTTGCCAACGAAACGCTAAGAAGAAGAAGAGGTAGCGCCACGTTTGCAATCTATTTGGTCTGCAGCTGAATTGTGCCAGTACCTCTTTCTCACATAAGATCGTCGTGAAGTGGCGGTAATGCTGTTACGTCAAGTGATGGTATTGTGGTCGAATTTCCTTCCATTTGTGAGACTTCCACCATTAAAGAATTCATAAATTCTTCATAAATTCTTCCTTTATCATTAAAGGTCGGCAAAGCAACTGCTAGCCTCCTAGTGGTACAGATTTTAATGGTGCGTCGGTAGTCACTTATGTAAACCGCCTGCTCGTTTGCTCCTTTTAACATAAAAAAACTTCCTTGGACATCAGGGAGTATAAAAAACTACTTTACTTAAGATGGTCCAGCAGTTTTCAACTTATGATGTAACCAAGGATGACCAACTGCCATCTAACATTATCCCGGAAGCTCTGAATTTCAGAAATCTCACGACTAATATCACTCACTGACATTAATCTGGACCCATTGTTTTACATGCCTTCCGAAACCACATCAGAAGGTCAGAGATTTTTGAAAACTAGTCTTAAAATGGATAACCCATCTATCACCCGGCCACGGTTAGAACTGCTTAACCTAGCGATCGACTCAAATGCTGGCTACTAGCTCGGTAGATATTTATGTAGTACAAAAAATCTTTATATTTAATTTTTAGAAGGAGCTTATGTTATTTCAATATCAGCATTTTCAGCATTGCCCCATAAGAGAATACCATATTATGACATAAATGTGATATTGAACCTACTACCTATGGATGGATTATGCAAAATCGCAGCCATTTGCATGTAATCCAATCCCAGTAAGAGAGACACGACGTCAAAGATCCTGTTATATTTAAGTTTATTTTTATAACACGCCATTTTCAGCGAACTGAGCTTTTTATTGTAATAACATGATACTGGAATATTGTGTCTGGTTCTTTATTCTTGAATGTTATAGGAAACAGGCGCCCTGTTATGTCTGAAATAGAATAGAATGCCCTGTAATTCGCATGTTTCTTTATCAATTACATTATTAAAATAAGAACCTACTTCCTTTTAATATGATTTATTAGGTAAATCTGTTATGTTTTCGAAGGACACACTTCTGCGATCAAACACCCACATACTCACACACTCACGCACATATACACACATGCACACAACAGGCACGTGTGCGCAAGATAAAACAAATTGATATACACGTAGAGTGAGGTTAGTCTAAAAATGCACGCCCCTCCAAACCGTTAACACTCTATTCAACTGATAATGCGATTAGTTGACCTTGTAGTGCGTGGTTGAGTTTACAATAAAATCGCTGCACACATATACAAACAAAAGCTTCATAGCTGTAGAACAGTGACGGTTTTGATAATATAAGTAAAATGATTTTCCAGAAAACTGAATAATTATTATTCGATAATTTTTTTATTCGTGAAAATTATTTTTTCTAACTATACTCTGGTATGCAGACTTTGGTAGAAAGCTGTCCTGTAAAATTTAATATTCGTCAGATCCGTCACTTTTCGACGACTATTACGCTTTGCAAATAATATTTGCTTTCACACTTTAGAATAATGGATTTTAGGGAAGGGGCGTGCACTTTTAGACTGAACGCTATACAAGCTTGTTATACTTGTGCATCTTTATAGGTACATTCGCAAATTATACAAAAACATTTAACGAGATTCCAAAACAAATAATTATATGCGGATTAAAGCAAAGTAGTTTAGTTTCTCATGCATGTCATGGATTTTCGCAAAGTAACGCCTGATTCTATCAATTAAAGAAGAAATTTTCAACTCGTCGGCTATTGGTAGATGGCAATATTGTTTTTATGGCAATATTGCATTAAAAATACTATTGAAATTATTTTTAATGTCACAATCATAAAAGCATATTTTACTAAGCGTTTAATAATAAATCATATGTGTTGGTATACGTTAAAAGTATATTAAATATTACAGATTTCTTTAATTTATTCATTTATTCAATCATGTTGAACCACCCTGGAAGGGTTTTAAATCAATAATAATTAATTAATAATTTTTAGTCACGGTGGGGCGACCGATGTTTCTAGTTAAATGCATTAAAATATTCTTCTACATTGTAAATATAATTTTCAATTAAATATTTTTTTTATTTCTCGAATAAACATATTCAGGTCATTTATATTTCGTACATATTCTGGCAGATGATTGTAAATTTTATTTGTTTTGACATATGTATGAGCTCTCATTATGCAATTTTAGTTTTGATATAGGTAAGTTAAATTTGTTAACTTTTCTGGTAGGCAACCGACGTATTTATTTTCTACGTGTAGAAATTTAAATAGATTTTTTTTAAGATTCAAATTTGTCGTACCCTAAAATCTGCCGCTATAGGTTCCAGCCTTCTCGGTCTATCACGTCTATCAGTTTTCCATCATATTATGTCGAAAAATAATCGACTTTTTCATTCGGATCCCTAACTTTTTGAAAATATCCTATCGCATATGTATCTTCAGGGATAATGTAGGGATAATGGTGGAGGAATCTTACAAATATGTCCATTAACATTGGAGTCTGTTCAGTACAAACATAATATTATCAAATCTTTGCTCTTTATAATATACTTCCCATCAGAAAAATCGAAACACTTCCGTTTTTTTGACATATATTCCTAAATATACACATTTTTCTGATAATCCTTTTAAAGCCTAAACTTGGTAGCTGTTTCGATTTTTCTGATGAGAGGTATAGTAGTATATTTGTAACATATAACGCTACTTATATACCTACTCCTATATTTTAGTAAGAAGGTAGGGGGGGTCAAGAACCCATTTAAAGTAGATAGACTAAGCTTTTTTTCTTTTCAGTTACGGTCGGTTAAAAAGCGCCGGACCATAAATTTCTTTGACTTGTATCTTTTACTTCACAGTTATAGTTGAGAAAATTTTTATAAAACACATCTTTGTGGCCATATTATTATTATTTAATTTATATTTAATCCAAGATATGGTACATATCGTAAAAATGGTGTGTTTCAAAAAAAAATACGTACAATTGCACTCCGGGAGTATCGACAAAAGTGAAAACGAATTATCAGTGTTGTCGTTTACGGTGACAGTGTCGCGAGTTCAATGGTTTTTTCCATCTCAAAATAGCCCAAGGCGTCGGTGTCAGTTACGGTAACAGTGTCGCGAGTTCAATGGTTTTTCCCATCTCAAAAAAAACCCGATGCGCCAGTGTCGATTACAGTAACAGTGTCGCGAGTCCCTAATTTTATCCGGAAAAACTGAACACCTAGTAAACTATAATTATGTCAAATTTCATATCCCTCCGTTCGCGTAATTTTCGGTAAATGTTACCGTAAGTTTTTGCCTCACGTAACAATATATACATATAAATATATGACATTTTTCTTTTAGGTACCGTACATACAGCTATATGCGTTAGTTAAAGGTCAAAAGGGGGAATTTGAAAGATTCTTCTTCTTCCATTTCGTAACTACACCTTATTCGTTTCGTCTTGAGACAAAATGTAAACAAACATACCAGTGTTAACGAACCTTTTTGTGATAATCTTTAATCACACCAGGAACATTGGCTGTTTCACAAGGGTATGTTGTATATATATTATGTATGTTTTATTTAGATATATCTTCAAAGTTAGTTCTTTGTTTCTTTTGTTGATTAATTGCAATAAAAATGTTTTAGTTATAAACTATAGAATGCGGTGGTACTTTTAAACTGTGACAACATCCAATATTTTTTGTTTACCTTTTGTCTTAAGACGAATTGAATAGAGTATAGCCACCTTATTTTCATCAAGTACCATTTATTTTGCAAGACTCTCAATTGATAATGATGATATTAATCGGAACCCACTGTCTTACATGCCTTCTGAAAAACGGAGCAAATCGGATATTTGAAAATCCAGCGTTAGAATAAGTCACTCATTTATTACTCGGTCGCGGTAAGAACTCCTTATTATATGCTTCTGATTAAGTTATTCCTCCATTTAGCTCTCAACGTTTGTCTCTCAACGTTTGTCTCTCAACGTTTGGGTCTCAACGTTTGGCTCTCAACATTTGACTCTCAATATTTGACTCTCAACGTTTGGCGCTGAACGTTTGCCTCTGAGCGTGTCGCTCTCAATCTTGGATACCATCTGGAGGAAGACATTTCAAAGGTTGTTCGCTTATCCGTAAACTTGAGCTGTCAGGAGGTACTTCCATGAGGAAAATATTAGCATTCAAGGCCTTAATATTGGATTTGGCACTGTTGCATTTGGGTTTTGGGTTCGCTGTATTTAAACGAATTAGCATTTTGTACAAAATTGTTATTTTTTCCTGCTCAAAACAAGATAAGAATCTTTTTAATCCACAAGACAGCAGTGGACAAAAAATATCACGTATTGAATAGAATAACAAATTGTCAAAATACCTTGAAAATTTGAAGATATCAATCTTATAGCCGTTACACTTTTATCGATAAATCTTTGCATTCTAAACTGCAAAGTCCTAGCGAAACCTGTGTATGAAAAATCGTTATCTATTAGCACAGTTTATTCGCAACAATTTATCTATACGTCTATAGCGGCTATTATTGGAGTTTTAACTTTACCATTAACTTCTGATTGCATGCTTTAAACATTCATCGAAAAAAACTCTGAATAATTTTAACAATGTTTGATAAATATCTAATAGATTGAATATGTAATCTTCAATCTTTGAAACTTGAAACGTCAACGTTTGATAAGGATCTGATATATGGAATATCGTTCGTGAATTTTAATGTATTAGCGTGATATTTCCTAAACAGAAGGTCGAAGCTCAATCAGTGGCCGGCATTTGAGTCGATCGCTAGGTTGGGTATGTCTTACCGCGGCCGAGTTATAGATGGGTGACCAATAATAACACTGGTTTTGAAATATTCGGTCTCTACGGTGTTTCAGAAGGCCCATAAGTGGGCCACAGTGGATCCCGATTAATGTCCCTGAGTGATGTTTGTCGTGAGATTGTAGGTAGATGTTGTGGGTTCTCTGAGAATGACGTCAGACGGCTGTCGGTCAAACTGACTTACCCCGCACCCACATCCTCCGCAATTTATGCTGACCCTCGTATTAGGACGGGCTAACGCTGGATAGCAGAAAAAGAACCTGATATTTTATAAAGGTCCCTATATTTTTAACGAACGGATACGACTTAGGGACCTTCAAGAAAAGAGCATACTCATTTCTCAAAGGCCGGCAACGCATCTGCGATCCCGTTTTGTTATAACTAGATACTGTCACCTTATCGAAAAAAGGGCGACACGGCAGAACAAGTTGATAGTGTAATGACCCTAACATAAACCTTAAGGATCGGTTAGGAGGAGTCCAAGAGAATGACGCCTGCATGGTGTCATTCCTGGAGTGCAGACGTGAAAACTTGAATATAGAGAACATCGGTTAGTGGAATGCAGTTAGAGGTTTCGTTATGACAACAGTGTTGTGAGTTCAATGGTCTTATCCCATCTAAAAATGTTCAAAGCACCTAAAGAATTTTTCAGTGCAGCACCTCAATATTTATATTTCGCTGCGTAAAAACACTGGGCAAGATCGCATTTCTGCGCACTCGCTACGCTCGTGATGCAATCTTGAGCTCCACCTCTTGCTCGGGATTCTTGAGCTCCACCCCTTGCTGGGGATTCGAAATCAGCAGTCGCAGCAAAAAACAATTTTGGTCACTTGTTGCAAAAACATCTATTTTACATCAAAAAATTTGTACAAGATCTTTGCTCCTCTTGCAACAAAAATGGTTGATACAGATGAATGCATAAATTGGAGAAAAAACATTTATTAAAAATGTTTACTAGCGGACCCGGCAGAGGATGTCCTGCATGAATTGGCTCATATGATATTAGCCTGTTTACAAATCTCCTCTGTCTTTTCTATAAAACGTGACGTTTTATAAAATAATAATTTTGCATGGTACCTCAGTAAACAGTTTAATTACAAATGTCATATATTTCATTACCTCCCACGTAAGTTGTTGTAACCCCAAATTGCCAGCTTTACAGTAGAGCGTTCCAAACAACTAATTTATATTATTTTATATATTAATGTAATCGTCGTTATTGAATATACAATTCTATACAAAAATGTGTTATATAATGTGGTTGTTATTTCAATTTACATGTTTGTAATTCTCTATTTTGAAGTTGGGAATTTAGGGTTGCAACAATTTACGTGGCAGGTATCGATTTGAAGTATTCAGAAGTAGCGAACAAATCTGCATTTTTTTCTATTATCAAATAATCTTTCAACTTTTCCTATATTTCTTTTCTTTTAAAGAAAAGAAATAAAGCAAACCTTCCCTTTAAATAAAATAAACTGACTTTAAATACGTCCAGATGTTTTCAAGTATTAGCGAGACTAACGAACAACGATTGATTTTTCTATGTATAAATTATTACAAGAGTTATCAATTATTGTCGATTTATTTAGCTATATAAATAGGAGATTAGAATTTTACTACCAGGACGGAGTCCAATAGAACCTTAGCGGCTCGCGTCAGTTACAATTTCGAAGGCCCAACAGGTGCGCGGATCATTCAACGCCGCTTGCCATACTGAGCGGACGCGTCCTACTATCCGCCCTACGAATGCGATACACAAACTTTCAAATTTAAAAATCGAGCGTCTTGTAAAAGAATTGAATTTTAAAAATCGAACATTGTGTCGGCCAGTGCTTGTGACAGTAAAGAATAAAAATAAAAACTTTTTTCATAGAGTATTTATTGTAAAGGTGTCTGTGCATTTATTGGGATCTGGCGACAATCGCACTGAAGGTATGAATGGTGTTATTAAGCAAATTGATTTTCCATTTCGATTTAATTGTTTTGCTGGGATTTCCAATAGTCAGTAGCACATATTTGATCGTTTCAAATTGACAACTATCTTGCACATAACTTTATAAATATTGTTTTTGCGTGTTGTTACTGTCTTGTGCTTTTATAAGAAATTTATTTAAGACGATATACGTATTTTTTAAAACGATTTTCATTGTCGGTCTTTGGTATATTAGTTAAAAAATTAAAAAAATATATATGCATATAAGCCTTTTATATTATCAGCGGTCGTGTGCTATAGGTGACAGACGACCGTCTGTCACCTATAACACAGGCATTAAGTTCTCTACCTTAGGAAAAGATGTCTGTGTGTCATATAGACCTGTATATATTGATTATTTATTTATAAGACAAGAACTTTCCAGATTATATAACTTCATATATATAATATGAAACTTCATATATATTATATCATCTTGAAAGTACAAAGAGTTTGAACATAATGGTTCTCCCCTCCAAAGTAGTCGCCGGAGCCAAATGCGGCTAGAAGGCTTAATTAATAAACTGTGTTAATTTCAAAGTAAAGTGTTTCACTTTACTTAAAAATTAATACAGTTAAAGTAAATTGTTTTTAAGTATTTTACTTAAAAATTAATACAATTAATAGAACTCATCAAGTTCATTTAGAAAACCTAAAAAAATGAAAATGGCAAGAATGTGACTATGATACTTTACCTTGGAGCCATCAACATTTTAAATAGAAAACCAGATAAAGAAAAAATAATTAAATATGAATGATGGAAACACTACGTTGTTCCATTTTGAACTTATTCATCAAATAGTTGTTTAATGAAATAGATGGCCAAGAAAAAGATGGTATCTGAGATGACATCTTTTTCTTGTCAATCATTAAAACAATATTGTGTCAAGGAATGCACAAAACATATTCATAAATATTCTGTAAAGTGCTATATTTGGGAAGAGCAAAACCTTTCGGCACAGGTTTCTTAATCTTTAATAGGTCTCCCTTTTAAATATTGTAAAATTCAACCAAATAAATTTGTAAAAATTAGGTTATCCTTTACAATCCTCAATGTAAAACTACCAAAAAATGATCTACATACTTACACGTTTTCAACCCTAATTCTTTGGTAATCTGATAATATGGCCCCGCATGCCACTGCCTCTATATCTAATTCATTCTGCAACAAAAGCATATTGTAAGACATGTGCTCATTACCACTGTTTGAAAATTGCAACCGACTGAGGAGTATGAAATTTAGTACAATTATAGTATATATAGAGGAGAGTTTGCTAATGTTAATATATTTATAAAATATAGATTGTAAATGTATTAAAATGAAACCACACGCACACTAGTGCCAAACTAATTACAGACACATGTATACATTTTACTATAAGATGGTATTAATATTACAATGTTGTAGTACAAATAATAGACATAAAGCTTTAAATATACATATATGAATAATATGCAAATCTATAAATATGAATAATATGCAAAGCTTTAAATAACCATAGATAAGCAAATCTAAAAATTTCTGGACGAATTTCCACCTGCTAGTGTACAGAAATATTCAAGTCACATTGGTTACCTTAACTTTCAACAAGAGCCTATACAGATCTTCCACCTCATCATTATCAGATGGCTTGTAGTTCCTGCCCTGGTCCACTGCCACTCCAGATATTGAATCTCTATAGAGAGGCAGCCCCATAGCCTCCGCATATAAGTCAATGCCCTGGTGTCCCACTGTTTGATACATGTAGCTGTCCATTTCATCTAAAACATAAGACAAATTTCTTAGCATTCTATGGATTCACTGTGCGTGTGTGGAGTCCATCACGTTGCAGAGGAAGGAACTATATCAGTGACCCAGGTGTATGTTTAAGAGTACTCAAAGTGGCCTCTAACATTCACCTCCACTGCCAGTTTTCCCTCCCCTGCCTAGGCAAATCTTCTATGATCTTACTAGTGCAGCTTTAGATGTCCTTTCTAATAAAGAGCTTATGATAGTTCTTGACAAGCCAAGGTATTTTAATAGATTGCACACAGATTCGATAGAGCCTATTGTACTTGCTAACAATATAGAGTCGACCAAGAAAGTGGCTTACCATTTTGGGTGACAGTTCCTATTTAATGAAAATTTTAGTATGGGTTATTGTTAGAAATTAACATAATGTTATAACAAGCAAAAATGATCCTTTAAAGTAGTTGATGTGCAAACAACATTCGACCTTAGCAAGGCAAACCAATTTCTTGGGCGACCACATACATTGTTGTATTAAATATAAAGTATATATTTTTTGATGAAAATGCAACACAAGCAAGAATTCGTTTATTCATGATATTGTTGACTTAACTAACCCAGTGAAGGCTCAGCAAACATATTAACTTAACATAAATTAAAAATTGTATAATAAAATAATTATTAAAGTAATAATAATAAATGTCTAATGTCAAACACAATTTATAGTCAGGTTAATTATATCAACAAAAATCAAACTACCTATACAATCAAATTGTCTTAATTATTCCCTTGTTTATCTTAATAAAGTAACATTTATGTCAAATAGAATAAATATTAGGGATAATTTATTTATAGAACAAGGTCAAAGTTAATAAATACAAGAATTTAAGGTACTTATACAGTTTGAAGACTTTTCCCAAAAATGTTTATTCTTGTTTTTTTTTCTTCTCCAACTTGTTGTTTGCACTCTAATGAGTAATATTCCGTCGGAGAGGCTGTCATTTTTTTTCGTAAAGTTTTTAATTATTACAACAATTTTTATTATGTCATATTTAAAAGCGTTGTAAATCAAATATAATTTATTCATTTGGTTAATTAATTGTCCAGGACTTATTGTACAAAGGCTAGAAACACTACAAGAAACATTATAAATCTAAGTTTAAATAGAAACCAACAGATGTGGCAGGTTCCTTAAGAAACCTATGTAATAATATATATTCCTAAATAATAAACGCAATTTGTGAATAAGCTATGCAGCACTTTAAAAACAAGCAGCTGTTTAAGTTAGTTTCTAAAATATATGGTATGGTATTTAGTAACACAATAAATAGCATACCAAAAATAGACACAAGAACGTAATTGAATATAGATTGAAATAGTAAAATAAATAACCTTTCAGGACAGGTTTAAGGTTCGCCAGGGCAACGATTGTATGGCCTGCCCCAACACACTGCATCATGTTATAACAGCTATCCTTTCCACCACTGATTAATGCAACCGCCCTCATCTTAGTAGACTCTTAATATCACCAATAAGAAACTAGCAACAATTACATAACAATCATATTAACTATTTGTGCGAAAACAATGACTATTTCACAATGCGGTATTCTTCACGACAGCACCATCCTTTCTGTATTGTGTTTTACGTCTCCCACGTGAGCTCACTTCACAGCAAGCCTGTGAAGGAACTAAACCACAGTACATTCATTATCTTTGTGAAGATAACATTATTTAAATAGAAGAAAATAAGAAAAAACTACACACATAACTTCAAAATGTCATTTTAGTCGTAATCAAAGAGAAAAATACAACCATTAACCACTATGATTTATTCGTAAATCGTAATTGGAAGCCGTAATCGATCTCTAGTTAGTCTGTGTTCGAATTCATAATTGTTCATAAAGTGAACTAAATTAGAGGTATCGAATAATCGGTAAATGCATTGTAATGTACAAGAAATCCAGAATTATATTTTTAGTTCCGTTTTAAAGAATTCGTTTAACTTTAAGTGATTGTAAATTATTAAATATGCATACCTATAATATTACTTATTAATAAAAATCGATTAAAAAAAATTGTAAAACAAATGTTTTGTCCGCACATTTTGGATGCTATATTGCTAAAATGATAAACATTTTAAAAGTAAGCGATCGAACCAAACGAAAAAGGCAACTTCAAAATACTTTTATCATATTTCCATAAAATCTAATACTATATATTAGATTTAATAAATTATTGTCACAATCGTCATAATAAGCATATATACATACATGACAGGCGTGACTAGGGTAGTTGGCTGGTATCCTATTTACATATTAACTACCTATTACATTAATTGAGAAAGCTCCTTTTATGTTTTTTTATTATGTTGAGACAATTTTAATTTCAATATATATCCAAAATGAATTTTCATTACTAGAAACACTTAGAAGCGTAATGTTAAACTTGTTTTCCAAGTAAAAGCTTTTGATAAAGGAAAAGTGGCACGCACGCAATACGATACAAACATCGGCCCTCTAAAATTTCACTTTCCCTATTAATTTGTTTTGATTGCATTTTTAATACCTTTCTTGGTCTAAAAATTAAATTAAAACATCATTGAAAACTTTGTTTATATCGACAAAAATAGTACACGCTACTATATTCGATCATCTATTATTTATAAATAAATTCAGGGAGATAGTATATAGTAAACATCCGCTAGGAACGGATTTTTCGATAGGGCCGGAGGTATACGTGGACGAAATCGCGGGGAAATAAGCTAAATGAAAGTGAAAGGTCACCTGTCACGATGTCTCGACAACGGCGGAACGTACTTACAAAGATGAAATCAAGGGGTAGTTATAGTCAGTAGACATCCGCTAAAAAGGGATTTTTTTATTAAGGAGGTTCAAGGGCTAGTTTACGATATTTTATGTGGATAAATTTGAAATAACTTGTATGTTATATACTATTTTTCATATACCTTATATAATTATACAACTTGACCCATTTCTGTCCCCTAAATTTCCCGCGACTTCGCGTAAAATTACAAGAGCTAGCTATTTCTATGATCTGAGGCCTTTAGACTTCTTTAAACAGGCTCAACGAAAAAAATCATTTCTTAGAAGATGCCTACTAAGTACAAACTGCCTCCCTATTAAATTTCAAGTTTGTACGTAACGCGCTTTTCGAGATTTCTTATTAGGTGAACATTCGCTTTTATATTTATAGATAGATTATTCGATTAAGATTTAAGAGTAATTTATCGCGAGTAACAAAAATTTTTTCATTAAATATTTAGTCTATTAATTTTTAATTAGTGATTATCTGACATAAAACCACAACCCGAAGACGTTTTTACTCTTGTCTGTCCGTCTGTGTGGATAATTTTCGAAACGACTGGATCGATTTTCGACTTTACTTTAGTAAAATAATTAGGGCTCCGCTCACAAAGATTTTAAATCCTCAAAATCACAGAATTCACTCACGGGCATTGGCTAGTTGTTTATATCATAATAACTGTGCCCGCGACTTCGTCCGTCCATAACATTAGGTGAAAACATTTAGCGTGATATACATATAGCGTATAGCCTTCTCGATAAATGGGCTATCTAACACTTAAAGAATTCTTCAAATCGGACCAGTAGTACCTGAGGTTAGCGCGTTCAAGCAAAGAAATAAACTCTTCAGCTTTATATATTAGAGTACTAGCTGTTACTCACTACGTCGTCCACGTGTGCCACTCTTATCACTTAGAGAAATAGATTTTGAATGAGGATTCATATCATGTTTATAAAAAGACTACTAATAATGTATTATATAAGAACAAATTTGATTAGCATAAGGTTATACTAAACCAACCTTAAAAGATAGACATATGCTGTCGCGGACATTTATTTAGAACTTTCAAAGGGGAACACTTTTGTTATACATGGCTTTTGCCAAACTTTAACCATTTACGCAGCGCACGCAACGGAAGCTCTCAAATGGGAAAAAGAACCTCCGATTTTGAAGCATTCTTCATTGGTGCTCCGCTCCTATTGGACTTAGCGTGATGATATATAGCTTATAGCCTTCCTCGATAAATGATCTATCTAACACTGAAAGAATTTTTTCAAATCGGATCTGTACTTCCTGAGATTAGCGCGTTCAAACAAACAAACAAACTCTTCAACTTTATAGATTAGTATAGATAGCATAGATTATAGATTCCACATAAAATTTCAACATACCTATTTTTTAATATTAGGAATGTTTAAATAAAGTATGCTTGATTTTAAAGCGCATTAACGAAGAGCCTTGATTTAATATGCTGTAAAATCCGGTCTCTAAATGTCGAAGAGGAACTCTAGCTCTGCTGGTTTTAGCTTATTAACGACTAGCTGTACCCCGCGACTTTGTCCGCGTGGGCCACTTCTATCTCTTAGGGGCTTGAAAACAGATTTTGGAAAGTATTAATATTATGTTTATAAGAACACCTTCACAATTAATGCATTATTTTAGAAGAAACTTAACCCCACCGCCATTGGGTATTTGCACCCACCCCCAATACAAGATCTTAATTTAAGCTTAGTAGGAGAGGAAAAAGGAATATTAGACATACCCAAAAAGTATTTCTAATATTCTTTAAAAAAAAATTAATGACAATGTTACACCAAATAATGATTTATTTATTTAATTTATTTTTCCTTTTGCTGAATAACACATCCGTACTTTAGTAAGCTTGTAATCTTTATGTTCTACCTGTAACAGCAAATAAACGATTTGATTTGATCCTGGCTCACGATGCATATCTGCAAAATAACGCCTGGAATGTCAACTTTCGCGTTTACAATATAAAAAGGAATTCCTTTTGAAAAATTTGTAAAATTTCCAGAACTTTCCCCTTATGAGAAAACATTCTGTACGAGAAAGCTGGTCGGCATGTAGGCAACTTCGCTCGCGAAACAAACAATTTCTGAAATTTTATCCAAACAACCAACCATCCGAGAATAATTATATTTTATCTCCATTTTTGACACGTATCGTATATTTATATAAAAGCGACAGGTCACCTATCAAGTAATCTCGAAAACCGCAGGACGTACAATAATAAAATTTGACACTGTGGTAGTTTATAATTAGTAAACGTCCGTTAAGAATGAATTTTTCGGTAGGGCCAGATTATGGGGGTATAAGGGCTTTTGTTTAATTTTACGCGGACAAAGTTGCGGAAACAGCTAGTCGTATAATGAATCGATAGCTCAACAGTTGAAGTTTTTTTTATGTTAATTTATTCTCCACGTGCTAATAACTCGTTGTTATTTTAGTAACTTCTTCTTAGTCTTTTTTTCTTTCTCACTGTATTCCGTTCCATTATTCTTCTATGGTTCCAGCTTCTTTAACGGGCCTCTTCTTCGGGGCAGCTATCTCCGCAAAGAGATGGGCGTCACGCTGGTAGATGGCCGCTCTATGATTGTATTCCACTACAGCGTGCTCGCTTGCAGCAATCGCTTTTAAGTGATGGTATTGTTGTTGCGTTTCGTTTAGTTAGTGAGACTTCCCAGTGGCCTTATCTCGTCATTACAGGCCGGCAACGCTACTGCTAGCCTCCTAGTGCAGATGTCCATGGGCGTCGCTAGTCACTTATGTGAACTGCCTGCTCGTTTGCCCCTTGTAACAAAAAAAAATAATGGGTCACCCATCTATCACCCGACCGCAGTTAGGACTCCTTAACCTAACGATCAACTCAAATGCCGACCACCGATAAGATACGAACTCCTCAAAGTATTCGTGAAAGGTATTCTTTAAATAAAATACTTATATAAGAAAGACTTCAGTAAGCACATTATGACTAGAAATATTTTTCTTATTTTTCCTCTAACGCAGTTAACGTTCACAGAGAACTGTTTGTCCCAGTTTCTCGGTGTTTCCTTTGTATAAATGATCTTATCGGAGACGGGCACCAGGTGTGTCGGTTGCAAACTGGATCGTTGCTGATATTAACGTTAACTCAGAACAATATAACAACATTAAATTCGAAATTTAAAAAGACCCCGATATTTTTTTTAAGTGCCTACCGACGCTCATGAATAAACAATGAAGCTTTTCTTATGTTACAAGGGGCAAACGAGCAGGCAGCAGGCACCTAAGTGCCTACCGATGCCCATGGATATCTACGACCAGAAGGCTAGCAGATACGTTACCGGCCCTTAATGACGAGTCTAGGATGGTCGTAATAAAAGGTTGTCAAGAGCGTGTCAAAACACACTTATATAGAATGACTCAGTGGTAAATTTATATTTAACAAATACCTTTATAGCGTATCAGATACGGAACCCTTCTATATAAGCGTGTCTTGACACGCTCTTGGCCATTTTCTGTTTTCTATATTAATTTGCAAAGTCCTGAATGGGTTCCATAAACCATTGTGTGTAAGCAAATTACGAATATATGATTAAAAACTAATACAGTTTTGAAAAGGTAAAGCGTTGTTAAAAAATTCATGAATCACTGGAAATTTCTTAGCAGAGATTATTCCAGTGCATTGTTTTAGTATGAGTAATGTAGGAAGTATAAGTAGGTCTATTTGTATAATGTGTCTGTTTGTCTATTTACCTTACATAAAAACGACGACTAAGATTTTACATACTATAAAATTGGATCACGATATTTATACAAAATTGAGATTGAAATTGTTATACGACCTACTCTTAACATTTTTTAACATTGACATTGTAACATAAATAGAACAAAAATATTAAAAAAATTATGTGCTTTAGACCACAACTGAACTTATAAATGTAAGGCCGGTTTAAAACTATTTCGTTTAAAACAAAAAAGAAAAAAACGTTTAAAACCGAAATAAAGCATTTTTCAGTTTAAAACGATGGGCGGTGCGATGGTATTGAAGACATAACGTTGTCTCTTTTATGCGCAAGTAAAATGTGACGGATTGTTGTAATGATTTCTTCTAATAATGTAATGTGTGTAATATAAGTAATAAGTATAGTTTGGGATACCTGCATAGGTACTTAAGTTTTCGTGTTCTGGGTAATGTAGGTAGGTATTTTCTTTTGTGTTTTTTTTTTTAAAACGAAATAACAAATTTTCTTTTACTTTTGTAGGCGAGGGTTCAACCGTTTAAAACGGTTTATTAGGGTTTAAAAACGGCAAAGTTTTGTTTCAATACGTATTAAATCTTCTTTTTTTATATCTATAACTGAAGTAAAACTACTTTAACTCCTCCTATGTGATGTATATACGTCACTGGCAGATTGCTTAGTTAGTTGTTCCATTAAAAATAAATTTTTCTTTAGTCGAAAGAGGCTAGCCATTTGATTGAACGTTCGCTTTAACTCATCACACTTTTCGTCACCCTCGTCACAAATTATTTCATTTATCACCACCAGCTTACTCCCCGAGTTAATGGTAAAGAAGTTTTATTACAAAAATAGTGTCCTTAGCGGGAGTGAAGCAACTCCCGAAGCCACCGATGGATGGTTAGATCTCCAGACTGAGGAACCTCTTCACTATGAGGGCCGTTTCAAGCAAAACTGCTTTTATATCTGAAGATTTATCCAACATTTTAAGCGAAAGCCTTGTATATACTTGTGACGATATTAAAGTGCTTGTTGCTGTGAGCAAAGAGAATGAACTCTCTTGAACATTGTATTATTTTTATTTGAGAAATATACTTTCGTATGGAAATTGGCAAATATTTGTATTTTATTTAATTAAAATTCAAATAAAAAACAGTATATAACTAAATGCATTTTATTATAACACTATATAATACTACTTATATATAACTAGTCCTCGTCAGACGAAGATTCGCTGTCACTGTCGGAACTCGTCGATGATTCGGAGTCTTGGAGCGGTGCACCACTTTTTGCTCTGATAAAAAAAAAAAAAAACACTACTTCAGTAACGAAACAAGACAAAAAGTGAAAGACAAACTTTATTTAGGTCAATTATCTATATATATAAAAGAAACTCGTGTTAGTTACACCACTTATAACTCAAGAACGGCAGAACAGATTTGGCTGAAAATTGGTAGGGAGGTAGCTTAGATAATTTCTGCTCGTCCACAAAATGATTAAGCACTAAAAAACAGTTAACTCAATGTCACGGAGATTTGCGGTCGGCTAGTTTAGTGGGGGATCCCGTGATGCTAAATTTGTACTCACTAAAGCGTCGTAGGGATCTATTCTGTGACGTAGATTAGATGCAAAAATGTTAGGGTCAGATCATGATGCTAATAACGCTTGGAGCATACGATTTAAAAGTTGATGGTTTTAGCTAAATTGCCTTAAGGATATCCTCAGATTATATTTTTTCGCAATCCTTAAAGGATTTTCTTCACAGTGAAAAAAATTTATCGCACCCGAACATTTGACAAGCGACGATTGGACATTTTTTTTACAACTATGGGACTCTCCCATTTCATCATTTCACGCTGTATTGGTAAGATTAATGAACCGTAAACTTATCTCCGTGTAATTAATTTAAGGCATCCTAATTTGCCCGAGTTTTTATACGGGTCGTATAAGGGTTCTAAGAAACTCCCCTATAATAAGAATTCATGTTTGCTGTATGTATGTAAGGGTAATGTAATGTACCCCACATTACAGAGTTCAAGGATTCTACCAATATGGTTTTTCTGACGCGCTCGAGTGTTCCGCAAAAGCCCCTTTTGGGCTTCCCTACTATTTTGTGCGAATGCGGTTAAAAATAAACGCTGCATTATAGACGGCGGTTTTTTCCAACGCAACGCCGTGAAATACTTATCTATTTTAACGGCATTTTGATTTAAGACAGAACAGTTTGTAAAAATATTGAATCTTTTAATTTGACAAAGGCAATATAATTGCAAAAGTTGATTTGATTTGCATACAGTATGAACAACTAGTACAATCGCACCATGTGACTCTACCACATAAGAAAGAAGCATAAAGAAGGGACACGGAAATTTTAAGTCCGACAGAAAAACGAATAGAAGAAAAAAGAACATTAGAGAAGAACGCAAGAGAATTGATCGTGTTGGGTCTTGGCACTGGGAGAATTCACAGGAGTTACACAATTACCCGTGAATTTCCTGATGCCTTAGCCCACCATGGTCTGTTGCGACGGAGAAGATATAAAGAAAACGAAGAACCAATAAAGAAGCACCAATTTCAATTTTTTTATATTTGTTTTTTTTACAATATTTTACGCTTCAGGCATGGGTTTGAACTACCTTTTATTAGTCAGGATTTTTACAAACTTCTCTTTCGAAAGTCTTGGAAAAACCTGCAATCATTTCCTTTTTTATATAGTTCAGGCACAAAACAATAATAAAAAACACGCTTATATAGAAGGGTTCCATATCTGATACTCTAAAAACGTATTTGTTAAATGACTTCAATAGCTGTTATCCGATTTCGTTCAAAATATATTTCTTAATGAGTTTTTAGCATATTCTATAAACATGGAAAATTTCAAGTCCCTACGTCTAATAGTTTGGAAATGCTAGTGGGGAAGCACCTTACGGGCAGACAGACGGACGGACGGATGGACAAAGCAAAAATATAAGGGTTCCTTGTAGAACTACGGAACCCTAAAAACTAGATTTGTTCTTTATGAACAGTACACATAACAGTAAAATTCATTAAAATCTATATTAATCGTTGCATATAATAAAAACCGATAAGCCCGTGTATTTAGCTTAATTTATATGGGTAAACGCTTCCCGTCTCATTGTTTTATCTCGGGGAAGTGGATAATAGGTTCTAAATGTTAGTGTTAATTGTTTGTTGAACATATATATTTTTTAATCTATAATAATTTAAATTTATCCAGATAGATGGTATTGTTGTCGCGTTTCGTTCGGTTTGTGATATTCCCTTGTGGTCTAATCTCGTCATTAAAGGCCGGCAACGGCTAGACTCCTTAGGTGTCCGTAGACACTTACGTGAACCGCCTGCCTCTTATATAAAAAAAGACTTAAAAATAGTTAAGTGCCATTTAGTATCGAAAAATTCTATCAGACGCCAAAACTCATTTTGGGCTGCTGAGCCACTCCAGTAAGTTATGAAAGTATCAGTTATTATCTCAAAGGACTCCCGCAAATCCAGGGCATATAATAAATTATCAAAGGGACAGTCGGACTATGTGGCGTAACTTTTTATGTTATTTAACCATCAACTATTTAACTTTCAGACATTACTATTTGTTTTGAAAAACTTTACTTCATTTAAATGTAATATTGCTCCCTCAGGCCAAGCTTCGTTTAAACAGACCGGTCATAGTTGTATCGTATACCTATTTTATCTTTACACGTAAATAAAATTGAAATGTGTGTTTGTTACGTCGAAATCAAATTCTTTTACTAAACGTATATGACTATATACAATGATACGTTTTTTGTCTGTTTGTTAGTTATCTTAGGGCTCTATCTTATCGAGACACCATGGCGACGTCGTCGGTTACTAAGTCATGGATACCTGCAGTTGCTAATGGAGTAACCAGTAGTATACGTGGCTACGCTTCTAATTTGGCGATGTCGCCAAACCATAGCCAAGTGAGCTACCTGTCTTAATTTTCAATATAAATTGTTTGGATAGTAGCTGGCAACATGGCGGTGAGGTGTATCAGTGAGGCAGGGCTCTTAGACACGGCTGGAACGATATCGACGCGACGCTCCCTGGCAGATAGCTGATGTTACAAGGAATAACGTACATTTAGGGAAATAATTAGCGTTCCTCTCAAAATAAGTTTAACCCTCGAAATTGGACACAATAATTGAACTCACAAAATCGCGTCTTACATTACTATACTATACATACAGTACAGTATTATACTATAAATTCTATTTATTAAACCCTATAGTTCTAGGTTTTTTATTTGTTTAGAACAACGGGTTTTCAGGCTTTAGAACGAAAGCAAGTAAAAGAGAGAAAATCTTTAATTATTAAAACTATATCTGATATCTTAATCTATAGGAAATAAAAATCTTTGTATATACAGGTGACTGTTGAGACACTTAGAACACTTAATTCTCGTTATAATTATGTAATAAAAATAGGTACTTAATTTTTGACCAAACTCACAAATAAGCACTCCTGCTTTCCGCGCGCCTCTACCTATTGCATCTAGCTTGCGGCGTGACAGTGACCTCGCGCTATGTCCATGCGTTAGGTACATAATTAGATAAATTTCCCACGTAGTCGTTAATATATCTAATGTTATTTTTTTCTTCATATGTGATCATAAAATATCAATCAGGTCCTCGACTATCATAAGTGTCTCACATCTAGTATATTATTAATAATTTTACTAAAGATAATACGGTATTGTTAGATTTTTTACTCGAATTGTTTCAATTTCTTCTAGGCAGCATTTAAAATTTTCAATCCAGACTTCAACAATTTATGTCCACAGCGTCGTCATCTTATAGCTGTTCACGATTATAAGAAAATACAAGAACACTGAAAAAAAAAAACATTTCTTTAAACTCTGACAAAATACATTTTGATTTCTGTATTTTTTATGAACTTATTGATACTACTAGATTTAAATTAACCCAAAATCTTTACTACCTACCTTTGAAAATGCACCCTGCATTTTCAAAAGTAGGGTTCAGTGTCGACTGGGGTAGGTGAACGTTTTTCAGGAAAAAAGCATATACTCATCTCTGAAAGGTTAACAGAGCTTTTGCGAGACTATTGACGATATGACGTTTGTCAGCAATGTGGGTGGAATTTGGAATTCAGAAGCTATATCTGCTGGTGAATTTTGGGATGGGTATTAAACTACGAAATTCCTCTTCTATTGTGCATCCATTTTTAGACCAATTGTTTAGTGGTCATATGAAGGGAATATTTCAAACAAAGCTTGAGCTCAAAAATAATCTCTACAAAGGAAAATGCTGAATGAATTTGATAGCAAAATTCATAACTAGCTGTAACCCGCGACTTTGCCCTCGTGAATTCAGTGATTTTTGTTAAATTTTAGGGTTTATCGTATCTTTTTGTGTGGTGCACTAATTATATAGATAAAACCGTAGTAGCCGATGTTATTCTCTGTAAATCAGCAATCTACAAGTGAAAGTCCCATCCGAATCGGTGTAGCCGTTTTTGAGATTTACTGCTAAAGTCAAAGTCAAAATTGATTTATCAATTTGGTTTTGATAAGTTCTTTTCATTATATTTTCTTTTCATACGTGATAATATATTGATAAGATTCTCCTCTTCCGTTTCCGCGCGTCTTCTTTTTTTTTGTTAAGAAAATTTCACTTGTAATTCAGATACGGATGTTCGTTTCATCAAAATATGCATAGGATGTATGTATGTATTGTGACGATTCACTTTTTTATAATTAAAAAAGTAGTAAATATAATAGTAATTAAATAGAGTTCAGAATTATACACTTTTGGCTCAGAAATTTTAAATACCTAGGAGAGCACTTCATATTTTTATAGCAGAATATCAAAGTTGGTAATCTTATTAAACCCGGCAGAAATTGTATTAAGGTTTCACTTTCATTTTTCTAGTCGAGCTTGATTCGATTATAATCTATTTCAACGCATATATTTCTTTTTTATATTTGCACCCTCAGAACTTTCGAATGGTTGAACCGATTTTGATGTTATTTTTTTAATTTAAAACCTTAATGTGCGGTCCCATGTCAATTTAGTCGAGTTCTGCCAATAGCTTCCATGAGAAAGCCACGTAAGTCTTAAATTTGCATATCACGCTAACCGATTGGGATGATTTGAGTTTGGTCAGAGTTTAGTTGCGTTCTGATTTTGGGATTCATGACAAAGTAACGGAATCCTTAATTCTTAGAAGCAAATAAATGATACTCAGCCGAATCTTTTATAGGCTCTCCGGATATTTGAGTCACCTACCGTAACATCGTTATGGTCAAGAAATTGTTGTAGTAGTCGAATATGATAATCAAGGGAACTCCTTGACGGCTTACAGTTCTGTCCAATTTTTTTGATGTTTGTTACCTAAGAACTTTCGACTGGATGAATCGATTTTGATGATTATTTTTATTTGAAATCTAGTGCTTCCCGTGTCATCTCTATTTGATCCGGTTCTGACAATTTCAAGTCATTTTTTTTTTTAAAGAAAGAAGGATTATTAAGATGTTAAGTATTATGTTTATTCAATGTTAAACTATCGATATTTCAAATAGGTATGTCAATATGATGTCAATAGATGTAATACACAATATATGATTACATTATTTTTCTTACTTTGAACATATCACGCTCTGACATTTTCCATTTCCTAGAAATATATGGTTAAAAGGAAAATAGTATGTCTTCGTTCAAAAACGTCTTGTATGTTACATCTAATGATGGTTTGGAACATGGAAGGAAAACCTTTACGTTGTCCAAAGTACATTTAATAATTTTCATGTAACCTAACCTATAGGTAAAACTATGTTATATTTTTACACAATATTCAAGCAGAAAAATATAGCGCTCTGTCCTGAATTCATCATAATACATTCTATTCAGGTTTTATATTGTAATCATTGCATTCTTTAAATATAAATTAAACATTAACTAGTTGTACTCAATGTTGAATTTCTCGCAACGATTTAAAAAGGATGAACTGAGGGCCTGGCACGAACATTCAAGAAAAGAGTATACTCATTTCTCAAAGGCGATGGAGCGAGTGTTTCGCTCGCAACACGTCTGCGAGCCATATGGTGATGAATGAATGAAACTTTACTTGTCTATAATATGTATGCATTATAGATATAAACCTTATCCTTTACTCACTTTGTGTATTTAAAAAACCTACGCGTACAAGAGCGAGAAGCGAAAAAATATTTAGAATAGGAAATTTTATAGAGGAAATCTTAGTTTTATCTATTGATACTTCGTTCGTTCGTTTCGTTCAAATACCGCCTCAGAAGCTGACGAGGTATATGATACCGGTCCGCCGCGTCGTTCATTGACATTTGACCACATTCTATCGCAATCATGGCCGCCAGCAAATTCTCTTCCGACCACTGAATACTCTCTGTGATTTTCGTGACTTTCTCCTTTTTCTTCTTCCCTGAAAATAATACTTTCACTATTAAGTAATCTCTTATTGTAGAATATTTAAGCTTGATTGAAAAACTTAAAATTTGTTTACTAGGTAAATATTTTGTATGTCCATGTACACCTCATATTCTTATTCCTCTTAGTCCTAGTATCATACCGGTCTAGTCCAGGGTCCGCTTAGATTGCAGAGGTTGTAGCTGTGGGGCGAGTTGCCGACTGACTTCTTATTCCATCCCCAAAACACCCACAATCTCTACAATGTAACGCTTAATATCACTCAGTCACAATTACAGTGACTTACTATTTTACGTGCCTTCAGAAACACTGAGGAGATCGGATTACTGATATTTGAAAACCAGAGTTAGAATTTACTACGTTTACAATACGTATACATAATTTACGTTAAATGTTTAATTTCACTTTTTTTTTAAATTTTAATATAGCTCAGGATATAGGAGAGTAGTCTAGGAGGGGAGAGGCCTTTACCCAGCAGTGAGACATTACAGGCTAATTAAACGCCAATCTGTTTTTATTTTTAATACCCATCTTTTTACGGGTTGTTAGTTTAATGAATCATAAAATATGTATGCAGCGACTAGATGGATCGACGACATAATATCTGTCGCGGGTGGAAACTGGTCCAGACTAGCTCAAGACCATAAAGAGTTGTACAAACAGGCAGAGGTCTATACCCAGAAGTGGGAACGAAAAGGCTGTGGGTGATGATGATGAATATATATATTAAAGGGACAAATATAACACAACATGTTCCAAATAAAAAACAGGTTCTCCAATCAGTATCAAGCTGAACAGGATGGCATACCCGACTAATCTTAAAACTGATTAGAAAATTTTATGGAAATTATGCACATCGCTTTTAAATTGTAAGAGTAACGTATTAATCACGTTTAATCACGTTATTTGACTGTCCCGTTGGCGCGATTTGCAGTAATACTGCTTTCCGCTCCGGGGTCGTGGGTTCGATTCCCACTTCGACAATGCAAAATATGTATATTTTTATCTATTAAAAAAATGGTGCGTAACAGGCATCTGTTACCTATAACACAGGCATGCAGTTGCCTAACTTAGGAGCAAACGTCCTTGTGCGCTAGGTTTAGTAGCTCTTGCTGCGACCGGATGATAGATGGGTGATCCATTCTAGCACTGGTTTTTATTTGATATCCGACCTCCTCCATGTTTCTGAAGGCACGTAAAATACTGGGACCCGATTAAAGTCACTTTGTGATAGTCGTAAGGTTGTAGAGATCGTGGAGGTTCCGAGGATATGACATCAGATGGCAATCGGTCATCTTAACTCGTCCCTCAGCTACATCATCTGCAATCTTTGCGGACCATGGTACTTAACCGGGATAACGCGAGAAAGAAGAAGAAGTATTGCTCATAACTAGAGAGGTAGAAAGAGAGCCTGTGCAAAGCCATTTGGACTATATAATCTGATATTGGAGCGGCAATGCTGTTAGTACTAGCGGCTGAAAAAAATTGATGAATTAATTCTGCCTTGAAGCGCAAAGGCTACCTAACTTTTGTACAATGTATGCGCTATTGCAACATGAAGCTCAGTAAACGTCTGGGAACTATACGATGCACATATCCCTGCCAACTCAAACAGTTTTGTTTGAGTAATACGAAAATGCTGGTAATTTGTGAAATTTCTAGTAACCTCTCGTTATTTCCTGCCTATAATTAAAGATATTTAACTTAAGTCTTCGTGGTTCAATAATATTTGTCGATATTTCGATCCAGTTACATAGACCGTGGTCGCGACTGGACTGCGGGGGCTGCGGTGTGTTAGGTGGAGTTGTCATGGGTACTATCTGTCTTCCATCCGTTTTGTGACGTAGTGAGTTTGTCGTGCGAATCCTGTGGCTCCGATAAAAAGAACAATACGGAGAGTAGATAGATACTGCCCATGACAACTCGAACTAACTGGTTCGCCAGCACGACTGAGTATTCCTCTCAATAAATCCTGTGTATTGGGTTTCTGATGATCATATTTTAACACCGTACGTGCCCTTTGAACAATAGCTATCGATATCCATACACATATTCGGAAAGGCTACTCGTGATGTAGGTAACGTGATAAAACGTGTACGGGACGTTAACGAGCGGGCGACGGAGCGTGAACGACGCGGGGTCGGATGCATGAATGACTATTCCTCTCAGTAAATCCAGTATATTGGGATCTGCAAATACGTGTATTCATTAAACAATCCTTTTGTATCTTTTTTATTTTACTGGATGCTTTTATTTAAATAAATGTACACACGAAAACATTTATTCATTTAAAAATACACGTATTTTGGACAAATTTAAAATTAAAAGCTGGTATAGAAATTATTATAAGCGTCATTTGTTACAACATTTTTTGTAAATCACGGCTTGGATTTTGCTAAGAAATATTTGCATTCTTGACGCCTAAAAAAATGTTTCTAAGATTGAATCTCTCACTCACTAATTCCATCTGCTTTCTTCCTCAAACGTTGCGAATTTATATCCCTAGAATAAATGTAGAATTTTATGCCAAAATATCGCTAGATTTCGACTATCAGCGCTGGTTACACAGCTTCGTATAGAGCTAACAATAGTAATTTCGAACAAACGTCAAAACAACCCCTTAGGGGCACAAGTTAAATTAAAGGCGAATACTGCATAATTTGATGTTCGCACCCTGGCTCTGTGTTTCTGTCTATTGTCAAAATGCTAACGATTTATTTAAATTGTATTTATACCTATTAAAATTCAGAGCCTCAATAGCTCAACGGTATAAGGTATGGACTGAAATCCGCAAAGTACCCGATTCAAACCCCACTGCCGTTGGGGGATTGTCGCACTCACTCCTAATAAGAGCCTTTAATTCACGGCTTATCATAATCCACTGTTCGACATTGGCCTCACGCAAATCGCGCCATTTCACCCTGTCTTCAGCTTCTGCTAACGACCTTACGCAAGTTGTCATTCCACTTAGTTGGAGAGTGTCACTATGTTTGCTGAGGCGTGGTCTCCACTCTAGAACTCGTTTGATCGGTGACTTATCGGTTCTACGACTGATATGCCCAGTCCATTGCCACTACAGCGTGCTAATTCTTTAAGCAGAGATCCTAGCAGGAACATTCCGAACCGATCGAGTCGAAGATTCAACTTTGAAAATATTCCTGCTGGGCCCACATCGGACCCTCCTTAGTGTCAATGCGGGTTGCATCAGCATTGTTTAAAAGCGTGACACGATAGACAATTCCTCCACGAACATTTTCATTGTAAATACAGTCGATTCTTCGAATCCGTACGGTTCGAAATGTTCGTGCTAGGGTCTCCGATGACTAGTTATGGATGACACCTGGTATCTAAAAGTTAAAAAAGTCTTCAATCTAAATCACCTATATGTAAATGATATTTGTAAACGAATAATCGAAACTAATATCCGGTGCGGACCAAATGATTAATTAGATTCGTGTAAAAAATTTTGTATCACAGAGCGATCTACATTCACTTCGCACCCGGAACCTTGTTTGTGTGCGTGATACTGTGACGCAAATATTATTACTAAAGGTGTATTCACACAGGTGCTAATACACCTTTTAAAGGTAGCTTAATTAGTGGCCGGCATTTGAGTCGATGACTAGGTTAAGTGGCTCTAACCGCAGCGGTATGAGGGGTGACCAATTCTAAAACTGGTTTTGAAATATCTGACGTCTTTTGTGTTTCGGAAAGCAAGTAAAACACTTGGTCCCGATTAATGTAGCCGAGTTATATTATTCGTAAGAATTTGGTGATTCCGGGGATGGCGTCAGACGGCTGTCATCTTAACTCGCTCCACAGCCACGTCCTCTGCAATCTAAGTGGACCCTAGTACTAGACTGGGAGTGAAAAACCGCGATGTTGAGGGAACATCGCGTTTTCAGAATATGGGAAATCCGTAATGAATGAAATAAAAACATTGATTACTACTCAATCTAGGTATATACCAAATTATCTTTCTTTTGGATGCCAAAAAAGCGACTAATTTAAGCTTCTTTCTAAAAATCATCTGAAATAATATTAGTATTTCGGCGGTATTTAAAAAAAAAGACAATTTTACAAAAATTTTGATCACGACACTAATTCTAATGGCGCGTCATTTTAGGCAAAGTTCTTTGGAAAGGGGAGGGCTTTGGGATCGGCATCTTGCATAGACTATAGGGGTATGGGAATCGGCATCTTCCATAGAGTATGTGGGTATGGGATTAGCATCATCCATAGACTATGTGGGTATGGGATCAGCATCATCCATAGACTATATGGGTATAGGATCGGCATCGTCCATAGACTATGGTGACTGATTACTGATCTTAAGTTACAAAAGTCTATAAAACAAACTTTAAAATAGCTATTTCTTGAAACCTATAAATTACCTATTTTAGGCATCAAGAAATAGCTTACAATACCATCAAAAAATAGCTATATATTTTATTACAACTTACACAAAAGCTCGTGTATTCGAGCCGCCACAGATTACAGAATATAATTGATAATGAAGTTAAGAAAGTACATAATATGTAAAATTGTAGAGCGGTGTATCTTACTGTAAGTCAACGATATTATGGTTGTTAAAACTAGATACTACGTAATATAATATCGACAAATTGAAACGGGTGCACGAGGCAGTGCACCACGGCGTGGTGGTGCAGGCCGCAGGCGCGCAGCGTGGCCGCCTCGTCGCACAGCACCCGCCCGCGGAATATCAGCCGCACGCGCCGCTGGGCACACAGCTCGGCCGAAAAGTGTCGCCTTCAATGTGAGAATTTCATTATAATAATAATAATAATAATCAGACACTAAGGTCCATACGAAAAAAAAATATATAAAAAACATAAAAGAGCACAAAAACCAATTTCAGTAAATAAAAATAATATAAAAGAACACAACATAAGAATACAAAAGAGGCCGAGTGCGTAACACTGATAACCTAACTAACTGATAACTTTTGTCCGTTTTCGGTTGAAAACGGACAAAAGTCACGAGACTCAATTGGCAATGGGTAGGCCAACTTGGCCAAGTATAGTGAGCCATCACCTGCCAAAGTGAAATAGGGCCTTAACAGAATAGGAACCGCGGTGAAGCAAACGCCCCAGAGGCAGACCACCAGCCAGAGGGGCTAACGACATCTGATACACAGCAGGTACACGATGAATGGGGTTAGCCAAGGATCGACAACTGTGGCGTAAAAGGGAGGAGACATACCCAACAGTGGGTCAACATAGATTGAAAATGATGATGATGAAGAATACAAAAAAACTGCTTTGCCTTAATGCTAATGCCTGGACCAAGAAAACTACAACTATGACATACAGAAGAACGGTCTACTTGATTGTATGCAGTCTAGTCCAATGAGCTATATAATACACAGAAACCACATATGTTCAGTTTATCTTAACATAGTATGAAGGTGGGTTTAGAGCAAATGACCATAGAGTTAGAACAGAAGCATTCTTTCTTGAACTTTTAGTGTTAACGAAAGCTCGTTTGTTTACACCAAAGAATCAATGAGCTAAAACCTAGAATACGAATTAGAATCTTTGGGAACGCAGACAGAACGAAATAATGCTCTATGCCTGTTTAAACTAAAATAATTTGATAGAGTAGGGGTAGAATGAGCACATGCTCGCCTGGTAAAGATATTTTTTTATAGTAAAAATTGTATGTACATAAGTTATTAAGCCTTATGGTGGTGCAGATGTCCATGGGCGTCGGTAGTCACTTAGGTGATAAACCGACTGCTCGTTTACCCCATTAAATTTATTTAAAAAAAAACTTATAAAACGCATTGACTTACCTTTTAAAGTCTTTCAAGAGTTCGTCAAGGCTACCTTCTACTTCTTTCAAAGTATCATTGAGATACTTAAGCTTAATGAGGATCTTTCTGCTATCTGCAGCGTCGGGCGTATCGTCATTTGAGCCGCTCGCATTATCCGCCTCGTTGTCCCCAGAGCCCTCTTGGCCTCTTGGTTTATTGTCATTTTCACCGTTTGGCTTTGTAACGCTGGGTTTCAAATTGGCATTTGATTCTGAAAAATATGATCAAATTATCGATACTATTAAATAAAATCTACTAGGGATCGCCTGGCGTTCAAAATTCAGCCACAACCCTTTATTTTTTTACCATTTTTGTCTTTAACTTTAATAATTATTTAATATACAAAAAAATTAATTATATCAAATTGTATAATACGGATGCATTTAGCATTACGTACTATAATGCTTACACAAAATTTCAATGTTTACACAACGTCATTGTAATAGTATTTGACAATTAAAATTTTTATCGTCCGCGTCGTTATATCTACGCTTCGATACCTTATTTTACGTGTGTGTAAACCGTTTGGCGTTAGTGTGCGTGAGGTTTTTTAATAATTTAATGTGTTTGTTTGTTTACTTGAACGCGATAATCTCAGGAACTACTGGTCCGATTTGAAAAATTATTTCAGTGTTAGATAGCCTATTTATTGAGGAAGGCTTTTGGCTATATATCATCACGCTTAAAGTTAACATAATTTTTTACCTAATTTTACGCGGGCACAGCTAGCTTATTATATATGAATTATTATATTGCTATGAATTCCGAAATACGGGTCAAGTTAAAATGCAATAATTGTTTTTGCAATTATTTACTAAACACAGAATGTGTAAAACAAATTCATACATAAATGAGTTAGAGCAGTTTTTAAGTTTATTATTATTATTATTTTAATCAGCCTATAGCATCCTACAGCTGGGCAAATGCCCCCTCGAGTCAGTAAAGCTGAAGTGGGAATGGGTTGCGTATATGGCAAGGATGTACCCGCAAAGGTGGGCCAATATTACGGATTACCGCCATTGATGCCATTATGGACCAGTGGCCGCCGACGATCAGGTAGGCCGAGGAAGTGACTTGGACGCCCTGGCGGAAAAGACGTGGTTTCAAGTAGCCCAGGATAGGAAATAATTATTGTTTTAAGAGGTCAAACTAATTTTGTTTAAAAAGTAATTTATTTAAACAATTTGGTAAGTACAAAATGTAATGCAACATACATTATTATCCGTATAAATATGAATGAATCGCCGTGATGTATTGTACGCGCATAACTTCTGAATGACTGCACCAAATTGGATAACTCTTTTTTTATTATGTTCGTTATTTAAAGGCTGAGTCTGTTTGTTACGGATAAATTCCAAAGCGGCTGCATCGATTTTGAAGCGGCTTTCACTGGCAGGTTTTACTATGAATATGTGCATAGGCTACTTTAAGCAAAATATTTAAGGTCCCATACAAAATAATAACAAAATTACCGAATAGAACTATTATATGTATTTCAAAAAATATAATATAGTCAATCATAACATAGTTAAGTTGTGTCTTAAAATACTTTTAACTAGCCTGCCATATTTGAAATGACAGATCATTGTAATTTATCAAAATATAAGGGAAATATCATGATTATTGTGTACCCTATCTTATCCGGATGTCGGATTGTAAAATGATAATCTTATCGTAAACAATAAAAAATATTTTATATATTTAATTAATAATTCTTAGCTATCAAAGAAGTACAACACCTGGTGATATAAGAGACAATGGACACACAATACGAGATGCACAAGATCGGGCAAAGTGGAGGCGTAAGACCGTTAAAGTGGGCCCTGGTCGTGTATTGGGACAATGCTAAGTAAAAAAAAAGAAAGAAGTACAGCACAAGCATGAGATTTAAAGTAACGATATTTATGGAACAGAGCAGTTTGTTGTTTTTTTTTTCGCTGGGAAATGGACTGCGCACATAAGTATGGACTCGATGGCACTACCATAGTACTGACTAAAACCAAGCGGGCCACGCATCATCCATAAAGTAGGGCACCAGAGGTTCCCTTTGTGAGTATGCTAATCTGATGCTCTGCATGAATCCACTCTAGCGTACGTTCAAGACAAGGGTAGGAGACCCGCAAATTGTCGTTTTCTTCTTCCTCCAACACTGCTCCTTCCGGCAACGGCCGATTAAGGCGCCCTCAGTCTCTCTCTCTTCCATATCCCTCCTTCAGTGACATAAAGCTTTCACTGAAGGAGACATCCGCTTGCCACCCTGTCTCACTGGAGATCATTTTTGGCAATAAGACTCGCCAGTGAGAGGTCTCTACTAGCTATTGACACTAACAAGTATCGTTGGGTGCACCGCGCAGGACATTCCGTCTGTGAGTGTGCTGCGCCGTGTCCACGAGCGCCGCATACTCATGGCAGTTCGGCGTTTCTTTCCCTCTGGCAATATCATGCAGGTACTTATCGAAACGTCCATGCTCGGTAAGTGTCTGCATCAATCCAAATGTGAGCGAGCCATACCTTCTGGAAAACCACCTCTGCAGATTGGGGTTTATCGCTTCTGCAATTGCTGGTCCCGAATAGTTTGTGATCTTATCACACGACTGATAACAAATAATTCCTAGTTAAACAGTGGTTATATTTCGGCCCTTACTCGTTAAATATCACAATACTTGTACTCCAAAATAATACTGTTATAGACAACGACTGGAGTATGTCTTTTATCTGAATGTATATGCTATTAAACCTAGTTTAATTGAACAATGTAATTTTACGGAATACTACAGAATGTTTTAGTTTACGGAACTTCAACGTTTTTTAGCTGTAATGATTCACTATTATTTAGTATCACACCTCTGGCAAAGACCGCCCACAATTTTATATATGTAGATCTTGTATACGTTATTTTAGTCTGTTGTATTTGGTATCTGTCTGTATCGTTTACCAATCATTTCTTATTTAAAACAGCGAACCGTTTTGCTAACATTTATAAACTTGTACAGGTGTTGAACAGAAACCTTTAGTAATCATGCCAAAAACATACACAAAAGCACCTATTTTCTTGGAAAGAAAATCTGGTGAAATTATGTAAACTTCTGTTGTTCCGTTAGCTTCTATTACAATACATTGCAGAAGAATAATAAGAACTAGAGATCGCCGGCTGATCGAAATTCCCACAAACCTTTTTACGTACAACGAAATTCACAGAAAAATAACATTTGTCGGCGGAATTCCCTGCTTCTTACTTGAAATTTATTATTATATTGTGGACAATTCACAAAATATCTTTATAATTTATTCCCTATGTGTTATTTTGATGTATAAACTATATTGTTATGAAGTTTTATTAAAATCCATTCAGTAGTTTTTCCGTGAAAGAGCGTCAAGCATATACATCCTACTAATATAATAAAGGCGAAAGTTATATTCATATGTACAAACTTTCGCCTTTATTATATTAGTAGGATGTACCTATTCAATCTACATACAGAGAAATAATCGCACTTAAGTAATCGTATTTGTTTATTCAATATATGAAAAAACAATTATTTACATAAAATAATGTTTTTCATCCTCTTTTTGAAATAGTAAAATTATCGCACAATTACGACTTAGAGATCAAAAAGGTTATTCGAAATTGACGACAATATTGCATAATAAGCAGAAGCAAAAACCTCCTATAATTTTTCAAAGTCAGTGAAGAAATAACACTCAATTAGTCACGTTTATCTTTTGTCTATTGTTGGTACAGTGGAAAATAGAGAAACGCCTGGAGCGGCTACGACGCCCAAATACTGAAATGTTTTTATGACAAATAATATGTTAATCGATAATATTCCATCTATAACATAGATACGTTACGTTCCTCGTGAATAATTGCTTCATACTTCATTATATACGAAAAACTGAGACCGTAAAATAATGCTATTTCTCAACATTTTTTACAATAGCAACGGAAAAGCGAGTCACTTAACTACCATGTCACTTGAGCTCTAATAACCATGTGTAACTGTAATACCAGTATGCTCGGTGACCCGTTTCAGGCATTTAGAGAAATTAATATTATCTTTTTTCGAAAGTCCTTATGTCGTATCTGTGCGGAAACACTGGACCTGGTAACTGAAACATTGGTATGTGTCACAGATAAAATAAATTTAATACGATTGATTAATTTAGTAGAAATAACCATTCTAACCTTCTTTTGCGCGAGAAATACTGGCAGCACTGGCATATAAGGAGTGCATTATCGTCAAAGATATAAAAAAAGAAGTAGATCATTATGGAATAATGGCGTGAGTTAGGACTTTTATCTGTCAACTGTCAGTTGTAATTGTTACGTTATTAGAGGAATTAGTAAAGGAAGTAAAATGAGAATTATTTAATAAACTAATAATCTGAAAGATAAATAGCTAAATGACGGAGTCCACCCAGTATTACATAGCGTAAATATATTCTAGTTGTATAATATTCTAATAAAAATGTTAACAGTAATTGACTCCCTTTTTAGATATATAAATTTAACAGATAATCATTCTCAACGAGAATACGGTAAACAATTATGATTAAACCTGGTCATTGTATCTACCTGAACTTTATATGTACCTTTTCCGCCTATACATAAGCATATAAAATAATAATGTCAAAGATTAAATAAAGAATTAATCCCAATAAGTGATTCAACAAAATTATTTATATCATTAATTTGCACTTGTTCAGTTAAAGTCCCGACATTATTTAGGAAGTATTTCAGATTTGTTTGTATAAAATCAGAAAAGTATTTCCGCACAATGTTAGATATCTCAAAAAAATACCACAGACTTAAAGATTAATCCCATTTGTCTTGCTGTCAATTCAGTAGATTTTTCAAACAAGTGTTGACTTGCTAATCCACATGTCTACTGTCCACGATAAGACGTCACTATGACATTTGGACGGAGGCAACTTCTCAAATATTTTATTATACCAGAGCAAACATCTCTTAAATCACAGTACAACATACATTGGTATTAAATTATCTAATCGAATTTTATCTTGATTGCCTGTACACCTGGTTTTATGGCTCTTTACACTAATAATTCAATGTAAGAAAATTTAGAAGAAAAATATTACAAAATTGAAAACATTGATAAGTTAGTTACTTTTACAAAATTAAAGTACCTTATACTTCTTTTACGTCTATGAAACAATATTATTATCATTACATATTAAATAATAATTTCAAAAAAAACTTTATTTTCAAAAGATATATTATAAAATGAAGTGCCTTCCCGCCCTTGGATGCGTAGACGTTTTAAACTACGCAACGAATTTTAACGGTTTTCACCAATAAACATGATGATTTAAGGAGAAAGTTTACATTTTTAATACATATCGTACGCTTAATAATAAACTGACCTAACTTAAAAAAGCTAATTTTTGAGAAATCGCAAACAAAGTTTTGTCCTTTACCATAAAAACGGCATTATAGTAATAAATTACGTATTTTAATAATAGTTAATGAAGTGATTAATGATATTTAAATGTTATTTTAATGATATTTTATTATTTGTTATAAAATAGTTCTCAGTGTTGGATAGTGGTATTGAAATAATTCTTAGATTGACTGATGGAGGACTTTGAAACGAGGCTGTCTTTATTATTAACTCGCTATAGACCTAAAACTTAATAGGTCAATTTATTATTCAGCGGGCGAATTATATATTATAGAAGATAGAAGCCGAGAATTTCAATGAATTGTAACGTGATGTCGCAAAAAAACATATTTTTGTGAGCTTACATTGCGTGCTCTGGCTAAACCTTACGAGAGAGATCAGAATAATGTAGTACGGAATTTTATGTCATAAAAAGATATATAAAAATGTCAGGAATGGTGTACGTTGACCTCCTAAGGATAACCCAAATTGACCAATTTTATCTTTTACATATTGCAAATAACAATGAGCTATTTACGAGTCGAATCAAAATTGCTCTATAGAGTATATCATTAAAATAAATATCTTAGAAGATATGAGAGAATTAAAATTCTGAGGCAGTGTGGCCTGCGGACGGTGGGGTAAGCAACCAATACATAGCGCTTGATTTGATATCCAAAGGTAGTACTGAATAATATGTTATAACTATTTATTTTTTTGGTCTGAAGCGATAACAGCTTGACCACGATTTCATCTGATATCAAGCTGTGATGTGGTATAAGTTGGTAACACGATAACAGGAAGTTGGAGATAAGGCCAGTTGCACATAACCATAGTATAATTAAACATTACGTCGCTGCCATTGAAAGGCAACTTTATTGTGTTTTGTTTTATGGGGGTTTTTCATCCTTTCGATCGACCGTTCCAAATATTTCACTGTTAAAACATCACCGGGTCCAGGTTTTCTCCCGTGGCTGTTAATATGTGGTAGACTAGTGGACTTCTTTACTAGGGATCGCCGGCTGGTCGAAATTTGCCCATTGTATTCACAGAAAAATAAAATTTGACACTTAATATAACACGCGGTTGTCATGATTACGCTTTGACGTCATCTAATATGTGTGTATAAATGGTGTAAATTATATGGCATTAGTGTGCGTGTGGTTTTATTTTAATAATTTAATATATTAATATTGCATATTATAAAAAAATATTAGCATTGTGGTGATTAATATAAATTTTTGTGAAAAGTGGTGTTTGGATTTTATTTGGACCCAACTTCTGAGAGATATTATACTTTTGCAATGGCATATAAATCTAAGGAGTTTTCCCTTGTGGTCTGATACTAGGAACTTGTTCCATATTGGAAGACAAACTTTCCGTCTATGTACCAAGAAGGATATTCTACAATGCCTTCAGGTAAGAAGAAAATCTTGTCAGGACTCCGATTTATCCAAATTAAGGATATATATTTTTTTAATTTCTGTTAACGCACTTTATATTATTTTCCGAGCCTCCGATTGATAAGTACTTGGTTGTGTTGAATCATCACTAGATCTCATACACAAAACTTTCATTTTGTTACGAGGCATGTTGAAGTTCATGGGCAATAAGCCTATTGTTGTACTTGCCGCATTGAGCATTCCCATCAACATGCCAGGACTAGACATGAAATATTTTCTATCTTCTGTTATTCTGTCTTTTAATTTTAAATACCATTCAGAAGTTTTTGAATTCATGGTCATCTATCCAGTTTAATCGTGCATAATATTTGTTGTTTTCGCTATGGGTCCAGGTCCAATTTGTATCATCTTCCACGCTTGAAATAGGTGCCCAAACTTACAAATTAAACAACAAATTACAAAATTTTTATGGATAAGCCGTGGGGATACTATTTCTGATGGAGGTATCGAAGAAATAATGATGCATCAAATAGAATATAGCAGGGGATAAGCATTCGTTCCACTTTGTAGCGTCCTCCGTACCTTGAGATACATGCGTAGCCAAATCTGTATCTAAGGCAGTAATTTCCATGTTTGAGGTTATTTTGGCTTTCTTTTCTTCACCGCCTATAGATATAGTGGCTCCTGGCAAGTCTTTAGAGAGTGCTAAGTGAAAAGCTTAAATGAAGTGAAGGAATCTCAATAGCATTGTGGCGGATACAATCTCTCTACTATCTTTTTTCCCTCGTTCCTTATTTTTATATAGGAAGCAAAACTACATACTAACCTCTGCATTTCTTTTCTGACAGCTTCAAAGCCTGTTATTGTCTTCTTCAACACTGTTTTTGTTTTTATCTTAGTTATCCTTTGTTTTGTGTCCGGATGTAATATCTTTACTTCTTTACTTTCCTCTGTTGATTAAGAAGGGTGATCTCTGTTTTATCAAAACATACCAAAATTGCTTGTATCCAATCTAACATACTAAAACAGTCTCTATCCGTATTTTCTGACAGAAAATTGAAAGTCATCTCACAGGCTTGTGCCGCAGTAACACTGCTCTTTGAATGGACAAAATGTTTGTCTTCCCCGAGTTAAAATATCAGAATTGAGTATTTTGTCCATTGTTCTATCTACAACCGTGTCTATCTGTTTATAGTGCTTGGCAACCATTTCTTGACACATACTCCTCATAACTGCAGTTACATAATTGCCATGTACTATATCGTGTGGGAATTTGCTATCTTCCATTGCAATCTCTCTACACCTATATATCTTGATTGTTTTTTTCTGTTATACTCTAAAGAGCGTCCCACTGTTTCTGCAACCTTCGGTGCTGGGCTTCCATATCCATGTGGAGGTGTCCCAGTGTAAATATAAATAGCGCTGATTGAAGACATGCTTTCTGTGAGTTCATTTTCAAATTTTCTGGTATAGAAATCGTTTCCATCTTGTAGTCCTTGATCAGTAGGGAGGTGTCATATAGTCCTGTATATATTTATTTATTTTAATTACAACGATATTGTTATATTTGACAATTAAAACACATACATTTGATATCCGACCTCCTCCGTGTTTCGGAAGGCACGTAAAACAGTGGGACCCGATTAATGTCACTTTCTGATATTAGTCTTAAGCTTGTAGAAATCGTGGGGGTTCCGAGGATAACGCAGATAGCAATCGGTTATCTTAATTGGCTCCATAGCCACATCCTCTACAATCTAAGCGGACCCTGGTATTTAACCGGGATAACGCTAGGAAGAAAAAGAAGAAGAATTTGGTACCTAATATTATATAGTAAAAACATCACTCTCGGCCCAATGAAGCGACGGCCTTCGCAAAGTGGCTGGTAGAAATTGGTTCCGTTCAGCTGAAGACCAGTCTGAGGGGTCCACCATGGGAGAGGGCTATATCCAGCAGTGGATTACCTCAGGCTGATGGTGATGATATGATGAACACTAGATATCTGTAAATTCACATTAGTGTATATATCTTCTTATTATTATAAAGTTATTGAACAAAGGACATCCTACTAATATTATAAATTCGAAAGTTTGTGCACATGGATGTAAGAATGTATTGATGTATGGATATATGTTTGGAGCTCTTTCACGGAAAGGCTACTGAATTGATTTTAATAAAACTTTACAATAATATAGTTTATACGCAATGATAATACTACGAGCTATTCTGGCGTGCGCTACAAAACCCGTTAGTCACACGTATATAGTGAATACACTATATACGAAGGAAATGTTTATCTTAAATAGTTCTACAAAAAAGTGCCTGACAGCATATATTTATATTTCATATTTAAGCCATTACCGCCAAAATAGTGAACCAATATGGAACGGGAAAGACTCACCCTCCTCTTCTCCCTCTCTCGTCTCCCCCCCCCCCTTAAAGTGTGACGTAAGTAATAGATGACCTTTAATATAATTTCATGTACTTGGACTTATATTCCGATGATCAATCAGACATTATTTCATGCATATCTATCCTCTAACAATTTATTGATTTGAGAGCAATTATGTGTGTTTATATTTACAAAAGTACATATTTTAATCTTCCGCTTTTTATGAGTTATGAAAACGTACATCAATAAAAAGATATTTTATTCATTATTAATCCTAAAAACTTTACATTACACCCACCCAAATGAAAGATGGCGTCTAATTTAGTGTAGTTTTAAAAGCGGCCGGCTGAAAATACATCCGCTGCTGCAAAAAGATCGTTGCACTGACGATTGTGCTCGCAACGAGAGGGCAAAATGTAAAAAGCAAAGTAGGATCGCGCTATAGTTAAGGCAGTCTTTCAGCTCTTTTGAGTGGAGTGTTTCGAAATGCGACCTGAGTTTTATGGCGTGTGAAAATAAGCACACTACTCGACTATGTCTATATATTAACCTACCTAGCGAGAAATAGGAATTATATATATAAGAAAATAAATTATGTAAAAGACATCGTACAGAAATCTTTGTGATAAGGCTACATTTAATGTCCTAAATAAAATCACTAATATCATTCATATAGCAAATGAGAGGTTACAGGTATTGCCATCCTTATCCCATTCTTGAGCGCGCAATGTATCGTGAACATTGGGAAACAATCGTCAACAAAATGTTGACGCGCAAAACAAGTCTACTACCCGCGCACAGCTACCCCTGTTACGTACTTTTAAGTTTTATTTAAATTCCGGTTTAATGTAAAAATACTGAATAAATTTGTTTCCGATTAAAAATCGCGTTGGGTCAGGTAGTAATAATGATATTATACAGTATTCAGTTAAAAAATGGTAAAAAATTGTACATTTCAAGAAAAATTTCGTATTCGAACGGTTCGAAGTGGCCGTGCTAGGACCTCGGATCTTTAGCCAACTAAGGACCGTGTCGTTTCGATCCCATCTGCACAACTAGAAGGTTAGCAGATGCGTTGCTAATCTTTGAAGAGGCGTTGATGCCACCGGCAAATCCAAAGTGAAGTGGAGAAGTGGAACTAGTGGCAATGCTGTCACGTCAAGTGATATTATTGCTATCCCGTTTCGTTCGATTTGTGACAGTTCCTGGTGCCTTAATCCCCCCTTGAGGGCTGGCAACGCATCTGCAAGTCTCTTGATGTTTGCCGTTAGCCCCGTGTAATACAAAAAAAATTGCATGTAGGTAAATCGAAGTGAAACTCAATAGTTTAATGTTGGAAATGCTAGACTATTATCCGTAAGGGCAGTGTGATTTCTTTTCCCAAATATGCGTTGACATACATACATATATTTTGTAAATGTTTCGAGCTATGAATGCTACAATATGGAATTTGGAAGCACTTTGACATAAATATACAATCATACACACATGTACATATATTTTTTGTGTTAAAAAAATACCACGAAGCGGCCAGCAGTCGGTAGCGTCCGTTTGTAACCTATCCGCAACAGAGTTACGGTTCGCGCGGAATGTCAATCCCGACACCGATGGGCTATTTTTTTCTCTCATACGTGGCACAAACTTTACCCTTGGTTCGAGGGTAAACAAATATTAGGGATACCTACAGTATTTCTAGTGGGATTTACCCTTTTTTTAAGAACATTACAAATACTTTTTAGTTATGTCTCGTCTTTGTGCCCCTATAAATGAAAAAAAAAATACGTGAAACTATAAACAGAGAGTTAATGAAACGACACGACAAAAAAAAAGATAAATATAATATAACAATTAGCACGGACCTCATGCCTGTGGTGCGTTTCGGTTTATTCCGATGGAAGCATCGTTGAGCTCTGTTACCCTAGTTAACTTCCAAACTGGGGTATGTTACCCCTATTGAGTCAGGGGGTAATTATTAAAAAAATAATGCTGTACAATATTAAATTACAGTAATCGTCAGGTCGACCCCAAGACAATTGTGTCAAGGTAAATAACTGTTGGTAACCCAAGAGACTAACTGGATGGGAATTTTGCACGCTGTTAGGGTTGCCGACGGGAGAAAATATTTAAATATTTATAGTAGATATGAAAGAAAACGAAAATAAACTATTTTTTAAATATAAAGAAAACCATCAAGGAACTAAAAAGCAAAAAATAATTAATACTTTAGATTTCCATTTAGTAGACAGACACCTACGAATGTATTGAAGTCGGTGAATTGGTTCATAAATAGCGCAGTAACGCAGTAGCATACATACATACAAAAAATAAAAACAAACCAACACTCGAATTTAGAAGCTCCTCCTTTTTTTGAAGTCGGTTAAACAAGGAAAAAAGTTATGTTCTATTGCATAAGTGGCAGTAATGATATATTTTTTCGACGAGCAAAAATAAAAAAATGTGTGTTATGAGTTTTGTATTAATTTTGATATGCTTCGAAGCTCGTGACAGATGGATCGATTATGATGCGGCTTTTATATGACAAAGACTAGAGAATCGGGTATTTCGCTTTCAGTTTTATGCTCTTTCGGTTTTCGGTTATATGACTATCCCATTAGAAGATTTGATAACTCAGCGGTATGGGCGACTGCTAACACGATTCTAAAAAGAGCTTAGCTGAAGTGGTAACGAGAATATTAGACACTAGTTGTTACCCGCGACTTCGTACACACGTACGAATTTTGTTTCTAAACATAAACATTTATTAATTGGAGCGCCATATAGTATAGTGTATACATCTTTATTGCGCTTTCCTCTATGCGTTTCGTATAAGAGGAGTGGGGGGCGTTATATCTGACATTTTCAATTTCACTACCCATGTTTTTCATATCCCTGGGCCCAAAATATCCGTTTCTCAATGAGTAAACTCCAAAAAGTACTAAAAATTAAATGACCCTGACTAGGATTTGTCTCATTACTATAAACAGCTTCTAGTGTGGTCCCAGTCCAAGTCTAGGCTTGGATCCACGTCTAGGTATAGGTCGGATACTACACTAGAAAAATAATGACAGTATAAATAGAAATAATATAAGAATGACAAAGTTATGTCTATATGCAACATACCTAGTGCGGAAACGAAAAGCAGCCCTGGAACCAGGCTCAGCGGCGCAGGGTCCCCAGGAGGCCCACGCCCCCACAGCGCAGTTCCTCGCGCAGTGCACCGTGCAGGTGCCTCGTAGGAGCGACCCAAACTCTTCGTCGTAGGTGAATCCGTCTGTCACTGCATCGCGGACGCGACGAGGACCTGCAATTTAGTGAGTACCTTTGTAAGGTTTGCTACCGATACATCGTTGGCAAAGGAATTTAGCTGCTTATTACATAATCCGACACATATACCTGTAAGTGGGTGATATTTCTTGCAAACGTCCATGGGAACGTCCCTTCCTCCCACCAAGCAGCGCGCTGCTCTCAACGACCTGCCTTCACCGCATTCGATTCTACGAGCACAGAAAATAAAAACAATTATGGCATATAACCTTTTGAGTTGAGTAGCGTGAAATTACTAAAAAAGAAATTACCCGGGTGGAAGGATGCAGTCAGAATCGGCGGGTAATAACTCCAGGGTAACATTTTTACATATGCATGATGGGATGTCAGGATCGGATGCGTCCAAATACCTAAGACCAAATTACAATCTTTGTTATAGTATTAATTTAATCACCCTCTCATTTCTCTAAATACGTTGATGATGATCTTGCTAGTAAATATTTATGTTATCAAGAAAATTCATCTGGATGAAAGGTAATACGGTATTAATAAAAGTGACATTATTAAGGAACTAACGAGAGAGCGTCAGGCAAGTTTGTCAAAACTGTGTAAAAGCCTTGCTTCAGCCTCGGACGTTGGCCTTGGCATGCCAGCTGACACCAAGGCGGCATATTTTAGTGAGAAATGACAGTGACTTACTTCAATGGATCAGCACATATAGCATCACAGGTGGGAGGAGGGATGGTGTCGCAAGTGACGGTGCACGGAGCCACGGCCGGCGGTACCAGCTGGCCGGCGCACGCTCCTGCCTCCACTCGATGGGAGTCCGACCCGCACCATATACCTAGGAATATATATACTATGTTACAGAATATATATACATAACTACGGAGTTGAACAAAGACGGACCACGACCCAGTTGTCCATGTCAAGGACAAAGGTTTTTTACGAGATTTTACTGGAGGTTTCATCGTGCAGATTGACTGTTCCAACATTTATCAGATGAACTTACTTCTGATCCTGTATCCAACACCACAGTGCTGTCCGGGTGGCAGTCTGCAGGTGCTCCACTCTCCGGCGACCCAGGTGGCGTCACGGGACCGACACGACCGTCCGACAGGACAGTCGCGTGACTCCTGTAGGGCGCCGCAGTTTGGACCGCCGTGAACTGTTCGCACGCGTACTTGTTTACCTGGATCTGCTAGAAACATGGTATAATTAACTGCTGTTAAGAGTAGATACTTATAAACTAATATTTTAGATGAAAATATATCTATGTCAGAATTTTGCTTTGAGAGGGTATTGTATTGCCTACAGATACTTGGAATAGCAGCGTAATGTCCTAAATTACTCTTACATTTATATATTTACATTTCCTGCAGTAAATCCCCTGCCATTTTTATTCCGTGGCACTTTCAAACTGAATTTTGGTTAGAATAAAGGTTTCCTAAAGACTTCCCAAGAGTAATTAATTCTAACTTCTACACGTTTAAGATTTCTACATATTAGATAAGTCGAACCGTTAGCCAGTTATGGAGTAAATAGTTCTTAATCGACTATTCTCTAGTCTGATTGTCTATAATAAACAATATACTTTATAGATACATTTCCTGCTTTGTATCGCCTAGTAGCACGGCGATGTTTATTTACATATCCTACTATCTTTATTCCGCGCTATTCATAGATTTTACGTCTATACTAATATATAAAGCCCAAAAAGTTTGTTTATTTGCTTGGACGCACTAATCTCTGGGACTACTGGTGCGATTTGAATAATTCTTTCAGTGTTAGATAGCTCATTTATCGAGGAAAGCTATAGGCCATATATCATCATGCTGAAATTTTCCACCTAATTTTACGCGGTCGAAGTCGCGGGTAGTAGATAATATAGCAAGAAAAATAATATATCAACTTTGCTTAAACCCGGAACTAAATACGAGAGAAAATCAGTTCAACACGAAAGAAACACAACCGAAACCGCCATAAAAGCATAGTCTGTGTAGTGTTGTCACTACACATCAATTTAACACTAATTTTACATAATTATATATACAGTGCGTTCAGTTTAAAAATGCACGCCGTTCCACTAAAATCCATGGTTTTAAACTTTGAAAGGAAATATTGATTGCAATTCTTGTTTGTGTATGTTGTGTGAGCAGCTATTTTATTGTGAACTCAAACTCAATTACGCACATCAAGGTGAACGAATCGCGCGATCGGCTTAGCGGAGTTTTAGCGATTTGGAGGGGCGTGCATTTTTAGATTGAACGCACACTATGTGCTACATTCGTTAACCAATCTCTTTCGTGTCTTCTCCATTGAATGTGATATTGGCGAAATACATTGCGCAAAGTCAAGCTACAAATAAATGAAAAAAAAATTAAATATACGTAATTATGTAAAATAATTTTAAGAAATAAAAACTTAAAATATCCAAAAACAAGTTTTATTCGAGAAATGTAATACAGTTTTATACTTTTTATAATCCCGTTCCAACTCATCTGACGTTTAACTATTCCCGCCTAAAAAACTTTTTTATTTTGACAGTTGGCCACGGCTCGTTCCGTCACAATAACTTTTAAATTATGAAATTACTGTACCTTATAATGTATGTACACGAGAGAGTAAATAAAACAATTAACATAAAAATAACACCAATTTCGAAATATAAAATTACAGCAGCAATTTATCATAATTAAATTTTACTTAATTTATCGCATCTTATCTTATAATATTACAAAAATCGTATAACTTTGTTTTCCGAACCGAATATCCGACATCGCCCAACCGATATTTTTTTTTTCTAAATAATTCTCAAAATTGATATATTCAGTTAAAATATTTCAAATCTAAAATAAAAAGATAAAAGAGGCTTTATTTACAAAAAAATTTAAACAAGTAAGTACTGAGTCCCTGACTCCTGTACTAGCGTAAGCTGTGTTTCAGGAGCCAGTGCCCTCCCTAAATCTAGAAATTAGTTAGGTAGTAGTAGAAATTACATTATATAATATCTGAACTCAGGAACTACTGGTCTGATTTGAAAAATTCTTACTGTTAGATAGCCCATTTATCGAGGAAGATTATAGGCTATATATCATCATGCTAAGACCAATAGGAGCAGATAAAACGATATTATTTTAACTATATTTCAAAGTTTACCATAAACGGAAAACTTTGGGGCTCTTTTCATTCATAAAAATAGTACAACTGTTAAAGAATTACATCTGATGCAACTGACTGTGATTACTGATAATATAATCGAACAATAAACCGAGGGTGTGTCCGAATTGATACTACTTAAGGACCTTTAAAAATGATCATATCATCATACTCATTTTTCAAAATACAGATACGCATCGGTGTCTTGATGATCCCAGTTGTTCGCCTGCTCGTTGGTCCCTTATCAGAAATAAAAAATAATCAAAAAAACCGAAACTGCTGTATTCCGCGACAAAAAGCAACTCGAGCTCTAAGCAATTAACTTTGTCTATTTATTTGTACAAAGACCTTCATTTCGCTCGTAAATCATATCTTTAGAGCCCTTTCTCGAATTATCCGGCATTTTTCTATTCAAATTGTAACGCGTTTGATCACGTTCAAAGCATTTTAATTATTGCAAGCTCGCGTTAAAACTCATTTTCGCTCGCTCAATTTGTCGCCTGACCTTGGTGGTTATCATAAAATTATTTACGAAGTATACTACGGAATTTCGTCTGTACCGATACGAGCCCAGAGCTTGAATCAACGGAGTTTTTATGTGATGGAAGAAGTTAGCGTTCGTTGACCTTTGGTCAGTAATATTTGAAACTACTTTCGAGATTATTGGAGGCTCTCAATACGATAGATCTATTTTTTTGTATTTACATTATACCATAACTTCATCATCTTTGATTGCAAATAAGTCCAGGTATGCAAGGGATTAATTATTGTATTAAATCTTTTATTTACTTATTTATAATATGTAATCATTAACACTTAAATATCACTTAAATAACAATAAATAGGCATGTTAGCTCAGTCGAATTAGCCTTAAAAATAAGGGTAAGTTTACATTAATGCGCATTCAGCATAACATTGGTAGGATTTTTGAAAACATTATTATAAACGAGACTCTAAAAACTCCTCATCGTACCGAGACCTGGAACAAAAGGTATTTGAGGTCAAAGGTTACAAAAAAAGATTACAAAAATCTGATTTTTGGCGATTTATAGCTAAACAGTAAGTTTCATCATAAAGTTAGCTGTTCAGGTGAGAATTGTAGATCATGCAATTGTCTATAAAAATTCTATCAATACTTTTTTCGTAAAATTACCCGTATTTAATAATATAACGGCTAGATACGTTGAACAAGTTGTAATCTTTACAATATATAAATAAAATTGCAGTGTCTGTTCGTAACCAAATCTTCAAATATTTAAATTAGTGGAATTTAATTACTAGAAGTTACATTAATTCGCTCACATCTCAAAGTTGGTAGGTCTGTTTAAAACACAATTATAATTGAAGTCTGAAAAGTCCTCATCGATCTGAGACTTGTAAAAATAGGTATTTGAGGTCAAACGTTACAAACATTTAATGATTTGGTTAAATTTTAGGGTTTTTTTTTGTGGGGAACCCTAATTATTTTTCTAAAAGCAAATTGCCTTATGTTATTCATTGAACCATGAGCTACTGCTAGTGAAAGTTTCATCAATATTGTATTCCCCATTTCGGAGATATCCCAAAGCAAAAGAATAGACATACAGGCAGACACAAATGTTTCAACTTGTATTTTTGTTATCAGCGCACGCAGCGGAAGCTCTCAAATGGGGAAAAGAACCCCCGATTTTGAAACATTCTTCATTGGTGCTCCGCTCCGCGACTTGGCGTGATGATATATAGCCTATATAGCCTTTCTCGGTAAATGGGCTATTTAACATTGAAAGAATTTTTGAAATCGGATCAGTAGTTCCTGGGATTAGCACGTTCAAATAAACAAACTAACCAACTCTTCAGCTTTATATGTTAGTATAGATTAAAATGTTCGTGCAAGACCCACAATGAAACCCTGTTAAGGATCACGATGGCTACATTAGCATTGATTAACTGCGTGACATATTTATTATTTAATTATTTAAAACTTAATTGCACACACAGGAAGAAATAAACAATGGTAAGCAAAATATTGTAACTCAAGTACAAAGTTCGCAAAGGCGGTCTTATCGCTTAAAGCCATCGGCAAGAGAGGATTTAAAGACTCGGAAAGGTGACATAGTTAACTCTTTCCTTCTGTGAGCCTAGCTCAAACATTTTCATCCTAAGTGAATTCAACTCGTTGACTTAACTTAACTTAGGATGATAATGTTCTAGCACCACTATAGTAAACGCAAAAAAACGTGTGTATTCTGAAGACAAATGTATTTTGAAATAACGATAAATCGGTTCTAGGACAAAAAACTAATGGATAATATGTTGCGAAATACATACGAAGAGACGATTCAATTGAATTATAAAGCCGGAATTTTTAGCACCATTAAGGTGTGGGTTTCATGATCCATCATGATTCAAACCGTTGAACAATCAACGTCATACTCCCACGCTATAAGCTTGAGGTTCAATGTGAAATAGCTTTATCAAATTCACATAGAGAAACTTGTGATGAAGGAGAATAAATATGATTATAACAATTGAAGAAAATAACGGAAAAGCATTGCAGTAAACAAAAATTGATTAGCATTAATAATGCTTTTTAGGGTTCCGTAATACTACAAGGAACCCTTATAATTTTGCTCTGTCCGTCCGTCTATCTGTTTGCCCGTAAGGTGGTCCCCCTCCTAGCATTTCCAAACTATTAGACGTAGAGATTTGAAATTTTCCATGTTGATAGAACATGCTAAAAACTCGTTAAAAAAATTATTTTGAACGAAATCGGACAACAGCTTTTGAGGTTATTTAATAAATACGTTTATGGCATAGCAGATACGGAACCCTTCTATATAAGCGTGTCGTGACACGCTTTTGGCCACTATTTTTTGGACTTTACTATTTAATAAGTAGACTTTCTAAAATAATGTTTCTTTATGATATTATTATCTTTTTCCATCGTGAAAGCTGATGCTTTTACTTTAGTGTTTTTATAATTTAATTCATAGGTAAATTCAAATAATTTTAAAATAAACGTTTTAATCACAGAGACAATTTGTGTTTTCTTTTTTTTTGCCGAGGAACGGACTATGTTTCTATCACCCTTCCCTGTCTCTGATCGTATTCATATAATCCTAAGTTATTATGTTTAAAAAAATAGTCCCACCCAGTAACCCTTAATTAAAATTTGTTTTATTTTTGTTTATAAGATTCTTTTATTTGTTTTAAAGTCTTTGTTGAAATATTTTTTGTAGTTGTGTATATTACATGTGACACTTTTTATTCGTCTTTAGAGTTCCTTTGTTTTTAATAAACTATTTTATTACATTACAAAATATTACCAACATTAAAATGCAAACATCTATCTGTATTGTTTGCAAAAGAATTCTAATGTTTTGATAGATATGTGTTCAAAATGCCAAGGTCAAATATTTGTGTAAAACAGGCGTCTGTTACCTATAACACAGGCATTAAGCCTCGTCGTTAAGGGCTGGCAGCGCATCTGCTGGCCTTCTGGTCGTGCAGATGTCCATGGGCACTTCGGTTCCTGTTGCCTGCTCGTCTGCACCCTTGTAACATAAAAAAAAACATATGGTATAAATTTATTTAATATAATACTTGATACGACATATCCCTAAAATTTGTAATACAGACATACTCGGCAACGTTATCCTACTATACGCCCTCCGCTCGGGAGCTACAGAATATCAGCTGAGGTCATCTTTGACCTCATAAAAGAAGCTGAGTAGTCATTCTATTTGAAATTGTTACATGACTACCTTAGTAATAATATTTATTATTTATCTATTTTTTATGGTTCTATTATTTTAGTATAAGCACTGCTTAAAATATTAAATTTTTGTACTTGTGTAACTTTTATGAATAAAGTTTTCATTAATTCATTCATTCAAATATAGAAAATTAAATATATATTAATTACCTAAATGAACAAGAAAAGTTCTTATTTCTTTGTCTATGTACATTTTTTCTTGAACACATAAATATAGTATCAGCGGATTTCATTTCGCTCTATATATTAAGAATAATACGAAATAACAAAAGATATTTTATTTATACACCATAAATATTGCGCGATGAATTCCGGATATCCGGCGAGCCGCACAACATGGCGGCAACGCCGTGAAGTTCCCTTTATAATCAAAAACCATTTGTCTTCACACCAGACAGCCACCCTGTTAATGTCTTCGCACATCCATCAACGTGTTACGCTTTAATACATATATATTGCTTCATTGTACAACCGCTGCTTCTCAACCTTCATTAAAATAAATAAACACAATTATTTTTATTTACATAAACACCCTAATTAATGTAAGAAGCTTTTTAGGCGCCACAGAAGAAGGGGATATGCCTTTTAAAGGTCATAAAATTGTCTATAAAAATACTATTAATGGCTGGCCCGTTGGCGCAGTGGGCAGAGATCCTGCCTTCTGCTGCGGGGGTCGTGGGTTCGATTCCCATCTCGAGTCTGGGTGTATTATCCATATGTATGTATTTCTATATTTCTAAAAAAAAATATTTGTGCATAACAGGCGTCTGTTACCTATAACACAGGCATTAAGTTGTCTACCTTAGGAACAGACGTCCGTGTGTCATATAGCCCTGTATATATTTATTATTATTACCAAAAAAAATAGTCCCTTAGATCTGACTTTGTAAAATATAATCTTATTTAACATTATTGTAAAGATTTCTCCCGAGTGTAAAATAATGAGATTAATATAAAAAGTAACCGATTACAGTTGTTTAAGTTTTGTATTTGAAGTTGAAAAGCGGAGACATTTAAAACTAATTGAATAAAAAAAATGTATATAAAATAAATGTGTAGATTATTCGTATAGAAAACCAAAGTTTTGGGACAAAAATGTTTGAGCATTCGTAGCCGTTGGCGTGAAATTGCAAGCAAAATACGTCGTTTTTAATACGTTTCAACTCATACTTTATAACATACATTGTTTTTGGAGATAACGAGACATTAAAGAAATGAATATGTCTATAATAGCGACCATATCGCTGGGCAAAAACGTACATTGACCTCATGTAAAGAGCCTATAATCCATCCGACTTCGACGCAAGCAGATAATAACCGCGCCTTGGAAAAAAGTTTAGAACTCGATGCCTTAGCGGCTCTTCAAGAAGGGTCAACGTACGTTTTTGTCAAACGATATGGGCTCTGAAACGATGATCAAGAATTATGGACACAGAGATTTATATAGCAAGGAAAGCTTTAAAAACAGCTGAAACTCCAAGCGGAGCGAATGTATTTCCCTTAGTATTTATATATTTAAACGATCTTCGTTTTCCTTCCACAGAGCACTTAATAACTTTGAGGATGTAAAACCTCGCTTTACACTATAGGATTATCAAAGGAAAAGAGGTCTGATTTTTTTTTTTAAAAACCTAGTGATTGAATTTCATATGCAGCCAGCATTATTGATACTAATTTACATTAATACCGTTATTAATATCATCTATTTATAATAAGATAAATTTATGTAGTTTTAATTTTTCCAATGAAAATTCACGATTAATAGATTAAACTGCATTTAAAAATGTAATAGAATTCTTACGATGCAAATATTTAATCATTTTCACTCACCTTTAGAAATCCCGACAACGCATTTAATATTCCAAGTCTTTAAAATAATAAATCCATAGTCTGCATTTTTTTTTAAATTATTACTGACTGAGAGCACTAGAGAATTTCATTAGTCCAAACTCGCGTAAAATATTAGAGTCACTCATCTTCACTGATTGCCACTGATCTGTCAACAACTAAACACCTAAACGAATGGTAGTCATTGAAACGTACATTAATAAACACCTTTTCTCTTAGCATGTTCCAAATTTGAATTTGAAAAAGGTTATTTTGTTTTATATTTAATAGTTCCACTGGTATATTTATTTACGGAGGAAAAACTCACTACATCGAATTTAAAGCCCGGCTCTTTCCGCCATCTTTGGCTTCTGAGTGCGCATGCGTATTTTCCATCTCAGTGACACATGCGCTTTAAACTCATCTTTATTAAATGAGAGTGTAAAAATTATCACGTATTCGCTGTTGATTATGTTTTAAACGCGAAGCGCTCGAGTGAAAAAGACACTCGTACAGCGTCTTTTGATTCTTTAACCGTATCTTTTGATACGCAATTATGACTGCATTTACCTTTTCTTTTTTTCAAAATTCAGATATTTACGCTCAGCGTATATCAAGCCGAGGTAATGGTAATTTATAATGTACGTATAATTCTTTCATCTGCCTATTGAATAATGGCTTTACTTACTAGGGACGTTTTTGCGAGAACATTCGTTTGTGAACTAGGCTTTAGTATAGCCTAGTTCACAAGCACCTCTTAGGTGAACTTTTTTGCGCCTTCTCCTAAAAAAAACCCCAAAAGAATAGCCATTATTAGTTTCTAAAAAAAAAAAAAAATTGCTCGATGTTTAAGTGAGATTACCAAATTTGTGCAGAACCATAATTGTATTGCTAGAAATACAAAACCCATTGTATTTCCTATAAAACTTCTGTAAATAAAATGTCAAAATCATGCTTGGTGTTACGAAAACTAGCTGGTATGAATAGACAAAAAACCTGACAACAATTAAGGTAAAAAAAGAATATTTTTGAATGCAGTAAAACTACGTATCAACGTTACAAACAAACACTCCAATTTTATATATTTGTATTGATTTAACTAGCAACTATTCAGCTTTTTAAATAAAGTATCTAAAGCTGTTATTAAGTTGTATCCTGTTTTATAAAACAGCCTGATGTTTGAAAGGAAAACTATTCCGCGAACATTAATAACTCTACGTGTCGTCTCTCGCGTGTCCTTTGAAATGTCCTTAGGGAATTTCCGCCTAACGAACACCAAGGATCTTTTTATTAACTCCCTACAAAGAATACGTGTGTAGGACTATATGACGTCTATTTCTAAGGTAGATTCATACGTAATACGTATACTTGACATTTTTAACGGAACTCTCAGTTGACGTTATCATTATCCGTTTGGGTGGTTAATTTTTAGGGTTCCGTAGTAATACAAGGAACCCTTATAATTTCGCTCTGTCCATCGGTCCGTCTGTCTGTCTGCCCGTAAGGTGCCCCTCCCCCTAGTATTTCCAAACTGTTAGACGTAGAGACTTAAAATATTCCATGTTGATAGAACATGCTAAAAACTCACTAGGAAAATTATTCTGAACGAAATCGGACAACAACTTTGGAAGTTATTTAAGAAATACGTTTATAACGTAACAGATACGGAACCCTTCAAATTAGCGTGTCTTGACACGCTCTTAGTTTTTCTATATATTGTAAATTATATCCTGAATTTATACAAAGTTATATATTTAATAGGATTTCAAAAAGTTATTTTGAATCACGCTGTAAGCATTTGTAATGCACATTTTATTACAAGGATGTAGCAAATTACAAATTAACACAACATTTATACTGTCGCATTGTAATAACTTATTGCAATTAACTAATCACCTCCTCGTCTATAGTATTTACTTCGTTATGTTACGAATATATAACATAGAGGACACGCCCTACAACAAATTATCCCATCTGACAAACATCCAAGAAAATATGCTTATAATTATATAAAATTAATTATTTATAAACGTATGATTGTTGTTAACTACACTATAACTAATATCGCCTACGTTCTGCTCTGTAGAATGGCTAATAAGCATTGCAAATACAACACCACAAATTTAACCACACTGACATGGAACGGTGCTAGCTGAAGAGCCCACCTTCATCCGTACAGGGAAGTGACGTCATAATAAAAAAAACTACATATGTTTTTTTATTGGTTAGCCAATAAATTTATTTCTTGGTTCGACAATGTTTATTACATACAATAATAATTTAAAAAAAACTTATAAAAAGATATAGTGGAGGTGCAAATATATTTAAGCAAACACGTCATGCTAAACAAGATAAAAGCATTGAGAGTCAACAATTAGCACAAATTATTTCATACGATTTAAACATTATTATTTTTAAAAAAATGTATAAATTACATTAATATTTTTTTGGGAATTGTATAAATAAAATCAGTTCCTTCTATAATATTTAATAATTATCAGCAAATAACATTAAGTATCTTTTCAGACCAGAAAAAAATTCCTATTCATTTTTTATAATTCACAATGTCACCAATCAATCTTTTTTATTTCAAAACCAAATAGTTTACAATTCGCCACATCTTTAAAGAATTCGGATTCCGAACAGATATATTATCAATTTTACTCATTCGTTTAATTAAATAACAGTAATTGTGTGTAATACAAAAAAATGTGTATTAAAAAAATCTGTATGTTTTTTTCACAAGGTTAAATCAAAAGTTGCATCCCATTTTTGTACGTATTGATATTCAAAACTATGCAAAGGATTTTAATGTGGTTTTAACCAATAAACAAAACGATTCAAGAGAAAGGTTTATATGTATGTATTATACATGCATACCTACATTGCATCTGTGCGACGCCGGGGGGTTTCTAATAAATTATATTAATGATATGGCCTCTTACTCTAGAATTTACAACATCCGCAGTTAAACTAGGGAATTCAATTAAAATCAAAGAATTGAAGTAGCAGTAAGAGTTCGAAGAAGCCAACATTACATATGTATATACAGGACTATATGACACACGGGCGTCTGTTCCTAAGATAGACAACTTAATGCCTGTATTATAAGTAACACCAGAAGGCCAACAGATGCGCTGCCGGCCCTTAATGACGAGTTTAGGCCACCGGGAAGTCTCACAAACCGAACGAATGGACGTTAACAGACAATCAGATATTATGTCAAATTAGAAAACTTCGTTTGCTGATTTTGTTTACTGTATTGGCTAACATAAGTATACTGATACTAACCGACAAATAAATATTTAAAGGCGAGTCGTTAAGTTAGGTATGTCAGTGGACATAAAAATATAAATATATTATCTATATAAAGAAACTTCTATGAAAGACTATTCCTTTTGCAGTGACATATCCATTTGATCTCACGAAGACACGGCTTCAAATACAGTCAGAAGTTGCTGCAGCGAAACATGGTCTGAAGGTGAGAAAAATTTATTATTTCATATTTTAATCTATAACTATTAAAACATTTAACACTGTTTGACATTTATTTAATTTACATATATTTGTCATGTCTATGTAAGCGATAGTCAATTACTTTGCGTAGCATAAGCATAGCACTGCGCTGACATCAAAGCCCGCGGGAGTGGAACACCCAAGTTCCAGCAAATAGAGCTGGCGAGCCGCATCGTGGGTATTTTTACACGAAAATTCTCTTTCTACTGCTCGTGTTAAGTCACATCTCTAAAACAGTTAAAACAAATAATCGAACAACCGCAAGGGATAAGTTGATATAGTACGCAAAAGTGACTGCAACCGCTATATTTTTCTCTTCAAAAATACTAAAACTAAAATAAATATGTCTTCTAACTACTAGTGCTGTGGTTTATGCTAATATGTAGTGCAAAAAACTTGGATGCGTTAAAGATAAACAAAGAATAACGCTGTCTTTAATATCGATACGGAAATACTTGTTAAAGTGGACCAAACAAAACTTGTAGTGATGTGACTCCAATACCGCTACATAATTATATATAAAAAAAAAATGATTACTCCAATACTTTTGGTTTTATTATTGTTTCATATAAGCAAGGTCCCACGCCGCACCCTGTTTTATACTATTTATGTAAAAAATTATTATGCTCACGTACTGTAATTTCTAATTTAGCAAATCACTGTTAATTCTGTTACCACCTGCGATATACGCGCGCCCATGCGACATAGGGACCTTCAAAGAGAATTCTCATTTCTTAAATACCGGAAACGCGTCAGGGCCTTCTGGTAATACAGGTGTTTCGGGCATCGTTGGTTAACAGGTGAACCGTCTGCCAGTTTGCTTGTCATACAAAAAGTTTATACAACTGCATACTCTTGGCACTCAAACACATTACGTGTTTCGTTAGGTATTTAAGTTTGTCACGTTAGACATACTTGTATTCGTCATTCATCATTTTATTATGATAATATAGATCATATAATCGTCTAAGATATATGACGATAGCGTGTTGTTAGCAGTACCAATTCCCTATTCATTTACGTTAGTGACAAATTGCACGTGTTTCCAGATTATATAAGACAATACAGAAGACAAAAGGTTAAGTGAAAGTGACATTATGTAACTTAAGACGTTAAGTTTTCCTCAGTAGATTTGTTATGTGTTTAATATATAATTAAAATAAAAATAAACCAAACGTGACATGGTTAGAAGCGAGATATGAAATTATGATGCAGGCCTCTATATGCTATTAGACAGCATTGAAAGAAAGAGTAACTCTAAAACAAGCGTTTGATATGAATTTTAGAGATGCCTAGGTGGGACAATAGCATTTAGAAAATGAACTCTGGCTCACAAAGATGTTTTCAAAGGCGTTAAAAAAGTTCTTAAAGCATAAGAAAGTAGGTTAACGTTATTCACAAAAAAAAAAAAGAAACCTACTTCCGATTGTTTCTCCTTCTAACGAATAGAATGTTTTCATAATATAAGACCATTTCAAAGCGACCTTCTTTTGTTTTTAGTACATTGTATTAATAAACACATTGGTAGTCTCAAATGTATGTTTATGTATAATATACGTACATATACTTTTTAATAATATAGATGATTTGTTACGTACACGCGAGTAGTGCTATTCTAATTAGACGCAGAAATAATTAGATAGTAGACGAGATTTTATTTAAACATAAGTATCTAAAATTCTGCTGACAAAGCTTTGGCGGCCCAAAAACAATAAGCCCTCTTGATAATTTCCCTTTTTTATGTAATTTTCAATATTGATTTCCAAATGAGTGGAAGTGATTTTTTTTAAGTGAATTATTAAAGGAATATTAAAAAAAAATTAAAGTAAATATTTCATACTCTCGTTACCATTCTAGTTTTGTTTTTCCTTTAGATGGAATATAGGAGTGACCACTACTATATTCCAGCGGGCTTTGAACCGAGCACCTTACGAATTTTAGCCATCCCTTCAACCGTTGTACCATTAGGCTTTCAATCAAATTCCTAAGAGGCATCTTACATCACTAAAAAAAAGGGATCTCAAAGGAAATACCCGATATTTTTATTGCACACCATACGGGAAACGGGGCTCACTAGTTTTCTGCTTACCAGCAATATAAATCTTGACACGGGACGAGACAGAATAAATCCTCGGGCCGTGGGAGGGTTGTTTGTAAACAACTATACAGAATAAAGATATATTTGACTTAAAGGAAAAGCTGCTGTGTCAGTGTGGCGTTGAGATTTGCAAGTTTGATTCTTGTTATCTTACGTTGTTCTTATTTTTATCTTTTTGTTTTATTTCTCTAATACTATTTATGTTTATTTCTCTTAAAGCACATACAATTATACAAGTATAATATACTTACTTAGAAGAAGAAAAATAAGTAGTATTATTATAAAAAAATATATTGTTTGTAGATGGTGCAAACTTAAATAATTATTATAATACCAATGATTCCGTCTTAGTAAAGAAGCTGATAAGAAAAAAATAATAATTTTTTAGTTTTTTTTTACGGTATTATAATTTTTTCACAGATATCCATCACAATTGTTTTACAGCCAACGAAACAATTACACAAAACAATGTTTTAAATCTCGGTATATAAATAATAAACAGTATTGGTTTAAATCAGAAATATGTGTGTTATTTCCGTTTCATTGCCAAAACAGCGTTAAAATATAATAAATATCTTATTACTACTACGAACAAAAACAAACTTACCCGATGTGTGTATGACGCAGCTTTCGCGATTGTAAATAAATTTCACCCAATATCCAGCAGTGATCGTTTGCATAAAATAAATATTAAAATCTCTCTCAATTTACTATTTAATTATATTTAAATATCAAAGAGGAAGCAACACTTATTGTCACACATTACGTACGCGTATCTAGAGCGGGAGCGCGGCGCGCGACGCGTTCGTCCCGTCGCGCGGTTCGTGGCATACTGACGTTTCTCTGAAAGCGGTAACACGCGCGGCCAACGACAAGGAGGCAAGTTTCGTAGGCTCGCGGTTTTCAGCCGCTACGAAACTCTACGGATATAGGGAAAATTATTTGTTAAGGGAAAAATTAGGCGCGCTCCGACCGCGACAGTCCATTCATTCGGGAACGACGCTCGGCGTACAGATCAGGGGTGCTGCCAAATATAGGCCGTATTTGTGATTCCACAATTTCTAATTTCACTTATACTTACTATGCTTATTTATTGCACTGCTAAGATTAACATCAAGTAATACTCTGTTTGAAATCAGTAGCAATGGGATTATTAATTCCAAAATCAAGTAAATATTCAAAATCAAGCAAAAATAACTCCAAATTTCACCACCTTAATTTTCTAAGCTCCATGACTATACGATTTGAAAATGTATTTCCTGTCTCGCACAACAACAGTTAAAAAAGGTGCCGTCTCCAATGTTTTGGAACTGTTACGGCTCAGCTGGTAACCTAACCTTGCAGAAAACAGCACACTCATCTCTCAACGATGGGTAAAGTATTTGCGAGCCTTCTGGTAGAGCATTTGGCCGTATGAGCATCTGGCCGTTTCCTCTGGCACATATTTTTTTGTTATATTAAAAGAAAACTGAAGATCCCCGGCTGGCCGAAATACGGCCCCAAATCTTTAGATTTGCGTACCATAGGTGGTATTCTTAATTAACACAATAAACAAAAAAATAATTATTTGCACGACGGCGTTGTTAAATTTGACAGATAATATACGGTCGTCATGATTACGTATTGGCACCATCTTATAGTTAAATTTGTACATTGTGTGTGTGTGAATCGTTTGCCATTGGTATACGTACGTGTGGTTTTATTTTAATAATTTAATATATTTTTAAAAATATTATTATACGCACGTTCTCCTCTACATACAATAAAACTGTGCCTAATATCATTAGTCCTTTGTCGGCGCAATTTTCTTGAAATGGCACCTAAATTTTTCGCTTCACGTATAAAAAAAAAATCAGCACCAACCCTGCATCCGATACAGCGTACGATCCCGATTAATGCTAAGCACGCCAATAAATATTGATGCCGACTCCTTTGTCTTGTCGGGGATTCGTTCCGTTTTATTAATGTCGAGGAACACTCACATTTGCTTGACAAATCGGCCGCGTCGTATCATTTTTGGGGCCCGCCGATACGGGTGGAGTATCGTATAAATCAGGCATCTATGTTTCTTCCTCAATTGTCTGCGGTATTTTTTGAGGACTTGCGGCTTTCCTCAATTTAATTTAAAGCTGGCACTTGGTTGCTGACACAAGGTGGCACTTTCAAATACTAGTACCATTTAGTTTTAAGAAAACTGCTACTATGTTTCTTTGATTATTTTTTAAGTTACTTTTTATCGCTTCATTAGTTTTAGTTATCTTTCTGGTGTGCTTCTGAATAAAGGTAATTTTATTTTCATTTCAAATACATATATTTTTAACTTTCACCTTTGCCTTTCTTCTCGTTGTTGAAACGTTACTTTTCTTACACGGTGGCTTTTAGTTATGTGATCTACAATTCTTACCTAACCGACTTTATGATGAAACTTTAACGTTTAGCTGAAAATCGCGAAAAACGGATATATCTGACCTTTGACCTCGCATAACTTTTATTCCAGGCCTCGGATCGATGAGGACTTTTGAGATTCCATTTATACTGATGTTTTCAACAATCCTGCCAATTTTGAACTGTATGCGAATTTTGCAACACGAACGTCTAAATTGACTGCATTATTACAGCACTTATTGATTTTATAGAAATGAAATAAATATTCTGTTGAATCATTATGATCTTAGGATTGTTTTAAAATAGTTTTCCAGAAAAGCGTGGTAGCATCCTATTAAAAAGAGCTCTCAAGCTAATTTATACAATTTGTTGCAGAATAGTATAGGAGCTTAAAAACGGATTTTGCGCAATACGCGAGCGCGTCAGAAAACCATATAGCGAAAATCCTTGCACTCTGTAATGTACCTCCACCAAATATGACCTCTTAATATAGGGGGTTTTTCTTTAGATTTGTTAGAGGACAGTTACAAAAACTTGGGTGCGTCAGATTAAGATAAAGTAGGTTAATAAGATAAGTTTGCATTTCAATATTCTCACGAATTTAGATTGAAATAAGAAAATGGGAGTGTAACAAAGTTGTGAAAAAAACGTCCACTCGTCGCTTACCAATTATTCCAGCCTGATAATTATTATTATTTTTATTGTGAAGGAATTCTTTAAGGATTACGGACAAAATACAATCTGACGATTTTCTCGAGGCAATGTAGCTAAAACCAATAATAGCTTTTGGGGCATAAGCTCCAGGCATTATTAACATCATGATATTATTACATTAACATAACCTTTTTTATCGTTTTGCACCTAATCTATGCAATCCAATACATCAACGGCAAAGCTTTAGTGACTACAAATTTAGCATAACGGACTCCCCTACTAGAATCTTTGAATACTTTTAAATAATTTCAATATGATTAATCTCTCGTTTATCTATTTCGTAAACAAAGAGTAGGTACATAATATTAAATCTACTCATAAAAGTGTCCTGAACGAAATCATTTTAGTGTCATGCTGACATATTTTTAGACGTATTATTGTCCCAGCACATAAACTCAACCAATCCATAAAACTATTCCACACATGTTTAATGTAATGTTTTATTTTCACTATCGCGCTCAATTATTTATACTCTAGCTAATATTAGTATTATAGTTCGGATACTGTTATTGTTTGTACCTCATCTTTGTCTAAATCTAAATAACAAGGCATCAACAGTGGTACCTATGAGTGATTACCGATGCCCATCGACAACTGCACCACCAGAAGGCGTTGGGTTTGAGAAACGAGTATAGTCTTTCCGTAAAAGTCGTTTATATGATATTCCGTAAAAGTCGATTGTATCATATTCCGTAAAAGTCGATTATGTCATATTCCGTAAAAGTCGATTATATGAATGGAGCTAGCGATAAAAATGTACGTCACTGTTTTGCCAGTAATTGTTAGGCAGTGAGAATATAATTTTTCTGATATTATATTACCACTGCCTACGCGTTGTTAGCATAGGCTAACGAATTCCTATAAATTGTTCCATTAGCTGTAATAAATTTTTACTGAGATTTTATCGGTATCCATTTTAGGTTTTGTTACGTGTCACTCATAATAAGGTTATGGCTGTTTCCTACGAAGTTTTTTATTGCGTTTTATGCGAATGGGAGAGCAGAAAAACTGTAGAATATGTACGGATAAAGTTGTCCAACCGAAACTTACCATAGTTTGTTATTTAGTAACATGTAACGAATGGAATTTCGTTTTTACTGGATGTCCCACGTCGTCTCTCGACAAAGCAGCCAGTAATGATGAAATTGATTAAAATATTTGCATCTTTGCATAATTGTTTGTATGCACTTGCATGCAACTAGAGCACAGAACAATATTTTTATTTAATAAAAATGGGTATGTGTAAAATAATCTATATCTATACTAATATATTTAATAATAAATATATTAGTATAGATATAGATTATTTTTAATAGTATTGGAAAGAGAAAAATTGTAAACTTTACTTTTTTGTCTTGTCATAACCGTTTTTAAATGTATAAACATTATGTTATAATAGTATATGTCTTGTTGGAGTTGTGATGTTACTTTTAACTTTAGATATTTATACTTTTTTGTGTACCTCTACTGCATCATAATTCTGTAACATGTACAAACATGAGTTTATATGTTTCTTTGTTTGCTTGAGCGCGCTAATCTCAGGAACTTATACACCGATTTGAAAATTCTGTCAGTCTTAGTTAATCCATTTCTCGAGAAAAGCTATAGGCTATTTATCATATTACGCTAAAATTTTACGTGGACGAAGACGCGGACACAGCTAGTCATTATATAAATACACAAAAGCACTGCAGATTCTTTACTTCCTTTAACTCTTATATTTAAGTATAGCGACGGATAAATATTCAATGAACTTTACGTACTTTGAAAATGTGGTGATTTAATTATTTTTTTCGTGACATCACATCTACGTCGTGGATCGTATGTATTTAAACAATGGTTCACGAAAACCCGGGCAGATTCCCTAGTATCGAATAAATTTCGAACACAAACGTAATTTAATAGTTTTTGGTTTTCGTTTCTAACTCGTATCGGCAAAAACCCGCCGTCATTTAAACACTTTCAACGGTCACTATCACGCTAAAATCGGATCAATTGTTTTACCTAATTTATTATCTAAATTGATTTACCTAAATTGTTCGGACTTATACCGGCAGTTGAATTTCACCATAGGACATCCCGTCAAAATTTGAAATTCCACCCTCATCAACTCCATGTCCTAAAGTCCACAACTGTACGCTTTTCTAGACACTTTTTGGCTCGCAAAATTTCTCTGTGGAATCAGTTGCCAGCTCCGGTATTTCCGAACGGATACGACTTGGGGACCTTCGTCGCAGCCAGAGCAACTTAACTTAGCGATCGACTCAAATGCCGACCACTGATTAGGCCACGACCTCCTCAAATATAGTTAATCACTTAATACCAGATGAGGTCGCAGTCGAGCGCTAATCTCTCGAATACAAAAAAAGACGCAGCAAGCTAAACTCGTGTCAGTTTTGTATACTTTTAAATGGCGATAAAATGTTTTAGTCGTTCCTGGAAATTCATTTCGAGCTGATAGGGACAAACATACATCATTTACACGAGACAGAAAAAGACGAAGGTATCGCTAATGAAACCGCGTCTCCAAACACGTGTCGCATCCCGCTTTATTTTTAACTTCTTTGAACCGCCGATAATTGCTTAAAAGTGTGATACACTTCTTAGAATTTATTTTTTTCAAGTGAATGACACTTAATTTTTTTACATGCAGTATTAAATTATCCTGTTTGGGTTGCATTTATGTTTTATTTAGACTTTAAAAATCGAGGCTATTTGTTTACCTTATATTACAAATAAATTAAAAATTGAACTCAACTCTTTGGCAAGTAAATTGTATTTTATACTGATTTTATTATGCACAATACTGTAAGCCCGAGAGGGCCCAATATATAGGCCGTAGTATTTAAAAAGATCCAGAAATAATGTATAAGTATAATTCATTCATTTTACATACAAAAGTTCTGTATAAAATGGATTAATTAAAGTAATAAGTTAATGGTTTTCAATAACGTTTTCCGAAAATTATACACAAAAAGATCTGTCTCAAGGTGAAATAAAGTTGTAGATTCGGCGAGCCATTTCTAATTATAATTAAGCTAACGTAATAAGGACTGGAATTTGCTGACATTGTTTAAGATGGTGAAATTTGAAAGTTGAATTTATAAATTACATCTATTTTATAATTATTTTTATGAATTGTTTTTTAAAATTAATAGCTGTAACCTGCGACTTTGCACGCGTGAATTAAGTGATTACTTTTTTTTTTAATTTTGGTGTTTTTTATTGTGCGAGGCCCTAATTATTTAGCTAACAGTAGAGTAGCGAATGCAATTTTTTGTAAAATCAACTATCCAGATGTGAAAGTCCCGTGTGAATCGGTCCAGCCGTTTCAGAGTACCTGAAACAAACAGGTAGGCAAACAGACGGACGGACAAAAGTGGTTTAGTTTGTGTTTTTGCTATGAGTATCGTATATATAGTCATTTGTAAAAATAATAACTTAAACGTTACAAACATTCCATTTTATTTAAATGTAAATAACGTGTATAGATTACTTGAGATATTTGATAGATCTTTAAACGAGTAAAGATGCCATTGAATCTTCAATAATCATGTTCAATACATCAAGTCGTCGCGTTTTCGTGTAGGTGCTTAAGAGAATTTCATTACATAAACTAAGTTCATCCTAATACATTAAAAAGTCACTTGACTATTCCATTACTCCTTCTAGTTCTGTAGTTTCTTATTTACCCGAATCAAACAGCAAATAAGTAGTCATGTTATATTTTATTCATGCCATCTCTTGGGATGGTGATAGGTTCGCTTGAAATTTTAACCTTTTCAGCTCTTAACTTTTTCTAGTTATGTGAGATACTTACGATGCTTGAGGACCTGATCTTTGATGATCATTTTTTTTTTATGTTATAAGGGGGCAGACGAGCAGGCAGCAGGCACTGAAGTGCCTACCGACTCCCATGGACATCTGCGAGACCAGAAGGCCAGCAGATGCGCTGCCGGCCCTTAATGACGAGTTTAGGGAGTTCAATGTTTTAGTTTGCTGAATTAATTTTTTATTTTAATTTTTAAATATTATTTTTAATAAAAAATATTTTTTTAACATGATTCTAAAAGAATTGAGTACACAAAAAATAGTCAAAGTATTGCCGCCGCATCTTCGTCAAACGCCCTGCGCAATTTATAAGAGGCATTAAATGAAAAAGAACGTGGAAAATTGACCAGAGGTGTATTGCGCGCACCAATTTACAAGGCTGCTGTGCGGAATTGCCGATCTGAATAAAATACAGTACAGCCCGGACATGGCCCCAGTGATTACTTTCTGTTCCCCAATCTTAAAAAAGACCTACGAGACACGTATTTTCCGATGATGAACATTTAAACGTAGCAATTAATACACTTTTCCAGACCAGGAAGGAAAATAATTTTATAAGAATTGAAAATTTACTTTCCCGGACATTTAAGTGACTATATTGAAATGTAAATTTTATTCAGAATTTTCTGCTGGTTATTTTTTTCACAATTAAAACGACATCGGATTTAAATTTAAAACATTATTTTAAAATAATATTGTTATTAGTAGTGATAGTTGTGGAAACAAATTTTAAAAAGATGTATAACTTTTTCCGAGGGGATTCTACGCGCCTATTTAATTTTTAAATTCTTGAACTTTTTTCAGGTTTTCAATATTTTCCAAATTTCCTTTGGGGACACACAGTGTCCACATAAATCCTGATTATAAATATACTAAATGATATAAAGTAAAACCTCATGCACACCAACATTAGATTTACACACACATGTATAGATTTTTCTATTGTTAAGATTGTGTCAATGCGTGGTCATGACGACCGTTTATATATTAATTGTCAAATACAACAAGGTCATTGTACACATATTTACAAAATTTAATATAAGTCTTATAAAGAGCTTTAAATAATCAAAATATTATTCGCAAATCTAAATATTTGTGCCTTACTTTCGACCAGCTTGCGATCTCTAGTAAATAATTAAGCGAAGCAAAAATTTTTGGTACCAGAAAACTACGCCGATAAAATAGTTTTGGCACAGTTAAAGTTTACATAAAGGATGAGCTGCGAAACCAAAAGTTTTTTTATATAATATGCAGTACTTATATGACCAAGTATTTGCTCGGTTATAACGTCGGTTTCTAACGTTGAAACCTAGCTAAATCGATTAATCGTTCCCGAAACCATCTGCATACTCAATTTCATGGAAATCATTGGTTCCGTTTCCGAGAGTCAAATTATATACAAGAATCGATATATATATATATACAAGAATCGTTCGTTTAAAGTTATTAGATAGATAGGTTAAAATATTTTAAATTATATAATGAAACCTTACGCTACTATATACTTCTGCAACATTTGATTGTACTGCATTGTAATAATGCGTTTTAATTAATATTCAAATGGTTTATTTATACTTTGATTGAATCATACATTCACATCAGTTCATCATTACTTGAGTTTGAATATAGATTTCACCACAGACGAGTAACATAAAACGGCATCTAATCAACACACGGACATAAAAATAGATTTAAATGAATAACCTGTTTCATTAACAACCTCTGTGTATTGCTAGTAAAATTTATTTAAAATAATAACAATTATTGTTGTCTATTGGTTTATTTACACATATTTGATATTGTTGCTCTGTGTTTTTTAGATGTAGGCACCAAATCCGCATCCGGCACGAGCGTAAGGAGCCAGAGGGGCTTCGTAGCCGCAAGGAGCAGCCAGAGGAGCTTCAATTCCGTAACCAAGAGGACCGATTCCGTATCCGCTCAGACAGAAAAGACTGGAGAATTTACTTAGAAATTATGAAAATATTTTGGTGGCATTTACTTTTTATTATTAAGATGTCTTCTGTCTCTGATATTGCCGAAATGTTAATGAAACTTTAAGATTTATTTCGGGCTTTTTTAAATCTATTTAATTAGTCCAGTAATAGAGATACATGTAAGGTAGTTGACGCTTTTGATAAGTAGTTTGTCATAATTTTGCAACTGTCTTTTTGTTTGGCTTTAAGCGCTGTTTAATTCGTCTCTATATTTTATACATTGTTTATATATGTGCATCTTTCATATTACTTTACGCTCTTGATAAACAAAAATAACAATAATAAAAAATCTTTTGAAACTATGCTTAATTAATATATCTTATTAACTAAAACAAGTAATTAAAATATAACACATATATAACTCCCGCCAATACTCAAAAATTACTAAAACTGGGAGATTTTTTGATGAATTCACATTTACCGGAAAATAAATCAACTTACGTTTGAAGTAAATTGAATTTTCTTGCGCAATACACGATATGGCGTTATTGTGCTCGCTCATTAAGGAATTATCCAATTTATTGGCTCAAATAATAACGAATACAGAAACTCATATTGACGCCAAGCCGAACGTTTGTTGACGCGATTCGTAATGCTACATCGGTCATATCGGTTTATGTTTAATAAGTTTTAATCAAATATAAGCATTTAATAAAATTACTTTGCAATTCGATTAGTAGCTGTGAAAGTGTTTAGTGTGAATGATGGTGGTGTTGTTGGTGTGAACTCAAATTCTTGGCTCCAAATATTATTAATCTATCTCTCGTTTTGCATAGCTCCTTTCCCCGGATATACGACAATTCCAGCGATACCCACGACCCAAAATCAGACGTTCGTGTTCAGCCCGCTAGGTGTGATCAACTCCCAACCGAGTATCATACCTGCCCACTCGCAGCCAACTGTCTCCGGTATTGGCCAACAGCAGAAACCGGCTGAAATGCATAAAGTAAGTTTTATTTTACACTCGCAACTAGACCTGGAACCTCAACAACTCACCGTTACAAATGGTCTGAGATAAGTAAGGTACCCCATTCAAACTTCAATGCCGTTGTGGTATTGTCGCGACCACTTCTAACACAAGCTTTTAATTTAAAGTCATTAGGACGGGGAAACGGGAATATAAGACGAACCTCAAAAGTATTGCTAATATTTAAAAATAAAAAAAACTTTGTCCGTGAAGGTTAGCCTTCAAAATTTTTAATTTACATATTTTTTACTACAATTTTACGTTAAAACTACTACATACTTATGTTTTTCACTTTACCATAAACAGATGGCCCCACTCTATAAAATTGTATCAATTATTTACCTCACCGAAGAGAAAGAAAGCCAACATTTTTACAAAGCAGATAAACAAAAAAGGGGAAACTTATTATATATAAAAGTAACAGATAACTTATATCTTAATTATAGGTGGAGATTGAGTTATCATTAGAGGAATCCGTAGGAAGTATCCTAAAGGAGTCTTAATGTGATTAGATTGGTCTGTGTTTCTCATGTCGTGCCGTGTGTGCCCTAACACTTGCACACGGGAGGATTTAATGGCTGCATCAGATAGAGCGATCGATGTGGCCAATTTCTGGGACGCTACTCTATGACTACTAATTTTGTGATAATGATGATAGGTGATGAGTGATGCTTTGTACAAAATTAGACCTACTTTCCGACACTTAACTAGTTTTACCCGCAACTTCGTCCGCGTAAAATTAGGTCATTCTATGAAATGACGTAGCTAAAGAAAAGTTCTGAACGGCAAGTCATCAATCATGAAATACAACAGATATTTCAAGGGTCAAAATTTGGCCATAAATCTTTAGATTTGCGTACTTTATGTTTATTTAAAGGTAAATACCAAATTATATTTTCCTTTTAAGAGGTACATTCTAATATTTAACAATTAATATTTTTACCAACACCTATACGCTTTGACACAATCTTATAGTAAAAGTAAAATACATGAGTGTGTAAATCACGTAAATCGTTAGATATTAGTGTGTGTGGGGTTTTATTTTAATAATTTTATGTATTAATATTGCATATTATAAAAAAACATTAGTATTCGCAAACCCTTCTCTATGTAAACTATAATTGTGCCAAATTTCATACTCGTCCGTCCGCGCATTGGGAAGCAAAGAACTATATATTAACTATACTATATATTAACAGAGAACTAGAGAACTATATATTATTATAGGTCTTTGCTTCCCCTCAGGATAAGAGTGAGACGTGCGTTATGACTCCAATTCTCCGAAAGTTATGGTGATTTTTTTCTAAGAAAAGATGATTTTTAATAGAAAAATCTATTCATTTGCATTTCTAAAATTCGGCCGAAATTATTGCACTATTTTGTAAAGGAAATTATCATGTCTTACGAAATTGCGCAAATAACAGGTCAAGTCTGGAACTTATAATTTGTATGGTAAATTATTATTTCTAATGTAAAATATAATTTCTAAGGTAAATTATAATATCTAAGGTAAATTCAAACGTGCATAGCCGATTAGTATGACACGTACTGATACAAGTAATGTATCCGGATTCGTTTGAAAACCTGGCCCCGCTTAAATCAAACTTTCTCAATTTAATAGCTTATTGTTATTGCTGTTAAGCTACTTGTGCTGTCTGTTAGAGCTATAAAATAAATACGGCTGTCAGATGGTTAACAGAAATACCTAAAACGCCTGTTTCCATAATTTGTTAAGAAATTCCTCGATTATAATACAAAATACGAACTCGATGGCTCAGCGGTTAAAAGGTCCGTCTTAAATTCTGAAGGTAGTTGGTACGGTTCCTGACATATGCGGCTAATATCACTCCCAATTTTAGCACAAGTTAAAGCTTACACAACTAGAGACAGATGTGCGGATACAATTACTGACGCCCTTTGATCTCTTAAAAAATCTTGCAGCTGCTTTGCCGGCCTTTTAAAATTGTCCTTACCCCTTCAGCTAAGCGCAAAGTGAGCCCAGTGGGTTGAGATTCTAACCGATGACCTTACAGACTTTAAGACAAGCTTTTTACCAACCGGCTAGCGGCTAGCAGCTAGATATTAACAGCTATACATTCTAGAAAAGTCCTTAGTCCAAGATCAATGAACCAAGCTTTTCAAATGCTAATTCGAGCTTAAAACAAAGTGACATACGGACAGACAGATGTTGCCTCGGATGATTTGCATTGCATAACGCCCAGCCTTTGTCCGAACTTAAGTGCTGAAGATATATTACCTGAGTTCTGAACTGACTTTAGGGCTGCCTCATCTTATTCCTTAGAACATAAAAAAAAATTAAAAATATGACATTCGCTAACTAAATGGTGGTAAATTTTGTGATGTCATATTTCTTAAAGTATTAAAATAGAAAATTTCATTCTATTGAGAATGACCAAAAAAGTACGTATTCGTTAATACATAAAAAAAAATTAAAAATATGACATTCGCTAACTAAATGGTGGTAAATTTTGTGATGTCATATTTCTTAAAGTATTACTCGTAAAATACCTTGTAAAAGTATTATGTGACAGTACGGAACCCTCAGTGCGCGAGTCTGACTCGCACTTGCCTGGTATTTTTATTATTACTGATCAAAAAAATCCTCCTATGAGGAAAATGAGTCAGGTGACGTGTGATTATCTGTTATTAAAATGATATTCTTCATATACTAATTTAAATGATTAGTAATGCCTATTAATGTACTTCTTGGTAATGTTTACAAATTCAAGGGAAGTCGGAGTTTTCCCTGCATAACCTTACCTCCAACCATATTATGTAAGTCGCGTAAAGTTAGGTCAGACTCAGATGTAACAATGGAATGTTTTTCAGATAAAATTACGTCGTTTTTTATTCATACTACGGTTAAAGGCCGCTCACATAGACCGATTGTTATTTTTTATAAGTTCTATAGAGCAACAGCAAAATTTCTTACGTCAATTGAATGCGTCTGATCTTTAGATATCGAATTTTAATAATAAATCATTTATTTCAGACACATAGATTCATACAAAAGAAAACACAAAATTTTAGAAATAAAAACAAATGACACAACATAAAAATAAAAATAATGAAGCTACCCTAAACATTCCTGAGATTTTTTTTATTCCTGGAAAAATACATTTACGCACCCCAGTCAACACTGAACCCGATGCTTAAGCAAAGTCTCGACTGAGAGTGTGAGATTCGCCGGAATACCCTCTAATAACTAAGAATATCACCTTCGTCGAAGCGACAAAAGAGTTTTTAAAAAAATTATTTTAATTTATAAGTAATTAATAAAAGAAAACTTTATTTATTACTTTATAATAAAATTTATATTTTCGCCTATGAATTCCCAATTTTAGTCCTCAGATAACCCTTCCCATATTTTTTAAACTTACTGTCTATAACTCATATAAAAAGACTCACAGTCTTTTTACATTCGGAAGAGTTTTCCAATTTTACGAATAAACAGGTTTTAAGGTTACTGTTAAATTAACTATACTTTTAATTTCACAAATAACTTGGGGTCCCCCACTTGAAAAATTACTCATCATGAGATTATTTCAAAACACCACATCCTATATACTTCTATTGTGCATGAGCTGTTAAGACATGTATTAAAATATAACATTGTTATGCACATCACCCGATGTCAGGTCAAGGCGCCGCCGTACAATTACAGTAATATACAATTATTATTTTTTTTTGTTTGATACGGAATTCTAGCTGACAACCGTTGATTGACTCTTGAGGTTGGTAGTTAATATTACTTACTTACTGGCATGTTTCAGCAAACCAGTACGAATTTCGGTCTAGACGGAATTTCGCGCCTTGTCTCGGTCTTGCGCTGACTCAACCAGCGCTTATTACTATTGCCAGTAGAAAATATTTTTATTTGTTTATGGACATTAATCGGCAAATCTGGACAATGCCTATCTATTGCCACTATAACAGTTCGTAAAATTCTTCGGAATGGCAATGGGGAGTCATTTATAACTAGTCTTTAGTTTATACAGTGCAACCTTAATATAACGTACCTCAGTATAACGACTTCCTCGATTTAACAAATTTTTTGTAATCCCCTTGAAATGTCCATAAGAGTCAATATAAAGTATACCTTTACAATGGGAGCATTTTTTGCGAACAACCTCTTTATAACGAATTTCCAACTATCCAAAAAAAAGAAGGTATTCCTATACCTCTAATTAACGAATTTTGTCAACCCTTTATAAAAAGTTTTATATAAAGTTCCCACCAATAACTCTTAATCTTATAGTATGAAGCAGAAGAGTTTGTTTGTTTCTTTGCTTGCTTGAATGCGCTAATCTCAGAAACTACTGGTCTTATTTGAAAAATTCTTTCCGTGTTAGTTAACCCATTTATCAAGGAAGGCTATTTATATCATCACGCTAAAATTTTACACCTAATTTTACGCGGAAGAAATCGCGGATAACATCTAGTTAAAAATAATGGAAGACAGTTAAAAAATAACCAGCCGTTGTGTTTGCTATTATTATCATCAGCTACGTCTACCGAAAGAATTGTTCGATAACTCCTTGGAAAATCCTTGTATTAAACTATCCTTTTGTAAAAACAAAAGTAACACATTACCTTTTTAAATTGTTACAAAAATCTGTCTAGGTACGTTTCCTTTTATCTCTGCACGAACAAACAAGTAAAAGACTAGCAAAAAGTGTAAACTACAAATGTTGCAAAAACAATGATGAACACAGACTCAACTTGTCTAGCAATAAGCTGTTAAATCGTGTCACAATAATTTTTACTTCTATATATTCTTATTTTCTTGCATTCTCGTTCTTCCTTTCCTGCAATATCACCTAAGTGAAACTTAACGAATCTTACAAAAACAGTTGTGAACACAAGCTCAATTTTTCAATCAAGACTCTGTTAAATCGTCTCGCAAGTTCCTTTTTTTCTCTAGAAGAAAATCTAAGTAAAATACTCACCGTTTTTAAGTGTAACTTGAAAATCTAACAAAAACAATTGTGAACACACACTCAAGTTGTCAAGTGAAAACTTGTAACATCGCCTCCCCCGAGTGTACACAGCGCGCTCAATGGTCCATATTATCGCCGGCTGTGTTCAGTAACATGCATTCGGTTTAATGCTTTTACGTTTAGAATGTATTTACCGGCTTATAATTTGTTTATTTTGACCCAAAACATTTATTATAGATATATTATAATGCCGGAGCCAGACATGAATAGCTCAAAGTGTTTGTACATTTTTGTCCTTGAGGCCTATAAAGTATTACAAAACTTTGCAAAGCTACATAAAGTCCCCGGTCTAACTACATGATCATTGAAATGATTATTCAAATGAAGCTATGTCTGGCTCGAGCATAACACTATCCCACAACCTGAGTAGGATCCCACAACCTATGACGTAATAGATTTTCGGTAAAGTGCTTTAACATAGTAATTTAACTTCATATCTAGATGTGTTATCTGTCAAAACCATAACATAATGAACAAAATAATATATGAGAAACTACGCCAGCCCTCACTAAACTCAGCTTTTTGCTAGTATATTAAACATACAAGTATAGAATAATTAAACACACATACACGTTTATCATATGCAAATCGTAGGAATAGAATTCAAAATTGCATATTATATTACTTCAAATAAAATACAGATCGGACTACAACTTCCAAGAACATTTATATTTGTTTGTGTACATCTCTTAATGGCTGCAATTAAGTCATGAAGGTCTGAAAGCAGAATTAAGTTTTTATTATTTCCTGTTAACTTTCAGATCAACTGTAGGTCTACTACTAAAGCTTTATTAGAAAACGGATAGAAATAATATCTTTGTATTTACGATGTATGTACATTTATATAACACGTGTTATGGAGGGATGCAAAGACATGTGACGAGTCTTGGTTTCAAGAGTTAGCAAGGTGAAGGGTGACGTGACACTAATCCGTCTAATTTCTTTTGTCGCAAGTGCCGACGGGACCATATGATTTGGTGGGTCAGTTGTTTTGTAGCGTCCACTGGAGACGGACGTCTTAAATGTTAACACAGCTTGATGACTTCAAGCTGTGTGCCATCAAGTCAATAAGCTAAATAGCTTATTATAAATTTATACTGCTTACAATTTTTAAATTGCTTTGAGCTATATACAACGCAAACCATTTCGCCAGTATCATACGATGAGGAGAAGGCATTAAGTAAACTGAGCGGGAATTTTGAATTTAGAAAAATAAAAGAATGACGTTAGATACAAAAAAATAAGCAAGAACATTACAAACAAAACAAGAATGTACTAAGAAACACAAAAGTATGTTTATGTGTCTAGGCTGTGTATATCAAATTTTTATCAATCAACTCACACACACACGCGCGCGCGCACACACACATACACAGGCGCACACAAACATCTACACACTTAATGAGTAATAGAAATTGTAATAGTCTAATTTATATAAGTTAAGTATTTTGTCGTAAGTTAAAATTAAGAATGAAAAATTTCTTTTACGGAGGAAGGCGATGATTACCGCGAAACAGTTGTTACTTCTGCGGGATCATCGTTTTCATTTGTTTGTACCACATATGTTATAAAATAAATAAATAAAATAAATCATTATTTTTCTAATTCTATTCATGAATGTCCTATCGGAAACACCAGAGCTGGCAGCATGTTTTTCACATTCAAAACGCGAAGTGATTTTCAATAAATTAAACTCTGACAAATTGAAATATTAATTGCGCGTTTGTGAAACAGGAGAGTTGCGCTATATAGAAATATTTCACAGCATTGTTCCTAAATGGCGCCGAGGAGGGCTTAAGCTTAGACCGAGCGTCCTGTAAAGATAAGATAAGATATAAAAGATATAATCTAAATACATAAAAGCTAAAGCCTATCATGAAATCTCGAAAACCACGGGACGTTCAAAAATGAAATTTGTCAAGGAAATAGTTTATAATTAATTGACATACACAAAGGACGGGTTTTTCAATAGGACCAGAGTAAGGAGGTCTAAGGGTCTCGCAAGTTTAATTTTACGCGGGCGAAGTCGCGAGAAACAGCTACTGAAATATAATAGTTGTGTTTCGCATGAACCACATTGGATAAATTACGACATTAGTCTGGTACTGCAGTCCATAGTCATATGCTCGTTAGTCACTCCGGTAAACCACTTATGTATGTGCACTTTGTCATGTAAAATAAGTCAATAATCATGTTTGTTTCGTTTCTTGCACAATTGAAGGTAGATGATAAATGTCACATTGCAATAATCCGATATCTACCATCGTTTCTAATAACCGCCGCGCACTCCAAGCTCTCTCCACTTCACTTCTGAGGTAGCTATAGATAGGTTGGCGAGCGAGACCGGGACAAGAGACCGCGACAAGTGACTCGGTATCTTCTGTTTGTACTGTAATCTGTAGTCTCCGTCTTCTATCTCTGTCTCGGTCGCGAACTGTCGTTACATTTCATATGACCAATGAGTGTCGCTATCTTCTGTCGCGGTCTCTTGTCGTGGTCTCTTGTCTCGTCCTTCCTCGCTAACCGCTACCTGTATACGTGGCGAAATCGTAACGTGGGGGAATCTCAGGGTGGAACTTTTCCATTCATATTCAAAGTCTCTTATCGTCGCCAGGAACCGTGCTACTTAGTGATATTCCGTAAATCCCCAGACTAAAATGAGAGAATGGCCAGAGTGAAAGGCATCCGAACCGAAGAAGTTCTTTATTTTATTAATTAATATATATTGTTGGTTTTTTGTCGGGGAGCTTCCAACCAAATAATATTGAGCGGTTTTAGTGGACTGTATGTTTTATTTAAATTCTTTTTATAAAGTAAGCTATAGATTTTTGTTTAACAAATAAAATGAGTTTGTTTAAAAAAAATAAAAATACTACCCCGTTGGCGCAGTGGGCAGTGACCCTGCCTTCTGCTCCGGGGTCGTGGGATCGATTCCCGCCTCGAGTCTGGGTGTATTATCCATATGTATGTATTTATATATTTACAAAAAAAATATTTGTGTACATCAGGCGGCTGTTACCTATAACGCAGGCATTAAGTTGTCTACCTTAGGAACAGACGTCCGTGTGTCATATAGTCCTACATATTTATTTTATTTATTTATTTAATTCCTAACTTACTTAACTAACACAGTTCCCTTTTTTTTGGAACGTCTATCAATGAACAACGACTCTTTTAGTATTATTGTGGAATTAGATGTAGGGAAAACATAAATAAAACGAACTTTGTTCCTGACATAGATTTCCTGATACAGACGTTTATCCAGTACTTTCTCGTTTATAATATTGAACTTAAGTTTTCGTCGTTAATAACATTTTTATATACTTAATATTTCGAATCAGATCGTGCTCGTGAACAGGAATGATCTTTCTTTACCATACGAGACTTTCCCATTTCTCCTTTTTACGGTTCCGTAGTCCTACAAAGGAGGAAGGAACCCTTATAGTCACACTGTCCGTCCATCTGTGACTGTGACCAACCGCAAGGTCTAGAAATATCCCTTGTTGAAAGGACATGCTAAAAACTAACTACGAAAATTATTTGAGCGAAATCGAACAAGTACTTTTGAAGTAATTTAACAAATAACTTTATCGTGTATCAGATACGAAAACCTTCTATATAAGCGTGTAGTGACACGCTTATGGCCGCTTTTTGAATATTTGACCACGATCTTAGAATTTTTGATTAAGCTAAATACTTTATAATCGCTATAGCATTTCATAGCTAAGCTCGAGTGTATGATCACCTTTACCAACGCGACGTTCGTTAAGACTAACAAGGCAAGAAGCGAATTCACCTCAATCAGTAGAGCTGACGTAGACCTGGTCCCTTTCAAAAGTATCGATTTTCGAAACGAGACTTACGACATATCGTTGGCAATAGAACCTTTATGAATTTAATTAAATGTAGCCAATGATACATTTTATATATTTTTCTTATATGATAGAAGCAAGTTGTCAGTCACTCCCCATGGAGAATTGAAACCTATAAAAATTTAGACCATAGTACCTAGTAACCTATATTATTTAGTAACAACTTTTTTGAATCCCTTAGGGATTTAAATATATATCCCGTATTAGTACCGGAGCCAGACATAGCTCAAAGTGTTTTTATCCTTGAAGTCTACAAAGTTCTACAAAACAGTTACACTAAGTCCCCGGCCACACTGCGTGATCATTGAAATGATCATTCAAATGAAGCTACGTCTCGCTCCAGCATAATTTAATTGACGATGATGTACGTGTGTTTATAATAATATTTTTTGTATTTAACTAGAACGGGCACATTTGCATTAAACTAATTAAAGCCATAATTTTACAAATTGATAATAGTATATGTAGATTCAAGAGATTAATTGCTGTTATTTTTTATCATTTAATTAATTACTATTTTAAATTGTTTTATGTTTTAATTTTTTGTGATTAATTGTAACAATGTGTGGGAAAGGCACACCAAGGTGAGAGGCTTTCGGCGAGGAATGAAAGGTGGGAGCGAAGGTCGATATGTTCAACCACCGTAAAGGAAGATCTTCGTGTCCGGGCTAGTTGGAGTTGCCCAGGAGGGGGGGGGCAATTTATTACAAAAAGAGATACGATTTGCTTTTAGAAAACTTAACTTATATAAAATTGTGTGAACCTCGCAGCTCAAACTGTAACGTGCTGAGCTGTAGCTCAGAAAATTGAAAATTCTGTCTGTTTTGCGCTTTCAACAGTTTGACTCGAATTTCTTCACATTTCCAATATCAAACTCGTAAGATTTCTAGAAATTATTCTGCGTCTCTAGAAATACTTTAGTATGGTACGTTTGCATTAAATCAGAAAATATTGTTAAAAATATCGTTAACTCCTATTTTGACTCTGAGTCTTAATACTTATATTGAGAAGCAGAAAACTAACCTTGCTTAGAGTCGCGAATAAATCTTCTTCTACCTAGAAGAAGATCTATTCGGTAGTAATATTCGATAATACTAGACCAGGATGCTAGGGTTATCCTGGTCTAGTATTATTTTGAATATCTGACCACCGTGTTTCGGAAGGCATGTAAAACAGCGGGTTCAGATTAATGGCAATGAGTGATATTAGTCTTGAGATTGTAGAGATTGTAGGGGTTTTGAGAATGACGTCAGACGGTTGTCAATTGTCTTAACTAGTCTCTTAATCACATCCTCCAGGATACTAGGGTTATCCTGGTCTAGTATTATCCAATATTACTATCGTGGTCAAGTACCAGGGTCCACTTAAATTGCAGGGGATGTGATTAAGAGACTAGTTAAGACAATTGATAACCGTCTGACGTCATTCTCAACACCCCTACAATCTCTACAATCTCACGACTAATATCACTCATTGCCATTAATCTGAACACGCTGTTTTACATGCCTTCCGAAACACGGTGGTCAGATATTCAAAATACCCTTATTAGATTTGGTCACCGTTGCTTTGGCACAAACGTTGCGTTAGTTACTATATACTACATTTTATTATCCTATAATTTTCCCATTCCCTTTCCAAGGGTTCACTATTTTGGTGTTAATGGCTTAAACATGAAAGGTAGATAGAAGCTGTTGTGGGTTTTTTTGTAGAATTATTTAAAATAAACATTTCCTCCATACACTATATATGTACGTGAAACTGACGATTTTTGTAACGCACGCCAGAATATCTCGCAGATGGCAGAATTTTCTCCTAATTACTTAAAATTAACGTTATATTTTGAACAATTTACATAATATTTTAATAATTTATAGCCTATGAGTTGTTCTGTTGTACAAACTATATTACTGTAAAGTTCTATCAAAATCCATTCAGTAGATTTTCCGTGAAAGAGCGTCAAACATACATCCATGCATACAAACTTTCGCGTTTATAATATTAGCAGGATAATAAATCTTTAAAAAACCAGGAAATTCTTACTACGAAGCAGTATCGTAAAATAAATCTAAAGACTTTCTTACTGACATTCTGTTATGCCGGAGCCAGACTTAGCTTCATTTGAATAATCATTTAATTTTCAATGATCATGTAGTGTATTTGCGGACTTTGTGTAGCTGCGCAAGGTTTCGTAGAACCTTGTAGTCTTCAAGGATAAAAATGTAAAAAAACTTTGAGCTATGTCTGGCTCCGGCATTATAGAAAAAAATGATATTGTAAATGCAATAAAAATTTCTTACTGTCTGAAAAAATAAAGACGCAGTTATAAAAGAACTTGAATTAGAAGAGCTTAATAAAAAATGTACCTTTTGACTTTTAAAATTAAAGGTACAATAAAAAGGTATCTGTTATTTGTCAAAATAAAGACGCGGTAATACGGGATCGTTTAAAATTAAACGCACTTGTTGATTTCCAGGAACTCGCTTCGCTTCTCACTACCACGGTTATTTTTAATAACAATCTGTACTAGGCCGAAAATGAAGCGTTGTTATATCCATAGTTGTTAACAAAACTTTCTATTATTAACTCTAAGGCATAATTTATTTATTAAATTGCTGATTTATTTATTTTATAATTATTACCATATTCAATCCAATTATTACCAGGTCAACCTCTATAATTTTTTTATCAATGTGTACGGTGGGAGTTTATATTGATTCTATTATTATACTATGATGTTAAGATATTCATCCTAAAATATAAATTTAAAATTGTTCCGCGAGATATTCATTTACTTATCACCTCAGATCATATAACAAAAGTTCCTTTAGTTCTATAATCTGAGGTTGTTACCTTTTTACACTAATACAGATACGATTAGAGCAATTTATTTCCAAGCTATCATAAATACTAACTTAATAGCACTCTAATTGATAAAATCGGACATTATTTTAAGATACAAAATTAATTTCATACATCGGTTCTCCGTTTAAAACGCCATCGTTGTAGTATGGAGATTAGAATATAAGGAGGACCATCGCAATGAATTAAAGTGTCCATCGAATCCGCAAATAATGGGGGCGCCATATTAGAATGAGGAAGAATTTTAAAGGTTATTATTGGTTAATTCATTGCTACATTCATACCATACCGCACCGTTCTGGAAGTCTATTGGTCAATTCATTCTAAACCACCGACATTTCGGTGAATCTTCGAACTTCGAACGATAATTTAATGTTTTTAAATGGTTACTTTTTCCACTAATTCCTCATAGAAGATGGTCCTGCTTATATTCTAATCTCCATACGTTGTAGGTACATGGCAAAAACGACAAACAAACGAAGTTTTCCGGTTTAGCTAGTAAAAAGATAAAAATAATTTATTTTATCAGCCCTTTAGCGAAATGAAATTTTGTATCAGCCGTCTATAAAATATGCACAAAATAACCGGATCTGAGTGATTTAATTAATTATTGTGTATATATACTCTGTTGCAGCTGCCGCCTTTAACCAAACAGCTGAGTACCAAAAGCCAATGTCACAATAATAGACACTTAGACTTAGTACATTAACTGCTACAATTAATGCGGTCGTCATGACTTCGCTTTGACACCATCTTATAGTAAAATATATACATGTGTGTATAAATAGTTTGACATTGGTTTGCGTGTAGTTTTATTTTAATAATTTAATATATTTATAAAGCGTGTTTTATAAAAATATTAGCAACCGCACTTACTTCCTCTATATAAACTATAATAGTTCCAAATTTCATACTCTTCTGTATGGACAATTTTCTTAAAATGGTACCGAGAGTTTTGAATTAGAAAATAGTTTACGACCGATTCTCAGACCAACCAAATATGCACAAAAATTTTCATAAGAATCGGTCAAGCCATTTCGGAGCAGTTTAGTAACAAATACAATACTTGTATTAATAATAGCGTCGATTGCCAACAAGTGGTCACATCGTAGTTCGTAATGTGACGTCCGGACGGCGCCCACAGGCCTGCCGTTCGTTGCCATAGTGACCCTCATGAATAGGTATTGACACTTAGATTCATTACATGAACTGCTATACACTTTAATATGTCGTGTATCGCTTGTAACGTTACTTAGTATTTGGTTACGTAATCTCACTTGTTTCTTGTAGTAGAAATATCGAATTTTTGCATCAAGGCACAGATTCAGCTATGTTCCTTCTATATATACCAACATTAAAATTACGTAACGCAAAATTTTCTAATATTATCTTGTATTAATTAAGTATTAAGCTAAAAGTATAATTTTCTAAGTTAGCAAATAACCAAAGTATCATCGTATGGAATGCTCATGACGGTTTAGTCAAAATACAGGAATTTTGCATTGCAATCATTTCAATTCTGAAATATGTCCTTATGCCGTAGCCACACATAGCTCAAAGCGTTTGTACATTTTTGTCCTGGAAGACTACAAAGTTCTACAAAACTTTGCGCTACTGCACAAATTCCCCGGCCACACTACATGATCATAGAAATGGTCATTCAAATGAAGCTATGCCTGGCTCCGGCATTATAACGAAACTTTTAATTCAACGTCGTTTCGCGTTTACGTTACATAATATGCTTCTGTACACCTTAAGAACAGTGTATGTAATTCAAATTTATATTTAAAAATACGTTTTCTGGCAATAGTTATAAAATGCAATTACGTCATGTATATTGAAACACGTCTGGACTTATGATAACAAAAACCCAAACCCACATCCTTTTAGCCGCTTGTATAGTCATGTAACCAGTGTATGTTTGTGGAATTTTATAAAAAATCAAAATTTTTTTGATAACAAGTGTTCGAATTTAAAAGCATCTAGAAAAAGCCGCGTGATGTCGTGGAACACCAATTGGGAACGAAGTTCCTTATTATGTAAATATCAAGTTCTAGTCAAGGTAAAAAGAAAATAAATATTCGAGCACAATTTTTCATTATGAAATTTTTATCTTGAGGATACACTCAATTAAGTTAAAAACTCTTTACACGATGAAAGCGAAAACGCTTACAGACATTAATTCTATGTTGTAAAGAATTGTAGGTGTACATAAAGTGTAACAGCTAATGAACAATTTATTTCTTTTTATATATTTATGAGTGGACGTTTTTTCCGGCAAGGGGAGTCCTGCGCATCTTCCTATAAGGAACTTCGTTTAAGGAAATAAATACCATTAATATTTTATAAGTTTTTTTTTATTCGAAAATTTGTGAGTGTTTACAAATTTAATAAACTAATTTATTGTCAGATAAGCACAGCTACCAGACTAACAAAAAACCTAAGTGGTTGCTTATTTAGCCGTTGAATGCATTATAGATAACACAAATTAATTGCCCAAATAATCATTAATTATTGATAGCAGTCTGGATGCCATGCCACTTATTGCTAAGGTGAAGAACTTACTTTTTCTATAAAGCTTTTTTATTTATTTCTACCTATTCTCATTTAATAATTTCTTTTTCTCTACATCCCCCTATTTTACTAATTATATAATCTAGTTTATTATATATGAGTTTAACCATGATAATTTAGTTAGCAATAGGCTCATTCAAATATATAAAACCTCATCAGAAAGGGCCGTACTTCAATCATAGTGGTTTGGTTCGTTTGTCATCTTTTATATCCGGGTTAACTCAGACGGCACATGCAGGTGTCGGATCCATCGCACTGCCGAGGATGGAGCCAAGGCAGTGCTTTGTCATCCAGGTTTAACAGATCTTTAACCAGGTTTAACGGACCTTCCCTGCCCAACCAGTTCCAGTCTGATCTTATCCTACAATGTTATCTTCACTGTGGGCGGCCGCGCCTCGCCACTGCGGTCGTCGTTATCCGTACAGCGCCATCTAGTTTTGCTTTTGGTGTAACTTCACAAACTCGACATCATTGCCATCTCGTTAACTAGCGGCGGCTGCATCCTTCATCATGGTGATAGTGGTGCGCAATCTTCTTCTTCGATTATTATTATTCTAGGTTTTGACAAGATGAGCGTAAAGTAATTGGGAGAGGAGAATAAGACGTTAGATATCAATAGCCCTAATGAAGGTACCGTCAGTTGGTACTGATATATTGGGCCTAATCTATTTTATTCCATAATAAAATCACAAAAAGATCACAGAGACTGCCGGTTTTTTGAAATTACTATACTCTTTACGGTTACGTTCATAAAACGGTAGGTTCATTAAAGATACTATGGTCGTATAAGTGTCGTTGTTGCACCAAATTGGCAATTAAAAAAAAAACAATTTGTTGTGATTGTTTAATAGTTACTAAACTTTGCTTCGAAATATAGTTTTATTTTGTAGAATAATTAAATCCAATTAGATAAAACGAATTATAAAATTTAAGCACGCTAACAAAATAAATGATAGTGTCTAAAATATGACAATGAAGTGTGCTACAAGGTGACGTCAAATCAAACAAATAACATCATGACTCTTAAGATTCTAGTCAATTGTATATGATGTAGCCGAGACCACACTTTGTTATAAAAAAATCAACGGACCCGGCAAATGCTGACCTGCCTTAACGTTGTTGGGTTACGTACTTTTTACTAAATCCTGTAATATTATTCCCGCTCCTATTCATGTTCCCGTTCTTGATGTTATGACTGATTTTTTTTTATTTTATCCTGTTTCTAAACTACATCCCCAACAATTTTCAGCCAAATCGGTACATCCGTTCTTGTGAAAAAGTGTTAATAACACTACTTCCTTTCATATCTATAGATAAAAAAGTAGACGTATGTATTTAACGTCTTTTTTTATTTTTTAAAAGTGATGTAGGCACATGCTTGTATCTAAAATGTTTTCATAATGTTGCTACATGAAAAAAACGAGTGTGGACACCCAGGGCAAGATAAAGAAGAAAGAGACAAGTCCAATTCAGAATATCTATAAGGTTATATGGACACCCTATTACACGCTACTATGCGACAGGTTAGTTGCAAATAAAATAAAACCAAATAAATTTTTGTTCTGGGTAGTAGAATGAGGTTTAAATACAGCATAAATCAAGTGGAATTTTTAACACTACACTCCAATCACAGCTGTGTGAGCAGCTGTTTGTTTGGAAAGATAGTTCAGAGCGTTTTGGCCGTAAAATTCAAATCGCTTTATAAAAACGCAAAATTAACCAGGTAAAAGTTTGTTTTTCGCATAAATATTTATATTTTAGGTTAAGTTGACTGCTGGTTATAATATGAACTAATTTTAGAAAATTCAACTAGCCTATTGAACGCAGGACAAATCCGGAAAATCTTGTACGAATCGCCGCTCCATTCTTATGTCACCACGTAACACCAATGACCATTACGAACGTATAGAGTCAACTCAGTGGCGGATGCTTTTCATTGTTACCGGTGTCCTTTAAGATATTTGCATAACTAATAAATAATTATTTTAAATAATTAACGTATCTACCTTCCCATTGTATTTTTACATTGATTTATTGAAAATGTATGTAAAACTATTTAGTTGATTTAAAAAAACTGAAACTCAGTAGCGCCATATTATAATTCTTCTTTCGTAATTTGGAGATTATAATATAAGGAGTAACATCTGGTATGGAAGAAAGGTTGATAAAGTGTCCAACATTATATTATAATAGTTCAAAACCCCTCCAGAGTGGCGTTGGTGTAGACAAATGGTATGGTATGAGTACAGCAGCAATAGTAGATAAATTGTCCAATAACGAATGAATGAAATTCACAATTAAACAAATGTGCTACACCCCTTATTTTCGTAATTCGACGGATATTTTTAATATACAGAGAGGTTACTCATTCTATTCTAATATCCATATTTCATAAAAAACTTTCTTATTCTTATTTAAGCTTTGTGAGTTCTTACATACACGCGCAAATATAATTGTTTGTATAAAAAAATCGACTGTGCAAGTTTTATCAGCTCTTCTTAAAGAGCTGGACCGACTAGGAAAAAAATTTTGTATGTATATTCCAAGGAATTCGTACATGGTTTGCAGAGAAATTGGACCTTGTAGATGGCGCTGCTGTAGGTGAAGAAAGAAATACCCAAAAGGATATTTAAAAAATATTCAGAGGTGGTCGCATCTTCGAAAGTTACATTAGATGGCTTTAGTTTTGAACATTTCGTGTGACTGTAAATCGGGTAAGACAACGTCTGCCGGGTCTGCTAGTAATTATTGATATAAAAATATGTAATTGATAAAGATTTTAACTGTGAACAGATTTTTCAAAGCAGTCCAGTACTTTCGGGACCTATTTAATCCAGACAAACAATCATATATCTTTCCTCTTTGTATTATTATTTATTTGTCAAATAATATTATTACGCGTTGACACATAATGTTACCATGAATCTTTATCATTTTAACCTATTATATTAAAAAGTAAATATTAAAGTGGCTGTTTGTAATGTCGATACAAAATTCGTTTAATAACAAATAAGAGTACCTCACAAAAAATTCCAAATAATTGAAATAAGTCTGTTATTAAAATTTGTTGTAATGTTTTATGCCATTTATGGTCTGTTACCTATAACACAGGCATTAAGTTGTCTACCTTAGGAACAGACGTCCGTGTGTCATATAGTCCTATATATAAAAAATAAAAAAAAAATGGAATTAGAAGAAATGATCAATCCCTCAGATCTATTGCTACAAGACTTCGTCGATCATTATCAACGCTTCATGATAGCATCCAACGGTACAGATTGACGAATTCTCTAGTGATTAGGAGAGGAAAAGGCAGGAAAATATGTACTTCAATGAAGATGACCGTTTTCTACAATTTCAAGTTTGTCGGAACACAAGACTAATGACGGTGCAGAGCCGAAATTTATCGGAAAAGGTTCGAGGAATAAAAGCGAGTGAGCGGAGTTGCTATAGGCTCATTTGTACCCGTCAAAGCATTATAACTTGAGAAACACCACCGTACAAACCTACTATACTTTGCTCGTCAACATCCTTATTGGGACTTCGACCAGTGGGGCAAGTTCTCTTTACTGATGAATGCAGAATTAACAGCAGAATATTTTGCCTCTAGCAACATTAGCGTCAGAATCAAGAGTAATAAACTTAATCTGTCAGCACTGCAGAGTAACGTCAATAGAAATTTCAAATATTACGGTTTGAATTTTAAGTTGAATTCAAAAGTTTTAAGATTTTATAAAATAAGAAACGAGCCGATATCTGTTACATAAATATAAGTTAAATTTGAGAGCTATAGTTTGTAATCATTTAAACATGTCTGAATTCCGTACACCGGTGAAAGCAAACAAACCAATCGACATAAAAGAAAGAATAACTATTCCGCCCTCACCTTTTCTGAACAAACTTGGTTATGGAACTGGTATGTTGGCTATATATATTATTAATTTTACTATCTTATAATTATCGTATACTACTGCTGAGGTTTTATATTGTTTTAGGTGTATCAGTAATGCAGTTAATACGGTCTCCTAGAGCTGGACAAATTCGCTCACCGTGGGCGTTAAAAATGTTGAACAAACGCGTTAAACCTAATAAAGTGTACAAGGACCGGCTTCAAACCGAAGCTGACTTGTTACAGCGGATGTCGCACCCCAATATTGTAGGGTTTAGAGCATTCAGCAAAGGTAAAATTTTGTACTTGGGCATGGAGGCTTGTGATTTGTCCCTGGGAGATTTAATTGAGAAAAAAATAGATGAGGACTGTGAACCCTTTTTGCCCAGACAGATATTGAAGGTAAATATGACAAGTATTAAACTAAGTAACCAATTTCTTAAATTTATAATTATTATATAGGATTATTCATTCCTTGCATAACATCCGCCTCAGTGAAGTATAGATTATATTAATCATCACTTTATAAACGTTTCTATAAGCTTTGTGAATTTTTGTTTTGTGGTCAAGTAAATCTTATTAAACCTTCTACCTGGAAATTAAAAAATCTTTAATTTATGGATTTAATTTTGCTGTTTTATTTTAGGTAGCATTAGACATTGGCCATGCATTGGATTATTTACATACCAAGATGCAAATTTTACATGGAGATATGAAATCTTACAACATTCTAGTTAATGGTGACTTTGTTATTTGCAAGCTCTGTGACTTTGGTGTGTCGTTGCCACTGGATGACAATGCTGTTTTTGATAAAGAAAAGGCTGGTGGAGCTGTTTATTATGGTAAAGGCTGACTCGTAATAATATTTCTGTGTCAAATATCTTCTTCTTCTTTTCGAAAATCCCCAAAATCACCGAATTTTGGGGAAAAATCGAGTTTGAAATTTCGGAAAAGTTGGCGGAAAAAGCTTATTATTTTACTATGTAATCATTTTCTGTTCAAAATAATAGATAGAAAGTATATTGCAGATTATAGTACACTTTTAAACCAGGAATTTAGGGAAGTAATTTTTTTGCATAATAATCTTATGGTTCGAGTTATCCATTTGAACCCGATTTGAACCAAATACTTTAAGTCGTCTGTCCTTTTACTATTGAGCTATCGAGGTTCCAATTCGAAAGTAACATAAAATGTGGCATGCATTCACTAGCACTCTGATACGCAGTTAAGAATAAACCGGTCTAGTTGCGTGATATCATTTTATGGTTTCTCAGTCAAACAGTATACATAGACTCTGTGTAACGTTTATATTTATAATTAACTTTTTCAATTTTTTGTTCATATAAAACTAGCGGACTCGGCAGACGTTGTCCTGCCCGAAGGTGGGGTTACTTACTATTTACTACATTCTATTAACCTATTTTTTAATTTATTTTTTATTATCTTATAATATTATTTAGTATACCCGGTCCCATTCCCTTTCCCGTTCCCAGTCCCGTTCCCGTTGCGTATATTAGTATAGATAAATAACCTAGGTACCAACTGCACCGCCATATTCCGGGCTGATTTGTGAATGTATACCATACAGGGCGCTACCCAAACGCATACAAAAAAAATCATTCAAATAGGTCCAGCCGTTTAGGAGTTCAATGACCCACACATATGCGTCTAATTCTAAGTGCTAGAAGGTACATCTAATACATGGGTCTCTTCTACTTTAGAAAAGTACAGTCGAATTGAAAACCTGCTCCTGTTTGTTACCTCAGAACTTTCTATTGATCGAATCGATTTTGATGATTCTTTCTTTATTTGAAAGCTGGTGCTTCCCTTGTAATCCCATTTCAATTTGATGCAGTTCTGACAATTTGAAAAACTATTTTGTTGAGAATTTTTTTTTGAATAATTTACAAACAGATGCAATTGCAGTCTATGTATATATAATCTTGCAGATATTTCTTCTCTGGATAAAATGACAGAAGAACGTTTATATAGCATAAGTCCAGTCACCAAGAGCGATGAGGAAGACGTTATGAATCTTGTAAAAAGGTAGGTTTTACTTTTTTATTATATATCATTATTATATTATATATTATATAGTAGTAGAAGGGCTGAAGGTAAATTTTACTTTTTAATATTTATTAAGTAGTACAGGTTTAAAGGTAGTTCCTCTACTGGAAAATTCCCATTGAATTAAATTATATAGGACAAAAACCGCATAGAAAACAATACACCTTATTGGTTTATGTGTGGCTTTTGTCGCATTTAATTGGATTCTATGGGAATTTTTCAACACGGTTTTTAATTTTTTATATCTATTAGGTAGTAGAGGCATTGAAACTAGGTTTGACTTTTTAAAAATTTAATTATAGAAGACATAAGTTAAAGTTCTGTGTGGCATACCTGCCAAAAAGACATTCGTTGGCAAACTTGACCAAATGGTGTAGGTACCTGAGCACAATACTGATTTTGAGTTTGCTATTATGAAAGGATAATATTGTATCTAAATTACTAATTATTAATCATCTTTGAACAATTAGAAAATTGGAGGTAGCGTCACGTTTGCAGTTGTTTTGTTCTCCAGCCGAGCAGGGCCGATGCGTCCGGGTACCAGTACCTACCTCTACCTCTCATAAGATCGGCGTAAAGTGGTGGCAAAGCGGTCACGTCAAAAGATGGTATAATAGTCGGGGTTCGTGCAGTTTGAAAGAGTTCCTGGCGGTCGGAAGCGCATGTGCGAAGAGTATAAAGATAGATTGGATCTTCATGAAGGACAAAGGTTACTTTTTGTCGTAAAAATATAATTTGAATGGGGTAAAATAGGGGTTGAAAGTTTGCATGAAAGGAAAAAGCCGAGAGTAGAAGGTAGTTATTAATAAATTCAAAATAGCACTAATTATATGATAGAATAAGTTAATCCACATTATTTCTGTTGGTATTATTGTCATCTGTTTCACTGTGTGTAACCATAGACAAATTTCAATTTTAATTCCTATTGTTTTTTACTGTTTTAAGCACAACCTAATATTGTAATAAAACTTTATGGTTTGTACACATACGGCTGCCTGGTAGAAATCGCTATTTAACATTAAGACCGCCGATTGTCGCTGCAGGACTTGATATTATTAAAACTAAATATTTAATCTGTATTACGGTGATTGAGGCTTTCCTAAAAGCTAAGTTTACAAGGATTCCACGCGTTTTTGATTGGCCTACTGTTAATGAAGAATTTTTTTTAAATTATAATTAAAAATAGGGACTCGTCTGTGAAAGCCTTTAAGTAAAAGCGGGAACGACAGGAGCTTGTCTAGTTCCCTGTGGCATAACGCCAGTCGTTCCCTGACCGCTGGGATGTATGAACGCGTGCCGCGTTCCCTGTGTGTAGACCACTACTCGACTCTGTGAATTATAATTAAGTAAGTGTTCTTACTTTTTTTTATTTGTAATCTGTGACGCGGGTACGACGAGGAAGTTGCCATATTATATTAATATCACAGTGTTCTTACTCATTTTTAAGGAAAAATAAATACATTCATTTCAAATTAATATTGTAAAGATCTTATATATTTTTTTATTATTTTAATGAAATTCAGAAAGCTAAAATAAATATGTTTTTTTTAATACGTATTTACAAATTTGAGAAATGAAAATGGCCACATTGTAATTGAAATAAATAAATAAATAAACATGATTATAATGTCTCATGAAAAGTATCAAGTGAGTTTATACTTTTTTTATTTGTTTTATGTTGACATTGTAAGAAAATTTGGGAAAATCTAAGCTCGACGGGGTTTGAACCGATAACCTTAGGGAATAATCTACTGCTATTGAGCTACGAGACTTTGTTACGATTTTTTTCAATTACTTTGTGATATATTTGTATGTGTTGACGTTTATTAAAGGGGGGTTGGTGCCCACCAATATGCTTCTTATGCCGGAGCCAGACAAATCTCAAAGTGTTTGTACATATTTGTCCTTGAATAGTACAAAGCTTTGTGCAGCTTCACAAAGTCCACGGCCATACTACATGATCATTTAAATGTAGCTATGTCTGGCTCCGGCATTAGACTGACCCTGTCTACTGGAACCAACGTACTGTTTAGTTTAATTTGAACTTCTGCTAATTAATTTGGTATTTTTGAAAAATAGGCTGGCTTTTGGCATTATAAAGCATGTTGAACGAGTACACGTTTAGTCTTTGCTTTTCAAACTATTACGTTTTAAAGACTCATGTTTTTTGCGTTATTTGTGGATCAGAAATCTTAAAAATTTTTGTCTTTTTTTTGTTTATTCCATGTAATCTTGGTACAGCAAAACTTATGTAATCTCTGGGAAATATTATTTGGATTGGTTCTTCTAAGTAGCCTAACTTTGCCAAACCTGTGCTAGATATACTGATAGGTGCTTCTAAGTAGCCTATGTTTGGCAAACCTGTGCTAGATATACTGATTATTTCCTCTAAGTAGCCTAACTTTTCCAAACCTCTGCTAGATATTCTGATTCGTTCTCCTAGAGTTTGCGATGTATTCACCATCTTCCCCAGTCACTCTTCCGTCTGTAACAATAGAAGCAGGCGTTACTTTGCGAAAGTTCATGATAAGCAGGAAATTTTAAATTACTTTGTGAATTCGCGAATATTACACAAAATATCTATACTAACATATAAAGCTGTAGAGTTTGTTTATTTTGTTTGTTTGCTTGAATGCGCTTATCTCAGTTACTACTGGTTAGATTAAAAAAAAATTCAATGTTAGAAAGTACATTATAATCTTTTTTTTTTAATATTCGCGGTACATTATAATATTTTATTTATAATATTTAAGAAGTCGCGAGCACAGGTAGTTTTTTATATAAAAAGAGGCATGCAGGTATTTCATACATCACATTACAAGTGACCAATGTCCGTAGTCAATAGGGTAGTTCAATTAAGAGGATTCCTAATAAACTTTCGTTCAGGATAATTGACAGAGGTTCTAATATAAGATAATTCAAGTGGAATTACTAAAATATGAAAGATTGTTCACATTTTGTAAATAAGAGCCGATTAAATCAAAGATATAAATCACGTGATACTGAACAGCAATCTGAGCGCATGACGTCACATCTTGTCAAACAAATGGTCGTTGCTAACTCATCCTCCAATAATACTCAAGTAAAGCTGTTTGTTTGAGAATAAGTTATGTCATACAAGACGCCATGATAGCCAGAGCATTTTAGCGCTAAAATCGCTGTGGATTTATAAAACTAATCTATTAAAAGTTTAATGAAAGGCATAATGTGTATTTTATGTGTAGGTTCGAAAAAAATAGTCAACTAGCAGTTGTACAAAAGGGCCCGCCGATGCCTTACCGGCCTTTAAGTGATGAATATTCTCTATTCTCTACCAACGGGAAATAAAAAAAAATCCCAGCGAAACGGAAACCGACAATAATATTTATACGAAATAATGAATCCATTTCTGGATGGATTTAAATAGCGGTTATTGTTAAAACGTTTACATTTTAAAATTCAACCATTCGAGCGCACCAGTTTGCGGTCGAAATGGGTCCGTAAACTGTATATATATTTTAAAATGGCCGCTGAATTCTCTCTAAAGCTTTTATTGGAAGCTTACATGAGACAACTATACGTTTAAATCTATAATCTGTACTAATATTATATAGAGAAAAGATTTGATTGTTTGTTTGCAATGAACAGGCTCTGAAACTACTGGACCAGTTTGAATAAATATTTGACCATTAGAATCCAACAAAATCCCTGATGAACATAGGCGATTTTGAAAATCTCCCACCTGGATATACATTGACCTGGCAAGTCTGGATGTCGTTGAACAGACTTCGGAGTTCGGAAAGAAGTAAAAGGGAAAACTTAAAACTATAAACAAACAGCACAAAACATGTGACCGTGGCGACTCATATGGTTTCACTACCTGTACAAACTTGCCTATAGAAATCTTTACGTTATAATAAAGTTTAATATTTTCTTTGGTAAAGTTTATTATATAAATGTTAAGAATCGAAGGAGAAAGTCGTAATCAGTGGTCGGTATTTGAGTCGATTGCTAGTTTAAGCAGATATTACCGCTCCCGTGTTATTATAAGTATTGTGGGGGTTCCGAGGATGACGTAAATGACACCGTTTATACTACAGGTAGAGGGAGTACAGGAATTTCCGAGCTGAGGAGGGAAAGTAGAGTGTATTACGCGTGAGCTCACAGCACTGGTATTGCTTGGCGACGCATGTAGTGACGACACGCCGTATTAACACGATTCACACAAAAATACGAAATATGCAACGAGCTCCCTGTTACGTTTGTTCTGGCGGCGTTTTTGTCTTTTGATCCTTGAATAAGGCTCCATTCACACTATAGGTGAGAAGTCACTTTTGTTAATAGCTGCGTTGTTTTATATAATCGCATATTGAGGAATATTCACACCCCCACAAACTTATGAGAGGTTTTTGGATATGAAATTGTATAGATAGAAGTTGCTGTATAAATTAATTTTAAATAAATGAAAAATAAAATAAACATAAGTAAGTAAACCTGTCTGTTTGATGCTTGCGATGTACGAAACCAACCTTCTCTTTTCGATGTTAAATCAAAATACTTATTATGAATTAATTTACATAAACAGCCCACGAAATATGCAACTAGCTCCTGTTACGTTTGTTCTGGCGGCGTTTTTGTCTTTTGATCCTTGAATAAGGCTCCGTACACACTATAGAGATCCATATAAGTAAATAAACTTGTCTGTTTGACGTACGAAACCAACCTTCTCTATTTCGATGCTATATAAAATATTTATTATAAAATAATTTTATAAACAGCCCTCGAAATATGGGATCAGCTCTTTGTTACGTTTGTTATATTGGAGGTTTTGTCTTTTGGTCCTTGAATAAGGCTCCGTACACACTATAAAGATCGATATAAGTAAGAAAACTTGTCTGTTTGATAAGTGAGATGTACGAAACCAATCTCCTCTTTTCGATGCCAAATCAAAATATTTATTATGAATTAATTTACATAAACATCCCACGAAATATGTGACGAGCTCCCTGTTACGTTTCTTCTGACGGCTTTTTGCCTTTAAATAAAGCTTCGTACTCACTATAGAGATCCATATCCATATAATAATAATTATAAATGTGAAAATAACTTTTTTGTTACTTTTTAACGCCTTTCACGCCTATACGGCTGAATCAATTATGATGTATTTTGTTATAGAGATAGAGTTGACTTTGGGTACGAAAGTTGGCACCTATATAAGTTGAAGAAATTAACGGGAATGAAGTTTCGTGTATATATAGAAAATAAGTCTGCGTCTGTTAATTGCACTACTAGAAGGCCCGCAGACGCGTCGCCGGCCTTGAATTACATATACCTACTTCTCGACTATAACAACATGTCTTGATAGAAATATACCTATTTCTCGACGGTAATAACATATAACTGTTATCCGCTCAGCGGCTGCAGTTATAAATAAACACAATTAAAGGGTCTTTTATTTTAAACAATAGTCTACTGAGTGATTCAGATGCTTTTATAAAACTCTTATCGTGTGAACATCTACCGTCGATCTGAGGCGGACCAAGCATGTAATTTAATACTTTCTACGCTGTAATCGTAACATTTACGAAAATAATTACATGGTCGGTGCTTGTCTGACGGCCTTTATGACAGCTCTATATTCATTTGGCGATACAAACATTAATATTTTTTATGTTACAAGGGGCAAACGAGCAGTGCCTATCGACGCCCATGTACATCTGCACGACCAGAAGGCTAGCAGATGCGTTGCCGGTCTTTATTGAGGAGTTTAGGTCACCGGAAAGTGTCACGAAACGCGACAATAACACCATCACTTGATGTGACGGGATTGCCGCCACTTCACACCGACCTCACGTGAGAAAGAGGTACTGGTACCCGGACGCGCCTGCCCAATTCAGCTGCAAGCGTGGCGCGACCTCGTTATCCATTAAAAATCCGATATTAGATAAAGGTAAAATAAATAAAAACTATTTATTGTTTATAGAGGATAAATTACCTGTGAGTTCAAACCCCACCGCCGATGATATTGTCGCACCCACTCCTAATACAAGCTTTTAATTTAAGCTTAGTAGGAGGGGCAAAGGGAATATTAGACATACCTAAAAAAGTATTCCTAATATTCTTTTTAAAAAAATATCATTAAAATAACATTTCAATATTAGCAATCACTTCATTGATTACTATTAAAATACCTAATTCGTTACTATAATGCTGTTTTTATGAACGGAGTAAGACGTAAGTGACAAAACGTCTTTTGCGATTTTGCAAAAATCTGCCTTTTTTCAGTTAGGTCAGTTTATTATTAAGCGTACGATATGATAGATATGGGTTAAGATTCCGCAACAAGATAAGTTAGTTCATCTATTTTTGATGTGAAAAATTCTTTAGGCACGTTGGGCATTTTTTGGAATGGGAACAGACCATTGACTTATGAGTCATATACACTGAACGCTTTCAATGAGTTATTTCATTGATGATATGTATACTATGTAATGTGTGTATTAAAAAAAAAGATATTACTGACATTCTGGTAGTCCCAACAGAAAAATTGAAAGCGAATCGTTAGAGGTGTCGGTAACGGTGACGTTAGTCAAGCGTTCGGTGACGATGACACGAGTTTGAAGTTTTTTGTTCTTTAATTTGTTTTCACTTGTATTGGGACACCTGGAGAGCTAGTGTTCGTTTTTTCTTTATAAATTATTAACATTTCAACAAATTTAAAGTAACTATTTTTTTAAATTAAGACGTATTAAAAAAATCTTACATTAAGGGGAGTACAGTTCCTTTTTTCATAGTCAGTTTTTTTAAGAATTTAAAATTTAGCTCTTTCAAGTTTCGCTTGCGCATGCGCATTTGATTATATTCCAATCCAATTCTTGATTATATTCCAATACAATTTTTCATTATATTCCTTTTATCAAACATATAAGTGTCACTATTTATGTACTTTTTTAATATATTCATATAGGATATACACAATCATTCCATTGGCACGAATCGCTATGTCTAAATTTATTTACAAAACTATTTACACATTTTACAGTACTATCAAGACACAAAACTTTTTACATGATCATTACGATAAATTCAAAGACATTGAAATCATTATAATTCATTACAGTACACCAAGAAGACAACAATTACACAAAAAACGCCACAACCGCCGGAATCTCCACAACCACCAAAAACGCCACAACCGCCAAAATTTAACTTATTTAACTCTTTTTTTGCGGCGAATAAAGAAACACGCGGTCCGAAGAAACAAGATGGCGTCCAAACATCTCTTGGTGAACGTCAAATTGATATTGAGGGTATGTTCCGATATACACTGCGAGCACCGCTCATTGATGAATTCTATCCGTTGTACACTGCCAGTATACTGCGGCAGTACCCTATGGGAATATATGACGTCATAAATAATTTTTATGACGTCATCAATATGACTTCGGTATTTTTGTACTGTGAGCAGTGGAGCTTTCGAGCTAGTTTCATTACTTTGATCGCGTGGTCAATCAAAAGCGGAGCGGCTCTTGTTAAAGAATTTAACAGTAAAATTTATCAATTTAACATTATTATGTTATTAAACAATCGTGGGTGAAGACAAATCGTGGTTTTTGTAAATTGAAAAAGTTACAATGGTAAAATTGAACGGGGGAGGAGGTCGTTGCCTAATCAGTGGTCGACATTTGAGTCCCTCGCTAAGTTAAGTTGCTCTGGCTGCGACCGGGTGATAGATGGGTGACCCATTCTAGCACTGGTTTATATTTGATATGTTGGCCTTCTGGTCGTGCAGATGTCCATGGGCGCCGGTAGGCACTTCGGTGCCTGCTGCCTGCTCGTCTGCCCCTGTTGTAATATTTAAAAAAAAAATATTTCCCAAAAATATATATATTTGTGTACAACTGGCGTCTGTTATAGGTAACACAGGCATTATGTTGTCCATCTTAGGAACAGACGTCCGTGTGTCAAATAGTCCTATATTTATTTATTTATGACGAGTTCTTTATCATAGGGTTAAATATTTATGAAATGTCTGTTTAACGATTTAAACAAGGGCTTCGTACCTGGTACGATATAGTCTTTACTCTGTTTAAAAAAAATTCGACTTTCTATGTCTTTGTCAATTAGAAATTTAATCAATTTTTTTTCTTATTTTTACAGGGGAGAAATCGTCTGTATGGAAAACTCGAATATCCACATGAGAGCAACTAACTTCTTTTTTAATTTGTATAGAAAGTCCTACCCTTTATTTATTTTACAAGTACCCTTAGATCTGCGGATTCTGTGTAGTTAATTAATTGTTGTTTTATTGTAGTTTAGTGTTATAATAGGAGTGTTATTAACCATAGAGGTTTAACGGAAAATGGACTATGATTTTGGAATAAATACTCTATAGAAATATATTTCATTACATACGATACGAGCTTCCAACGACGAATTACAGCTTAGATTTTTATTTACCGACCACTTAAATAAGATACATTAAACTAAGCGAAATGTGAACTCTGTTTTGATGTCACGAAACTTAGAATCTGTTTTATAAATTGCTAGAAAATTCTTACTAAGATTTGAGATAGCATAGACTACGACCGCAGTTTACAGACCATAGACCAATTCTGAGTTTTAGGCAGCAATACTGTAAACTCCCCGATTACACGGTACTCTTATAACGCATTCGGGGACGTACAAGCACGTTGTACGAGAATAATCCTACAACGCGTATTCATATAATGTGGAATAAACCTACCGTTTTATAGGGGGGAATACAGTATTAGCTATTGGCGGTGTTGCCATATTCATTCTATAATATATTTTAAAAAAAAAACTGTTTCTGCATTCTACAGTCGCAGTCAGTTGTGTGTTGTTATCCCAGAATAAACGTAGATTGCAGATGTTTAATTTAAAATTTATTTCATGTAAAGCTAGTTGAGAATATGAATATACAGTATATTATGTCAAGTAGCTATGAATTTATAGATAGTAGTATAACATTGTATAAGGTTGACTGTCAAGGGGACTATGAGGAGGTCGTGGCCTCATCAGTGATCGGCATTTATGTCGTTCGCTAGGTTAAGTTGCTCCTGCTGCGACCGGGCGATAGTTGGGTGACCCATTCTAACACTGGTTTGTATTTGACGTCCGACCTCCTCCGTGTTTCGGATGGCACATAAAACAGTGGGATCCGATTGATGTCACTGAGTGATATTAGTCATAAGGTTGTAGAGATCGTGGGGGATTCGAGGATGACGTCAGATGGCAATCGGTCATCTTAACTCGCCCCACAGCCACATCGACTGCAATCTAAGCGGATCCTGGTACTTATCCGGGCTAGCGCTAGGAAGGTAGGCAATAAAAAATGATGTATTTAGTTAAGCTGAGACAACAGTGCGTTTTATTAAGAAATCATAGTTTGTCACGTCAATATTATTTCGCCCAGAATAATAGCGTTAACCCGGGATTTAGGCTACTGTTACAAGAAATGACATAGGCTATTTTGCTTTTAGCAAAATAATTAAGGAAATTAAAGCGACCGTTCCTATGACGTCATCCTCGGAACCCCCACGATCTCTACAACTTTACGACTAATATCACAAAGTGACATTAATCGGGTCCCACTATTTTATGTGCCTTCCGAAACACGGAGGAGGTTGGATATCAAATATAAACCAGCGCTAGCATGGGTCACCCATCTATCACCCGGTTGCAGCCAGAGCAACTTAACATAGCGAACGACTCAAATGCCGACCGCTGATTAGGCCACGATCCGTTAATCTATCTTTCTATAAATAGAAATAACATTGAAGGGTCTGTTTGCAACGTGGAAATTATCTTTTTTACTAGTTGCATATTAACTATACTAAGAGCAAAAAATACAAACAAACATTTTTGTCTGTCTGTCAGTCTGTTTGTTTGTTCCAGGTGGTCTTCGAAACGGCTTGACCGATTTTGATGGGGCTTGATTTGATAGATACCTGACTTTACAGGGAATAATATTCGTTAATTTGCTTTTCGCTAAATAATTAAAGTTCTACACAAAAAATAAAAACACTCAAAATTTAACAACTGAATTCACTCAAGTGAAGTCACGGTTTAGTTATAAATAAAAAGAGCTTGCAGTTTTTTTTAATGTATTTGGAATGGGGCAAATATGAAGGCAATACCTAGGTTTGTTCACTCTATTTTCTAATAAACTTTTCAATTTGTGTAAAATCGCAAAAATATTACTTAATCCATTCTCGTTACTAATTCGCCTTCAAGATTAAGAAAAGAATAGACTCCTGTCCCGAACGTTTTATACTTTTTACGGTTACGCGGTACTACAAGGAACCCTTATAATTTCACTCTGTCCGTCCGTCCGTCTGTCTGGCCGTAAAGCGGTCACCAACCTAGCATTTCCAAACTATTAGACGTAGCGACTTGAAATTTTCCATATATTTTTTTTAATGTTACAAGGTGCAAACGAGCAGACAGCAGGCAACAAAGTGCCTACTGACGCCCATGGACATTTGCACGACCAGGAGACAAGCAGATGCGTTGCCGCCTTAATGACGTTTAGGCCACCAGGAAGTCTCACAAACCGAACGAAACACGATAATAATACTATCACTTGACGTGACAGCATTGCCGCCACTTCACGCCGATCTCATGTGAGACAGAGGTACTGGTACCCGGACGCGCCGGCCTAATTCGGCTACAAGCACGGCCCCATCTCTAATTATCTATAAAAATATGTTGATAGAACGTGCCAAAAACTCACTAGGAAAATTTTGAACGAATTCGGACAACAAGTTTTGAAATTATTTAACAAATACGTTTATAGAGCATCAGATACGGAACCCTTCTATATAAACGTGTCTTGACACGCTCTTGGCCATTTTTATTGGATTGTGTGCCAATATTTCATCAAGTTAATTTAAATCTAATTACAAAGCCTCCAAATCTGAGCTTTTATTTTTTTCTTTGACGAATTAATCGAAAAAGTTTTAATTTAGTTTCGCTTCATTCAAAAGGTGTACGTGCACTTAAATTGAAACAGACTGATCTTTATTTCATTTATTTTTTTATATATAAATAAATCGGGACAAATGTTTGATTGACTGGCTCGTTGGCGCAGTGGGCAGCTGCCTTACGCTCCGGGGGTCGTGGGTTCGATTCCCGCCTCGAGTCTGGGTGTGTTATCTTTATGTATGTATTTATATATTTCTACAAAATAATATTTGCGTATAACAGGCGTTTGTTACCTGTAATACAAGACTTACGTTGTCTACCTTAGGAACTTACCTCCGTGTGTCATATAGTCATATGTATAGGTATGGCTTGTTTTGAAATGTGCCGACACGCGTGACATTTACCTAAACCTAACCGCGATTTGTCTGCGTTTAATTCTATGATCTTGCCCAATGTCGATGGTTTTTATATTTTGTGCAGATCCCTAATTCTCTTTTTCTTTTCATATGAATGTTCATCTTACTTCAAGAATTTCAAAAATGTTTTATATGGTTCAGCCTTTCTCAAGTTATAGCTTAGTGAAGAAAAGCCCCACCTAATGGATGATGAATAGTGGCTGTCCTTTAGTCATAAATTATTACTAGGTTTGTGTTCGCAATTGGTACTTACTGAAAACACGTTCCCAAAAATGTGTGACTAAATGTCAGTCCAATTGTCAAACATTACCCGGGGGCAATAAAACAAGCATCGCTTGCACGATCCTGGCTCTGCCATTTTGTTGCTCACAACCTGTCGAATTAGCAACGAGTATTTTTTGGCGTATAGGAGAAAAATAGGATAATTTTATTGTACTTAAAGTTATAGTTATAAACTGTAAGGTAAGTTGTCAGATTAGGACAGAATGCGACTACTCCGATGTCTCAACAAGACTATAAAGACATATGACATACTTAACATCAAAGAAAGGAATAGCTTATTGCTAGGTGTAACAGATTGCAGTGTTCCAGTGGGACAAAATAATGTGGGCGTAGAAAAATTGATAGCCGACATAAAATTGGCACCATTTAATCTATATAGTTACAATATAGGTTATACAAGTGCTGTAGTCACCAGCCCATCAAGGAATCAAGTTGTGATCTAAATTACATAAACTATTCAACATCAGGTTGCGATCAGTCACACTGGCACTATATAGTGAGGTCATGTCATGAAGTCATTATTATGTATTATCTTGCTTATTTGAAACATACTTTTGTGATGTTTCTTACAATATAATAATATTATTAACTATGAAGATGTTAACATTTATTATATTATCAGGAATTGATGTAAATTATAAACATATGCTAGATACTTAGATTATAACATCTAAATTTTCTATTTCCATGTGATAATCGTAATTTCATGACATGTAATTGAATTAAATTCGTTATAAACTAGTTTTTTTATTATATTAGGCTGTTATCCAATTATATTACTAAGTATTATGCTATTATATTTTTTTTTGGCATCGACAAACACTATATTCCTAAATTGTAATATATTTTCAAGGCCATAAATTAATAAGGAATTTGTAACGAACAGAACAAAATGATTTAGTTGAAAAACTCAGCGTATTTTATCTAATAGTAAACTATATATTTACAAAAGTTAACAAAACTATAACAATAATTTCTGACGCACTCCCGTCAATGTTTGATCTCGAAGCCGTAGCTCTGACCCTCAGCGTCTCCACTCTTCGCTCCGACGTCAGTGTGTTGTTCACGGGACGAGTCAACGCCTCCAGCGGAGTGGCTATCACCTTGTTTTTCACCAGATCCTTCTCCGGAATGGTTGGAATTTTTGTATTCGTCGCTGCCGCGGCCGGATTCATGTGGAGCATTGTGTTCGTATTGTTTTCCAGGTCCGCGATGTTTATGCTCGTCTGGGAGATTGTGGTAAGCTCCTTTGATATCCCTGTTGAAATGGTCGTGCTGCTTCTTGTCGTCTTCACTATCGTAGACTTCGTGATGCTCGTTGGAATCACCTTCTTTGCTGTCGGCGTCTCTTTGTCGGTGATTAGCTCGGCTGCGGTCATGTGTAAGATCATAAAATTTCGCTTTAGAGTTTCCTTCATCGTGCCGTTTTTTGTGACCCCCTTTACCGGAATACGAGTACCTCTCAAATTTGTGATTTTGATAGTTTCTTCCTCCGTCTTTTCCGAAATGATATCCTTTGAACTTTTTGTCATCTTCTCCGCTGTGTCCATCGTCACGATGGAACTTACTCCTGAAGCGCTCTAAACCCTTTAAGTAGTCGTCATATGGGGCGCTATCACCATAATTAGACATATATTCGTCGAAAATTTTTTTGTAATCGTCCTTTGCCTCTACTGCGTCCTCATTTTCTTTAACTGGAATCACACGCTCGTCATTTTTGATGTCTTCGTTGAGAGCGTCATGTTTAACGTACCGGCTATATACAGAAGGATGCACCTCGTACTTGTGAGGTTTTTCGTAGTACTTAGCTAGATGTTCCATGACCTCGCTCTCTCCCATTTCGATGACGCTTTCCTCGCCGTCGTCCTTCTTTTTGTAAATGTAACCGGTTGCTGCGGGCTGGAGGTCTGAGCCCGTGGTGCGAACCACGACTGTCCTCTCGACGGTCTCCCGCATCTCCATGCAGGAGCAAGCGCCGACCGCCAACATCAAAGCGAACCGTCGCAGCATATTCGGGCAGCGATCTGTCGCAGTAGTGACTGCAAAGGTCAACACTAATGCTTATATAGCGATCATAAAATAGGATCGAGCGTTGACATTCATTGCGAACTTGGTCGCAGCGCTCTCGAGATTGTGCAACAGCGTTCGGTATCGGTGGTAATGAAAAACTCTGCGCCGGTGGAGTGGAGCGGGGCGCCCACGAAAACCAAACTCACGCGGGCCGCTCGGACGTGAAGGCCAACCGTTGGTCGGTCGTTATATAGTCGCTGGAATATGTTTCATAAAGTGAAAACTATTTTGTTAGCTGTACTACTAATAGAATACTTAAAGATTCTGAGATTGAAATCATTTTTTAAAAGTTAATGTAAATATCACATATATGTATGTATACTTTTTACAAAATGGTTTTTTAAGCAATTTATTATCTTTTTGTGTGATATTTTTCTAGGAATTTCTAATTTCAAGATAAGCTTAAAAAAAGAATGCTGTTTTTGACATGTAGACAATTTATGTGATAAATTTTGAGTATTATTAAGCGTTCTAAAAATTATTTGTATCCTAAGGGCTTTTGCAAATTTAATTTTACGCGGTCAAAGTCGCGGGAAACAGATAGCAATTTATAAAGTTGTTTACAAAAACAAAAAAAAAACTCTTTACAATAAATAAACAAAATAAGAGATAATTATCTTTTTAACAATAAATAAAACTCTTTTTCTTTTTTTTCTTTGTAAATAGGACTAAACTCTTTTTTCATGTCAAATTAATAAAAAAACTACGCCTTCGATGTTACCTTTTATTTGGAAGTTATAAACAAAATACTTTATTATTTTAAATGCATTGAATTACAAACTATTGGGAAAGAAGGCCATTTTTTTATTTACACGTTTCCCTGCGGGTAGGTTTGCTACTCGGGTTGATCTCACACTCACTCAGCAAGCCCAGATGTCACATTTAAAGATACGTATATTCGAGCGAGCGCGAACTCAGCGATCTCGAAATGCGGTATAGTTGACCGTCTTCCTTGGCTGTCTGTGAGCTGAGCCGCCGCTGTAGTTGGTGACGCTGGTCTTATAGTACACGTCGTCCAGGTCCTCGACGTTGGTACGCGCGTCCGCGGACAGCAATTCCGGCTGGTCGAAATCTTCTTGATTCATTCTATAAAACAGCGCGTACGGACGAGTCTTCACCTCCAGGCCCACATCGAAGTTTCCGATCCTGGCCGGCATGTCGCGTCGTGCCGATTGTTTTGTCTCGTCTCCCGCGTCTTTCCTCTCGCCCCCGGCAGTACTCTGCAAGCCCTCATGTACCCGACTATGCTTTGCTTTGTTGTGAATGGATTTTAAATTCTCGTGATGGAATTTGTGCTTGTCGATCGTGTGTCTCTTTTTGTACCCCCCCTCCTTCGGTAAACTTCTGTCGATCGTCTTCTGAGGTATATCGGTGAGGATTCTCGCTTTGCCCTGTACGCTGCGGTCGTTGTTTACGTTGGATTTGTGCAAGATTTTGTCTTTCACTCCGGTCGCGTGCATCTGCGCTGGATAGTGGCGGCGCTCGCTCATTTTGCTCCTCCCCTCGGCCTCGTCGGTAGGAATCCTGCCTTTGTGAAAGTGCGAGTCGAAATTATGTTGTTGCTCGTACATACTGTTACCCTTGAAGTATTCGTGTTTTGTTGGGCGAAAGAATGGCTCATTTTTGTGGCTTAATATCTCGTTTGTGTTTTTAGTAGGGTTAACGCGCACATTAATATTGTCTTCCTTTTTTTTCGGAATATTTTGTACCTCGTTTCTGATGTTCTTTTCCGTCTTCTTGCGCTGCAGTGTCGAGGATTCAGTTTGGACGCTGTCGACAACCGTCTGGGCGAATCTGCGGTCCTGGCCCTGGTCGGGTAAAGATTTTGGGGAAGACTTTAAAATTTTGAAGTAGGAATCAACGGCGCGCTGGTTTACCCATTTCATATTTTTTTGAATATTGTTTCCGATGAAATATTTCTTGTGCGCTGGCATTTTCTTGGCGTGCCCACTAACGCCGCCGACTGAGACGATGAACCCGGAGTTGGGGCTGGCGTCGTACATGTAGCTGGCGGCCGCCGGAGCGACGACACTGACGGCAAACAGGACTCCGACCGCTCGGAATGCGACCTCCATGATGTCTGAGCTCAGCGTCGCCATGTAGCTGCATATGTTGTTCTTATAAAGAGTTGTGCTTGTTTACTCCTCACCGCGGAACAATGTAAACAAATAAACACTTTGTATCGGACTAGTCACCCGTCGCTGAAGGTTAGAGATATGTTAGAGATGGGAGTATGGGAGCAGTTCCTATACTCTTATAATACCGTGGATATTCTTTTGCAGTAAGTGGACGGAGTACCTTTGTGGAAAAGATATGAAATATTAAAATTTAAATGTGGTCTACTAATAAATAAAAATATAATCATAATAATCAAAACTCGAAAGGTACAGAACACTAAGCTACTGGTACACTTTCACAAAAGACAGTTATAATTTCGCTCTGTCCAATCCGTCCGTGTGTCTGACCATGTTCTACAATTATGAACAGAAATGCATGAATTTTTGGACAGTTATATGTTGCGTATATTTTATTTTTGGCTTCATAATTTAAAAATATTCTTACCTAACTTTTGAGAGGTGGCTATCATACATGTGAAGTGGGGATGTTTTTTTTTATTCAAACCCATCGTGTGTGGTGTCATTGAATAGTGGGTACCATTAAATTATGGGTACCATCTTCGAGTGATTGGCCTTCAAAGTGTTTGGAACGGCGGTCTCCCCCCAGGACTTTCAAAGTATTAGATGTCGAGACTACAAATTTTCCAGGTAAACAGAAATCCTAAAAACTCATTAGCAAAATTATTTTTAAGTTATTTAACAAATACGTTTATCGCGTATCAAGCACGGAACCCTTCTATATAAGCGTGTCTTGACACGCTCCTGACCACTTTGTATTGAAAGTTTATTTCTAAATTATTAGTCGTTCTGTATCAGCAGTCGGCCGTCACCAGGTGGCGAGGGGATCACTTCAAAGGCGCAGTTTCTAAAACGGGCTTAGATTATTTCGTGATGAATATTATTGAGAAATGAAAACTTTATAGCCTATGGCCTATATTACAGTTTAGATGCTGTGCGGTCGAAAAAGTAATAAAGTTTTATAAGTAGTTTTAATATTACTTACTACCTGTTACCCATGACTTTATTATATTAAATTGCTTTTTAAAGTTTGCTTTGTAACTAGGCGTATGATAACACCAGGCCAGCAATTATGAATAGAATCGATATATGTATGTATATATATATAAAGTAAACAAATATTAGAGACAGATAGAACAGGCTAAAGAGTTTGTATACTTTAATATGAGATTTTAAAATCATCACCGGCAGTCCATTTCCATCCTCTTCATACATACAGGCCGGGGCAGTATTTCTTAGGGACACGTCACTGCGAATTATATTCGTAAAGTCTCGACTAAATTTAGGTGAAAAAAACCACACTAAGTCACAAGTTTGCTTAATCGGCGCTTAACAGTTTCCCTTCGGTGTGTGCCCTTGATTTCAGAGCACTTCCCTGGTTAATTAATTGATAGAATCAGGCGTTACTTTGCGAAAATCCATGACATGCATGAGAAGATAAACTACTTTACTTTAATCCGCGAATGAATACGAGGGAAAATCGGTGTAATGCTGCAACCCGAAAGCTACACCACCACATGTTGTGTATAAGAGGAGGCGAATTTTTTTTTCATTCCACCCTATCGTGTAGGGTGTCAAAGCAAGGTTTTATTTCGATTCAAATGTCGACCAATGATTTGGCCACGACCTCCTAAATCTAATAATATTAATCTATCAAATTCTCATTAGTGCGTTCCTGCACTCAAATACACTAAGTCACAGTTTTTGTGTTAATATAATCGAGCAACAGAATTTATTTTGACGGTAGCAATGTTAATGGATTTTCCAGAGTAGTTTGGCTAATTTTACTTTTATAGCCAGATTATTACTTTAACCCAAACCTTGTACGCTTATAGCAGCCTGCATTGCAAAGTGAATTTATGTTTCCTCGTTTTTTTTTGATGAGAAAAAACAATTATCCGTTGAGAAACCTTGGAGAGTAGCGCGTGGGTGTGTAAATAAATATATCGGTGTGTGTAATACGGTTGACGTAATGACCCGCGTGTTCGTTGCCGAAATCATATATGTACGTGAACATTTTATCCCTCGTTAATTTGTAGGGTTCAACCGAGCCGTTTGTGAGGCTTTATACTTTAATGAGCTTTCATAAACCTACCAAAAGGAGAACCTTTTTTTTTAATCTTATGTATATTACGCCATAGCAAATGGCGTACCTGTTTTGTTACTACAAGAACTATTGTATAACTGAAAAATGATTCGTGAATAAATTTGGTCAAGCCACATACACTCACCGGCAGAAAATGTGGTCGAAACTTAAAGAACCCGATAAGTGGCGATTTAGGTATCGCATATGAAAATTTCAAATGGGAGATTGTTAATACATACATATCTTTTTGTTAGTTTAAGAAAGTCAAAAAGAGTCTCGTATTTTATTTATTTTTTGATGATTAACGTTACTTCGGTGCCAGGACCGCATAATCGACAAGAGCGTTTAGATGCATTTATTGATTATTTGTTTAAAATGTTTATCAATATTTTCATTTTGTAATTAAACTGTAAGTGTATTCTGCTTTCTGAATTAGAAAAGAACAAGTTCTACACGCAGCTCTGACAGTTCAAGCTGCGACTATTTGAAATTAAGGTCCAACACAGTGAATCATTGCTGATATTCTAAATATGATCACTTTGTTCTGTTTAGGTCTGTCTGTTTAGACTCATGGGTACTTAATCAGTTGAAAACTGCTGTGGTGACCGCATAGGAGAAAATGGCTCAAGAGTACATTTTTAGCACCAACCAGAAAATCCTGATTGCGTGCAGACTCTTACTAGGACCAGGAGTAGTTATGTTCCTTTTAAGGTTTATGTACCATTTGTGTATTTTGCAAATTTTAATAATAACGAAATCAGTGGCAAAGGCCTAATTTTTGTTAATTGCAAAAAAAAAAACACCTTCAAATTTACTTTGATTTTAAAATATAGTACGCAACGCGCTTGGGCTACATTTTCTGCCGTTGAGTGTATTTTGGTGTAGAGTTCGTGAAGTTACGATGTGTAGAGTAAGTGCGTGTAGAGTTACGAGGCGTGGCTCTAAAAGTGATGAATGTGGCAACATTTACATGAAAATGTTTTAATTGGAATATAATACATTTCCGTTTTTTCCCTTAATATTTTTAAAGAGTTTTTTTTATAATGTTAGTCACATTTGTATAATTTTATTAATAATCACTTGGTACTCGATTAGCCTTATTTTGTGTGGGTATATTACGCAATATTTTGTCATGTTCAAATAGACAATTTTTTAAATTTTTTGCTCGGGTATTAATTGCTGATGTACGAGATATAGATCCAATACTATCTAGATAGCGGCGTACAGTGAAAACGATGTAAAGTGACACTTAAATTTTAGATTTCTTTGCGAATATGGCTCTAAAAGAGATCTGACAACTTTTTGACTGTGGGAGCCATACGGTCATTTTACATGAAAATGTTTTTGGTGGGATGTATCTATACAAAATCATACGCTATCACGTTTGTTTTATATATCTATAAGGTCTTTAAATGTAAAATCTAGAATTGTATTTTTTTTTTAATCAACTGTTTAAACACAGATAACATTAAATCCGTCTTTACTTCTGAAATTGTATTATATAAAAAAAAAATTATTGAAATTTTTATTTTAAACAAAAAAAGATTTATGTCCATTGAATTCCATTCAGAAACCTATGTGTGTCCGTGTGTGTGTTATTATATATATTAATAAAGAAATAAGTCCTTTTTGCATAACAGGTGAATATATCGTGTTTTTATAAATAGATGAATGATATCTAGTAATGTTTTGACCACAATATTGTCATAGGTCAAGTCATTTGGGACGAATTTCGTAAACAATTCTCCGAGATAATATATACGATTATTCTATTTCTGTAGAATAAATATTTAAATGCCATTACATCACGAATTCGATAAGGCTAGTCGAAAACATGATTATTTTAGATAAAATTTAGAACAATAAGGTACAAGATGTAGATAAAGCTTTGTAACCGCCGCTACATAAAGAGATGGCTATGAATTCGAGTGGAAAGGTTACAACAAAGCAAACTAGATGGCGCTGTACAGATGACAAAAACCGTAGTACAAACACTGAAAATCTACATACAAACCAAATCACGCTAGCGAAGTTTCTACACCCGATCGCTATACATATATACACCGAACAATTGTTGGCGAGGCGCTGCACGAAGATCTTCCTTTCCAGTGGTTGAGCATGCCTTTTATTCTTTGCAGAAAACCTTTCACCTTGGTGTATTGCGCTTTTTTATAACAAGACAAACGGACAGGCGGCTCATCTGAGTAACTACCAAAGATCATGAATAGCTACACCAAAAGGCCCGCAGCTACGTTGCCGCCATTTGAGAAATGAGTACGTGCTCATTATTGGAGGTACCTTTACAAATTATCAAGTCTTGTTACTATTATGGATAAAAGTGTCCATTTGTTTGTTAACACCTGTCTTTTCTAAGTAACATCAGTTTTAGCCAAAAGGGTAAAGCATCTGCCGGCCCTTTTGTAGAGCAATTGCATTCCAGACCATCTATTGCTATTCAACGTAGCGCATACATTGTTATTCAGCCAGGGCCCGCATTCTTACGAGGCCCGAGGGTTCGAAAGGTCAGTATATCCATTTTTAGCATGTTTTTTTCCATTTTAAATTGGTGTGTCCTATTAAAAACATCAATATATGTAAATAAAATTGAATTGTCTGTTTGTAACGTTGAAGGGAATTCTTGTACGTAATGCATAACGATCGTGTATAACAAGGAATAACAAGTTTAACGTTCCTGTCTGTTTGTAAAGGGTAACTATTATTCTGCATTCAACCACAGGACATCTCTAGAAATTTGAAATTCCACCCTCATCACCTCGATGTCCTAAAGTCCACTACCGTGCGATTCTCTAGAAACTTCTGACCTCGCACAATTCCTCTGTGAAATCAACTACCAGCTTCGGTATTTCCGAACCGATACGACTAATAGACCACTATTAAAGCAGAAGCGAATTGAACAGTACCTTTTTTACTTTCTTAAATAGGTATTTAGATTCTTTATATTCATCATAAATTACCTTGTAAAAATATTATGTGACAGTACGGAACCCTCAGTGCGCGAGTCTGACTCGCACTTGCCTGGTTTTTTTTTCTTTCGGAGGTGCGGAACTCTAAAAGATTTTCTTAAAACGTAATTGTTTAAAATTAAACGTGACGCATATGTCATTTTGATACAAGCTAGATTTTACGAACTATCACAATAGGTAAACTCTATATGTTCTTTTTGAGACGAAAAATGTGTGCCCGCAACCGCTGCACCGGCCCCGTTGTATTTACGAGTGTGCATCTATCCTTGTTCTCATTTCATCTCAGATTAAAAACGCGACTCTCGCTAGCCTTAGTCCTTATTCATTTAAATACACTAGATACGTTGTACATTTCGTGCAGATCAAAATTGCCCTTTACAGCAAATCATTAAAATAAATATCTTAGAAGATACGAGAGATTTAAAAAACAGAGTCAGTGCGGCCGGCGGGCGGAGGTGCGGCGAGCGTTCAGACTTCTGACTTCTGACGTCTGCCCGGTCCTCTAATTTACAATGAAGGCAACGAAAAACGACCATGTTAAGTCTAGACTACTTATTTTGTAAACGACTAAATAAATATATGAATAAACAATCAAAAAATCAAAGACGTCAAGAATTCTCAGAGTTTATTGAAAACAGACAAAACCACACAAACACCCCGAACGAAACCTTTAGTCGACGAAATACTCCTCGCGAGTGTCGTGTTACGCGCCCGATACCTATGCAGGTCGTCGGCACGCGGCCGCGTCTACATTTTAAAAATCAGCTCGTATTGCATGGAATACTAGAACCTTGTTGCGGTTCGCTCACATTATTATTTATCGTTTAGGGAAACAGATCACCGTTGGCGCAATGAATCGTCTGTAAATATGCAAAATTGAAGCAACTACTGTAACGTCGAAATAAAATACGTGCCGTCGTGTTATATTATACGTGCATATTATTTAGAAACTGTCGGTATTGATTTTTTTAATTCACTTCGCTTGCATTTCTAATTGCAACAGGACTTCGATACAAATTACGCGTTTCGTTCCTCTCCTCGCTCTCTCTCATACGTCTCGAGGTACTGACGCACGACGTACACGCGTACTTACACCGTATCGAACGATCGATACATTCATTGCTCGGCAAACGACGCGTCAACCTTCCGTATTTAAACCCTAACTAACCTAATATTTATCGGTAAACTAATCGTCGCGTAACTAATCTACTGTTTTACTTCTAATTAAACGATTGCACACTAACTTTTCCGACCTTCCCCAATATTTTACGTTACTCTGGCCATCGTACGAAGTGGCCGATAAGTCGCAAGTCTTTTATGGCGCGCCCCTCGGCGGCGGGCGATGAGCCGACCGCACTAGCGCCTCGCGGCGACGCGCGTCTGCGGGCGCGCCCCTACAACCGAGAGTCGCTCGGTCGCGCGTCACAGCGGCCGCCGCGCGGGCAGCATGGGGCTGCGGCTGCGCGTGCTGCAGTGGACGCCGAGCCCCTTCCTGCTCTCGAACACGGGCGCGGGCACGCCGCCGTCCTCCAGCGCGCGCTCGGCGCGGAAGGCGGCGCTCCGCTGGCGCCAGTGCAGCGCCGCGTACGTCAGCAGGAACAGCACCAGCGCCAGCCCCACGATGCTGGCCGTGGCGACCGTCGCGGAGCGAGCGTCGCGCGCGGGCCCGCCCGGCCTTTAAAAAAAAAATAGATGAAAATGTCTTATTGCAGACCGATGATATGATTTGTTACAAAAAACTATCTATTTTCGTTTGCTATATTTAATTGGTACTTTAATTTCATCGCGTCCTTTGAGGGATGAGGCTTCGCGAACTGCGAGGCCGTAGGTTTTATTTATCTAAATGATGACCTCGACCAGTCTGCCAAAACTGATGTGACTATGAAGAACTGGATTCTGAAAAAAATTGGCAACCGATAAAGAGAACCAGCAGCAACGCATAATAATGGTACAGAAGTGATTGGTACAATTAATATAAAATACGGTTGTTGCGATTATGCTTCCATCATCCAACGACACTATCCAACAATAAAAAGTATATATGTGTGCCATAAATAATTTGGAATTAGTGTGTGTATGGTTTTATTTTAATAATTTAGTATTGCAAATTTATCGAAATATTAGCACACGCACATCCCCCTCTATATAAGCTATTATTGTACCAAATTTCATAATCCTCCGTAAGCGTAATCTTATGTGTAATGCCCCAATAACTGCACACAAGAGTATTTAATGACCACCTCAGATAGGACACTTTATGTTGCCTCATTTTGGGCTTCGAAAATGTAAGGCCTAAGCACATGGCCAAATCTAACTACAGTTTGTCATTGAAACGCCAAGAAGAAGCGTAATCTTCGTTAAATGGTATTGATAATATTCGCTTCACGTAATAATATATAATACGTAAAAGGGCACATTATTCGAGCATTTGCAGAGAGAATCCCTGTATGAATTCCCTAGGTTGATCTTGGAAGTTAAAATTCCCGGAAAACGTGCTCTTGGTAGGCAGCGGAAGAAGTGGTTCGAGGATATTAGAGAGTGGACTGGGCTTAACTACTATCAATTACAAAAAAAATGCTTTGGAAGTTTTCACCAGCTGACAGTTGAGCAAGGCATCAGATGATGATGATGATGATTAATATAAAGGTAAATGGTGAAGATGTTAAATGAAACTATCACAAAGATTTTATCCTGTCAGCACGTAGAAAGGTCGTGGAAGCCCCACACACGCTCGCCAACGTACGCGATGAACACCTTTCTGCGAATAGTTCAAAGTAAATTATAGGGGGCACCGACAAAAGATTTCATCATATTTCACGTACGCTCCGAATGAAACGTATAACTATTGGTAATATCGTAATCCTGGGAATACCTAATCACGAACATAATTTTTAATACTAAAGAAAATAACAAAAAAACCGATTTCAAATTGCCAGAACTGGGCCAAATGAACTAGGTCCAAACGGGAAGCACCAACTTTCAATTAAAAAACCATCAATATCGGTTCACCTAGTCGAGAGTTCTAAGGTAACAAACAAAATAATCTTTCTTTCTTAAAAAAAAGAACTTAAACTTATTACAACTGGACCAAATTCATAGGAGACCACGCGGGAAGTACCAGCATTCAAACAACAAAACAATCATCAACTTCTGAGGTAACGTACATAAAAAGTACAGTCGAAATGAGAACCTCCTCCTTTTTGAAGTCAATTGAAACTAAAAATCAAATCAAAAACAATTTATTTCGCAAAATAAAAGTAAAAACAGAACCTAATTCTAAAACAATTTACACAAAAGAGAAAAATAATTTACAAACTACGATACAACAGCAAAGTTAACGAAAAAGGGTTGTTCGGCCAAAAGGGACTAGGCCTCAGCATGTGTACAGCATTCAAATGAGCATCGCAGCGCTGATTACCAGGTGTAACCGTAAGTGTGACGCCACGAGCACCTCACCGACGCAAATTGAAATATATTTCCAATTGAAATATATTATAATTAAGCTGCTAACTTAATTTTTATGCAGATGTCCATGGGCGTCAGTAGACACTAAGCTGCCTGCTCGTTTGCCCCTTGTAAAATAAAAAAATCGTCACGATTTTATATAATATTTGATGATGAGGAAGTTACAAGTTACAAAATGTTTCTGATGTTGGGTAAACTGTATCTCACTGGATCTAAACAGAGGTTATTAGAAGTAGCGTATTTTAATTAGAGGTAACGCCACGCTTGCTTTCCTTTGGTCTGCAGATGAATTGGTTAGGCGCGTTCGGGTACCTGTACCTCTTTCTCACATAAGATTGACGTGAAGTGGCGGCAACGCTGTCACGTCAAGTGATGGTCTTGTTGTCGCATTTCTTTCGGTTTGTGAGCGTTCCCGGTGGCCTAAACTTCTAGTAGTAATCTGCGAGTCTTCTGGTGGTACAGACGTCCATAGCACTTACCGTCTGTTTGTTTGTCCTTTGTAACGTAAAAAAATTAAAAAAATGTTAACATATTCCACAACACGGGTACCGCAAGTAAAGGTGGGTGCGTGGGCTCCGATCAGCATGTGCTGAATGTCCCGTGGGTGTTAATTGAATAACAACCAATGATAACGACAAAACAACGCTACTTTAAATGGAGTCGGCCGCTCTTCAAAATAGAACAATTGGTACACATGTATTTTGTTACAAATTATTGGTTGGGGAGCCCGAGAGAGGATTTCGTCCAATACTCGAGCACCTCAGAGAACCAATAGGGAGTATCCTTGTACACTATATTGTATCCACTTAATATGAACTCTTATTATGGGGGGTTTTTTTACAACCCTTATAGGACCCTCATAAAAACTCGGGCTCGTCAGATAAAGTAAGTTAATTACATAGAGATAAGCTTGTGTTTTAATTATCTGACGAATGTAGCGTGAAATATGAAATTGGGAGAGTCACAAAATTGTAAAAAATCTTCCGCTCCTCGCTTGTCAAATATTCCAGCGCGATTAATTTTTTTTTTATTGTAAAGGAAATACTCTAAGTATGTGGTAAATAATATAATCTGATCATTTTCTTAAGGCTAAATGTAGCTAAAACCATCACGCGCTACATAAAACCAAGCTCCATGCGCTCCAGGCTTATGTAAAACATGATCTCACCTTAAATTAACCTTTTTTTTCGTTTCTGCAACTAATCTACGTAATCCAATTGATCCCCACACCGCTTTAGTGGCTACAAAATTAGCATCGATCCCTCCCCTGCTATATGTTTTAAGACTATGGTCCATAAGATTCTGCGCCATCTATTTATTATACTTTGTACAATATATGTATACTCACTTACAAATATACGGAAATAGCGGACACGACAGACGTTGTTTTCTCCAAATTTGGACTCGTCTGTTATTAGCCAATCTCCTTTATGTTTTTTCCATAAAACATCGTATGCTTGTATGAAATCCTCATACATTGTAGTAATGAACCATCTCAATGAAGTCAGCTTTCCAATAAAAAAACCTCATTAAATCCATTTAGACGAATGGACCGATTTTGGTGCGATTTTAACCTTCTAAAAGCTACGGTTCCCACAGACAGGCATACACACAGACAAGAACACTTATAAATCCCCTCTTTTTTCGTCGAAGGTTAACAAAATTAGTTTAATATATAATGTCTCATTTAAGATATTTGCTCCAAATTCATTTATATGGCAAGATTTTCGTGCCTCTCGCTGTGGACATAATCAATGAAAGCTGCATTAAGGCGCTTAGATTCATGATTGATAAATATGGCGTACAGTTGTGGCGCCACACACCGATCACACTAAAATTTTTCACCTAATTTTATGCGGACGAATTCACGGGTGACAACTAGTATATTGATATACTCAATTTCAATAATCGGTACCATTTTTACGACTTCGTATAATCAGCTAAAAAAACCAATCCGGCGAATCAACAGGTTGTTTGGTCAGTTTTTTGTTCGTATTCCCGAGCCACCTGGGAACGGATGTTGCTGGCATTTGTGACGTAACGTACGCTTTTAGTGAATCCACACTACCAAGTAATTCACACTCGAGCTTGATTAACCGACTTCCGAAAAGGGGGTTTTTTATTTCTCCTGTTTGCTTGTGTTAACTACATCCGGATCTGGTTAAAATCTCAAAATATTATAAATTGTCCCGGGTAATACCAGGGTCAACCTAAATTGCGAAGAATATAGCTGTGGGTCGAGTTAAGATAACCAACTGCCGTCTGACGTCATCCCCAGAACCCCCACAATCCCCGCAACGATTAATATGACTCAGTGACATAACTGGGACCCACTGTTTTACGTGTCTTCCAAAATACGGCGTCTTGATGCTTGAAAATCAGAATTAATCTTTCGTCCGGCCGCGATAAAAATTGCTTAACCTAAAGATAGACTCAAATATCAGCCACTAATTAAGTTACGACACGCCTCTTCCTGAAAATATTATTTTATTTATTGTATCTTTATTTGAGAAACAAACAGAAATTACAACACTTAGAATCTAACCGATACGACTTAGGGACCTTCAAAAAAGAGCATACTCATTTCTCAAAGACCGGCAACGCATCTACGAGCCCTCTGGTGTTGCAGTTGTCCATGGGCGTCGGTAGTCACTTAGGAGAACCGCCTGCTCGTTTGCCCCTTGTTATATAAAAAAAACAATCTAATATTATATAAGCATACACCTATACGAGTAAAGTATATGGTGATTAATTCATGTAGTGACGGTGAAATTTTGTCAAAGACGTGCCGACTGGGCCTTGTTCAATGGCGTGTAAAGCGGTAGTGCTTTCTCATTGTTCATTCGGACACCGTGGAGTGACCACGATCAATACACGCCCTATACGCTTCCATTCTTTAAACAACAGCATTGACTCACTGAAGCATACATAAATAATATGTTTATTTGTACGATTTATTGTACAATACAATGATAATAATAAATATCCTTTATTGACTTAAAAAAATGGCGTGAAACATATTGATCAAGAGTTCCTGGATCCGGAACTAGAATTAACTGTATTCCAAGAGCCAGTGCCTACCTTAGATAAGGTACAGCATCCATTATAGTATAAGTAAGTTGACAACACTCATATCTAAACATAAAAACAATAGCAGGCAACGATATAGTACTAGATGCATGTGTGCGTGCATATGAATGTGTGTATATTTTTGGGTAAAACGTGTGTACGTGCATGTGTAAGTGTGTGACCGTGCATGTGTTGAATATTTATGAGAGAGAATATCCATCTTCTTTAGTTTTCAGTACAGGATTAAATAATTAATATTTTCATATCTTCGTAATCGAAATCTTTTAGCCAATGTATTAGTTTTTTTTTTTTTTAAATTGAAATCATTTCGTTTTGGAATGTGTTGTTTAGGGTTATTTTTATTCATCACATTGTATAGCCAGTGGTGCTTGGTTAGTCATAATAAAAATCATGCAATAAGAATATCAAACTGTAACAAAGTATGACACGTTTACCAATACAAATTTATGTGTACGAGTTCATCTATAAATAAATTAATAAGGGAAGCAAAAACTTTCGGTACCTGTAAGGCACGCCATATCAATGCCGGCGGGGCACAGAATTCACCCATAGTCAGCCATTCGCTTTGTGTTTCCAGGTCCATTTTCATCCTGTTAAAGGAAAGATTTGATTACATCCCTGTGCTCTGTTTTCTCTCTTGAACCCAAATCAGCTCTGGTTGATTGAGCTCCTGATATAAATCTCTTATGGCATTGAAGTCGTCACTCAATGACAATAACTCGATGACATCTTTGTCGTTTGGGAGAGAAGCGACTAACTCGTCGCGTGATTTTCCTAAAATGCGGCTCTTAGTGACTCTAAGGTGTTTGTAGAGTTGAGATGGTCTCTTTAGTTTGATCCCAAAGTTATTGATGTCTCTGTACAGGGCTGATGGATCTGCAGAACGAGCCAGTCCGAACCAATATACTGATTACAATTTAACGTATTATTTTCAGAAATTATACTATTTGCCACGGATGGATTAAAAAAGCGATTCTTTTTTTTGTTTTTATTTAGTTTTTCATTTACACCCAGAAGAAACTTCGAGAGATCGAATAAAAGCAAAAGTATGATAACGTATACGTAACATAAGTATATAATTTAACACTTTTTCTTCGATATTTTACAATTTACCGAAAAATTAAACATTAAATTGTAAGCAGTATATTCAGTTCCCAATTTTTCGGCAGTTTACAATCTCGCGAGATACATTACAATGTAATGATTTTTACAATTTAACGGTTACATATATACAATGGCAAGATGTTTAGTATTAACAAACCAAGATGGGCCTTCGGCCTTTGGGGAAATCTATATGCTAAATTTGTGACAGCTCTATTCTAAGAGGAGTATTTACTATGTCACTTCAAAGTGAGTGGGGTCAAAAGTAATTATTTCTTGTTTATTGTCCCGTATTTCTCCATTTATTTAGATTCCATTGAAATTAAAAATGTTCCATTTTAAAACTAAAGCAAGTCAGGGTTTTCGTCAAGCGTGCGTAATCTTCAAAGTCGGTAACGGTGACGTCAAAGTCAAGTCATATTTACTTGACTTTGACACACACTGCATATGCGAACATACGTAAAGGATACATAAAAATATTACGCATTTTCGTTACGGACATTTTTCGGCAACTGTGGCACCACATGATCCCAAAAGGAACTTCGTTCCCAAAAATTCATTTAATTCAATCTTCGTTGTGGTGTTGAGAATGAAATATATAGAAAAGTAGAAAAATTGTATGGAAGAAATAATTCCCGCGCAATCCGACAAACATTTCTCGCATACTTCCATTATTTTAGAAAGTTCACGTTTGAAATATGCCAAAGCTTTGTGATAAAGTCCGCTGGGGGCAAACATTCCTTTATGTCAGACACATAAAATTATAAAAATTCCCCTTTGTTCAACGTAGGTGTTCTTGTACCGTGATATTTTCGTGATTTATTTTTTTCAAATCATTTTTAATTGTTTTCAGTAATTAAAGGGGGACATTAACATTATGCTGGAGCCAGACATAGCTCAAAGTGTTTACATTTTGTTGTGATCGCACATAAGCCGGTTGGAACCTTAAAAAAGTTCCAAACCCTCCAAAATCGCTTCATGCGTATGTGTACCGGATCCCCATTTTTCGTGCGAAACGTGAACCTCCATAGACACCTTGAGCTACAGACGATAGGTAAATTATTTAAAGACCTCTTGGAACGGTACTTCGAGAAGGCCCACAGACACCCCAACCCCTTAGTTGTCGGCTCCTGCAACTACACGCCCAATCCCCAAGCTCCAAAATATCTTAGCACCACACAAGCACCCCAAATCAGAGTCATCCAGGAAACTTCTTCAAACTTCTCTGATACAATTGGATAGGTGTTTTTTAAACCTCTAAGTGATAACGGTGGCCCATGCGGACGAAGTCGCGGGATAAAGTGTTTTCATAAAATTTTCTGCGAGTAGGCTTAACATTGTTGCTGGAAAAATAAATAAAGAAAGAAATAAAATATTTGTAATATTACACGTACACTTACACGTGCACTTCTACATCTTGTTGAGAAAAACTCATCAAAATCGTACAAGCCCTTTCGCAGCATTAGACGATCAGATATTAGAAATTCTGTCAACAAACGGTACATTTGAGAAATTTACCAGTTGAATTCTCGGTGACGTCTGGCTTATCAAAGTTGTGCCAGACTTCATTATGTAGGCTTCAAACTTGGCTTCAGTGAAGCCTATTGTTCTACAGTAGGTTGCCGTTCAGTGATTTCATGCAATAGTTTTGAATTTATGTCTATTTGGTCTCCAGCTGAAATCCAAGTTGCAATTCTTAGACTTTGGCAATGACGATTGCTGATGTACTGAAGAAGTTTCCAGTTAGTACACTGATGTTTTTTTTAATGTACAAGCTATTTATAATAAACAAACATATTGTATAGAAATCTGGTGATCTCCAATTTTACTTTTACAAATTATACAAATCAAACCTTTTCATTTGATGCCCAACTCGTATATATTCGTTTCCAATCGTTTATTTCAGTTCCCCACTTTCACCACCAAAAATCTTAAACAGCTCAACCGACTTTCATCAAACATGTCTAAGAACACTCGCACATCAGTCACTTTTAGTACAAAAAAAAAAGTAAATTGAATTTGCCTCATCCGTCCGGGAGCTATAATGCCACAGACAAACAGACAGACACACACTCACACACTCACACACAGACAGACAGACATCAAACTTATAACATCCCTCTTTTTGTGTCCGGGGTTAAAAAGAATCCGAACAACCTGCATATTTGGTTGACAATAAAGTGTAATACGTTCCTCAACATACGGCAAGGGAATAATAAAAGAAAATTGTAATGGAAAAGGTAACCTTTTCCATTACCAATTTTCTTTTAAGCCGCGAAAGACAGATGCTTATCTTAAAAGCTCGTGGAAGTTCCTAACAGTTTTGGTATTTTCTCGCCGTTTTATTGTACTGTTTTATTTCTTTTTGCACGTTTATGTTAAAGGCACAAATATGTTTTATATTTCCTAGTCCAAAACGGCTGTACCGATTTTTATGAGACTTTCGATGCCAGATAGCTAGGCTAGGAGTGGCGTAGGCTACTTCAGTTTCAGAAAAATAATTAGGGTTCCGCACAAAAAATAACACTCCCGAAATTTTACAAAAGTATGAATATTGTTTTCTTTTTATTCTTATATCTACATTAATGTGATTTAAAAGTTAAGTATGTTTTTACTTTTTTACGAATTAAAGCTTTATATCGTCAAGAAACTTATTTCTATTATCAATTGAGTTAAGCTTGTGAAGTCAGGAAGGTTTTTCAAGAATTACAAGTCTTGGAATTTAAACTAACTGGCTTGAAGTCCGCAATTTAGCGCTCTTAACTCGATAAAACTTGCGATGTAAGTATTTCCGCGTGTAAATGCTATTTAATTATAAATTAACACATTTTGCTAGCGATCTTTTTAGCACTTAAATTTAGCACTTTTTTTTTTAATTAGCCTATACTGTCCCACTGCTGGGCAAAGACCTCCCCCTTTTCTAGCCACACCTTCCTTTCCTCTGTCTATTTAATGTGGTATACACCCTTTAATGACAGTATAACCTTAAAGAGTTTTTATGTAATTTTGAAGGGGTCTTTCTCACATGAGATGGGGGTTAAGTGACGGCAATGCCGTCACGTCAAGTGATGGTATTGTCGTCGCGTTTCGTACGGTTTGTGAGACTTCCCGGTGGCTTTATCTCGTTATTAAAGGCCGGCGACGCATCTGCAAGCCTTCTAGTGGTGCAGATGTTAATAAGCGTCGGTAGTCACTTATGTGAACTGCCTGCTCGTTTGCCGATTGTAACATAAAAAAAAACAAATTAAAACAATTTTGTTTGCTTATGTATGTCTTTTTGTACCGGATAATCTCCGAAAGCGCTGTATCGATTTCGACAAGAATTGTAGTGGCATGTAGCTGATATTACAAGAAATAACATAGGCTACTTTACTTTTTGGAAAATATTGAGTAATACAACGTTCACGTAAAACTTAACGTACACAACACACTTACAATCCTACTTATAACATCAGTTTAACTAATGTGGTTTCATTATCTATTTATCTATACATGTAAATACAATAACATCAATCACAAAATTTTTGGTATAAAATTTTCATTGGTATAAAAGTTTCGGAGTTGGAGGTATATACGAAATAATGGATTTCAGCACAATTCAAAAACGTCAACTCATTTTCATATACAGTTTTGGTCTTATTTATATTATCCCTTTCGTTCCAGACTTCAAGAATCTTTCTCCTGAATTTGAGTTGCCATGGACTCTCATGAATATCTCTATATAGATTTTGGACACAACTTGGCCGGAGTTAAAACAGGCTGGGGGGTTTTCTGGGTAACTCTAACTTGAGGTGTTTGTATGGTGGGATTCCTCAATGAATGGAACGTATCTAGCCTGCTCTGCCACCTGTATGCGGGACGATTTAATGCTATTCGCGTGGCTAAATTTTGGGACGGGACCGCGTGAAGCGCTGTCGTCACGAAAAGTAGAACAGTTTTAATGAGTCTACTATAATATAAAGTATTAAATTATGCTACTTAATAGTTAATATTATCATAATTAGAACTACGCTCACCTATGTCTATTTCTAAGATACAATATTTGCAACAACTAAGCATGGAGACTATAATAAGGAGTAACTTATCTTATAGATGAAAAGTTGAAAGTGTCCAGCAAGTGCCGTAAATAATCTTAAAAAAGCCCACAGAATGGGTCGGTAGGCAATTGGTAGCTGAATTGACCAATGATGACCCTTAAAAATTCATCAAGATGCTAATATGGCGGTGCCCTTATTTATGCACTTCGACAGACATTTTTAATATACAAAGTTGTTACTCCTTATTATTGTCTCCATGTAGCTAAATTGATAAGCTGCATTAATTAAAAATCTATGCATTTATATTATCCGTTTTGCATATGCTTTGGAACATTTCAATTTTTATACATATCTATACTAATATATAAAGCTGAAGAGTTTGCTTGTTTGTTTAAACGCGCTAATCTCCGGAACTACTGGTCCGATTTGAAAAATTCTTTCATCGTTAGATAGGTTATTTATGCAGGATGGCTATAGATTATATACCATCACGCTAAGACTAATAGGAGCGAAGCACCAATGTTCCAAAATCGGCGGTTTTTTCCCCTTTTGAGAGCTTCCGCTACGTGCGCCGCGTAAACGGTTAAAGTTTCGCGAAAATTATGTATCACGGAATTGTTCCCTTTTAAAAGTTCTAAATAAAAGTCCGCGACAGAATATGTCTATCTTTTAAATATCCTCAAAACTTTGCGATTGCCATATCCTTTACTTTCTAATATTCTTAAGCAATGTTTGTAATTTAATGTAATGTAACTTGGTGGAGACCGCATAGCAGATGCACCTCGGCTTTATTGATGTTTTGTGCTCATCCCTTCCCTTTGTTCTCTTAGCTGAATTCCTCAAAGATTCAAGTAAGCAGCTCAAGGACCACCAGCAGCTTGAAGGAACGGTACTCCTCCGACGTTGGATAGGCCACGCCGAAGAGACTCATTCTTATTCTGGCCAGTCCATCACATTAAGCAAAGTTTAAAGTGTATAAAAGGTAATTGCAACAGAGTTTATGTAGGAAGTCAAAGAAAGTCTTTAAACGCGAACAAAATCAAAGGGACCGGAGATAACTGAAAACATCGACGACACAAGGGAGCGAGATGAGAAAACTTTGCGGGGACAATTTAATAACGGCGCGCGGACGAAGGATTGGCAACCGAGAAATTCTCCAATCACAATTCGGGAATTTACGGGAACTATCGGTGTCATAGAAGGGGAAAAAAATGGCCAAAAGCGTGTTAAGACACGCTTATATATAAAAGTTTCGTACCTGATATAAACGTATGGCTATAAACGTATTTGTAAAATAACTTCAAAGGTTGTTGTCCTAGATCGTTCAGAATAATTTTTTTGATCGCGTTCCAGAGGAAGGAACCATTGCAGTGCCCGGAATTTGTGACTCAGGTGTATGAGCACTCTTTCTAGTGCCCACTTACACTCACCTTCACTACCAGTGTTTCCTACCCTGCCTAGCTAATGTCCTTTTTAGTTTATTTGTAATAGGTGTATTGTAAGTGACAGGCGTTCCCTCTCTTATCACTACCGGTAGGAGCGAATGGATCTCAAAACATAGTCATCTGCTTTGAGCGGAAGGGCGCTCCGCTTACATACTTAGTCTCTAAGATATACGAAATAAGGATTTTTTTATTATTAGTTAGTGAAAATTTTATATTATTTTATTTAATACTTAACGCACTCAATAAAAAAAACAATAACAAAGACTAATAACAACATACTACATAAAATAAAGTGTGCAAGGGCGGTCTTATCGCTTAGAGCGATCTCTTATGGCGGCTCCACATAATTGTGACCTATGCCGTGAATTCACGGTACAGGTCATGCCCTGCCCTAGACGGGAAAGATGCTGCTTGCTGAACTTTTGAATTGTTTTTTAATACGTTTAGAATTGTCATTATTAACTACAATAATAGCATTTCAGACTTTCTATTAAGATGCAGTTATCAAAATTATATTAATATAAATTATAATATTGAACCCAGTGGTGAAATTTAATTTCGCGGGGCCGTGAATGTGGATGTTTACGCGTGAACGCCGCGCGAAAGACGCGCTTCTTTACCTTTTGTCGCGGAACATCTAGAATGTCGAGGTTTTGTTATGAATGGCGTTTTGCCTTTAATTAAAATCATGTATAATTGTCACGTATTTTATTTAAGTAAAATTATAACTTTTTGTTGGCAATGTTACAAATAAAATGAAAAAATATATATTATTGACAGTTAATAGTTACTCAGTTGTATTGCTTCATTTTAGGTTTATAATTAATTATATACAGGTATTACGAAAAAAAAATCAAAAACATTGTCCTTTTACGTCGTTTATTTTCCCTGTTATTTTTCCGTCTCCATGGCAACCAATCAAATATATTCAAAAACTATTCATCGCCAATGTCCTGTCATAATCTCTTTGGTCCATGCAGCCAGCGTCATAGTTGCGATTTGTTTTTCTGGCAAATTTTTTGGCAAATACTATATAATGCGCAGTTTTAAAATGACCGTAAGCGCCCGGATTGACTCGTTTACGGTTCTTCTATTCACAAATTACTGAATGTTCGCACTTGAATCTTGCCAAAAACACCTTCCCAAAGCTGTGTCAGTGGCTCCTAATCTATAACAATGAAAATACGAGCGTCATTCATGCCTGTCGGAAAACATGAATGACTAATCATATCGACACGGTTAGTTATCTCGGCTTTCGATTTGTTGACGTCAAACGATTTATTGAGTAACGCTATATCTTTACCTATTTTTAGGCTGTATTTGGAAATATCAACAAATTGGAATGGCTTATTAGATATCAATTTTTTGTGCCTAACACTGCCTACTTTATGTTGGAAAGGGCAAACGAGCAGGCGGTAAGTGACTATCGACGCGCATGGACATCTGCTCCACCCTTATTTCAAGGTTCGCAGTTGGAGTCCCTTAAATAAGGTTTGGACCACTGGGAACTGTCACAAACCGAACGGAACGCGACAACAATACCATCACTTGACGTGACCGCATTGCCGTCACTTCACGACGATCTTATGTGAGAAAGTGGTACTGGAACTCGGACGCGCCGGCCAAATTCAGCTGCAGACCAAAAGGACGGCAAGCGTTTCCCCTGCAAGAAAGGCGTTGAGGTCTGAATAGGATATCTAGCCAATTTCATGCCATTTCCGCATATGTGAGCTTTTATCGATCACTTTCGTTATGTATGACGTCAAACGTTTTATTCGGTAATGTTATATCTTCGACTATTTTTAGACTATTTTTGGCACTATCGATAAATTGGATTGGTTTATTAGGAGCGTTAGAATTTCACTGGATGGATCTAATTTTTGCCCGTATTTCAAAAACAGGATTCGATTAAAATATTTTTGATTTAGTTAGTAGATATCTATTCTATACTCGTTGCCAGTTACAGCCAATTAAAAAAAAGATGTGACCTATATGCTTTTGGCACCTTGCCATTGAGAATATGTACCACACCAAAATTTTGGAAAATTTATAAGATTTTTCGCACGACTATTTACCTAGATCAGCGGTCAGAAACGCGTGGTCCACGACCCCTATCTTTACGGCCCGCGGCCTACTAATAGATAATAATTGTATAACACGAGCGCAGAGTTTTGTTGCGATGTACTAAAATTTAGTGTTTTTAATATCGCTTATAATGTCTGCTGTATAAATAGATAATTAGACATCAATTACCAAATAACTATTTTACACGTGCGGCCCGCCAATATCCAATTTCTTAATGATGTGATCAACCAGCATCTCCTTATTTTATGATTAGGTACTTGCCTGCCAAAAGGTTGCCAAACTCTGATCTAGATAAATTATTCGTGCGAAAAATCCCATCAATTTTACCAATTTTTTGTGTGGTATATATTCCCAATGGCAAGAAGATCAATACCGTCAGGCAGGCAGTATGCTTGCTTGATTACATTACATATCAGGACAGACAACAAAGAGAGAATGTTAATCCAAAACAAAGTTCTTGTATAGAGCCACAATCGGAAGCCTTATCTGCAGCCAAACTCAGTCCCGGCGGAAGTTACAACGAAAATCGAATTCCGAAGTTTCCTCTGATAGATCGTACGTTTCCCATCAAAAAACGATACAAAAGAGAGCTCCGAGTTAAAAAAAAAGCATTTATTTGTTATAAACCTAATGTTTTTTTAAAGAATATTTGGAATGTTTTATATATGTTTTTAATACTAATTTTGCCCTCCAATTATATTTAAGGCCTTTTTTAGACGCAGATGCGATAATAGTACTATACAGTACTGTCGAGTTGGGACTTAAATTAGTCAGCTTGCGTATTTCGAACCGCATATATTTATTTGCTAGTCCTGAGTTATTGAAACTTTAATTGCAGAATTGTTGGGGGGACTTTTTTCATATTATTCTGTAAATATGCGTTAAATATGACACCACCACTCCGCCTACGCGCAATCACCACATTAAGGAAATCGAGACACGAAACCGCGATAGGAGACTATGATAGAAGACGGCGACAGGAGACCGCGACACTAGACCGCGACAGGAGACCGTGACAGGAGACCGCAACAGGAGACCGGGACACTCGCTGATCATATGGCAATATATGAACGCCAATTCGTGAGCGAGATACAAGACAAGAGTTTCGCGGTCTCCTGTCTCGGTCGCTTGTCTCGGTCTCGTTCGCGAACCGCTACCTTTAGGCGTCAAATGACGAAAACTAATCAACACTCAATTGCGACCACATAGTGTAGCCAATAATTAAAGAACATATCTATCAAGCAAATAAATACTTTTACTAGTGAAAATTAACTGTAGCATGTAAAAAAATCTTAATATTAAACCTGAGAATTATCATTATCATCACCGTTGAACCTTGACATCGGGAGGCCTAATAAAAAGACGTTCGCGTCGCGCACGTACTACTCCGGGAATGTAATTTTAGATAAGGCCAAATGAGTGGCACATTTACATTTCAGTACACGTGGTACAGTTCTACCCTAATGGATTATTCCACACACTGTTACGTAACCACAATGACGGATGACTGAGCATTTTTGAGAAAAGCTCGCTCCATCAGGAAGCGGGGTGATTGGACAAGAAATTGAATTACGTATCCTTTTTTGGTCTTTTTTTGGTTTCGTTTTAGAACCGTTGTATTCTTAATCAAGCCCTGTACTTACACATTATCGACAAACATATTGTATACAATTATTGTTAAAAAAATTGGTTGTCTTTAAAGTCGGAAGGATATTTTTATGTGATAACGCTTAGACCGATTGCTTGTTCTGCGGTCTCGCTTGCACGTTCGGCTCATGGGGAACGTGATAGCGAGTTATACTCTTTCATGCGTGCAGCCAGCGTTCATCGATTTATAAGACGTTATCACATCAAAATTCGTTTTAATG